>BLBF01000063.1:15658305-15692738 GCA_015471245.1 Laticauda colubrina | reverse complement strand
GCATTGATACACAGTTGCAAACACATAAATGATACATAGTTACAACAGTAAGTACCCGCGAAAGCCTAAAAAAACATATATATATATATATATATGTGTGTGTGTGTGTGTGTGTGTGTGTGTGTGTGTGCTGTTCAGCTTCCTTCGGGTATTATCCCACGTCATTGTAGTTGTGCTTTTAAAGTTGTAGCAACGTTTCAGCAGAATCTCATCTGCCATCATCAGGCTTCTGTATAGATGTGGGTCTTACAGCTTTTGGTTTCAAATTCGAGGCTGGCCTATTCTGATTGGCTGGGAGTTTTGGTCTGTGTTCACTGGACTTGGAGTTTGATTGATTGGTGTTTCTGGTTTCTTCTGTCTGTTTTGTGGCTTTGATTGGCTGGCAACACTCTGTTCCTGTGTTGGAGGCTTTCAGTGCAGCTTGGCTTCGTGTGAAAGGACGGCTGCTATCCATTAGGAAGCCAGGTTTCACCTGGGTGCCTGGTGGGCGGGTGTTCGAGTTGGAGGCATCAGAGGGAGTCTGTTTGTGCTCAGGTGTTTGCCTGGTTTGTGGTGTGGAGATCTTTCTATTTGAGAATGCAGGCTTCCAAATGATTGACAGTCTGCTGGAAGCCTGCACTCTCAAATAATCTCACAGTCTGACTCACAGATGAACTCAATACAGAAGCCTGATGATGGCAGATGAGATTCTGCCGAAACGTTGATACAACTTTAAAAGCACAACTACATATTACAGAAGCCTGATGATGGCAGATGAGATTCTGCTGAAACGTTGCTACAACTTTAAAAGCACTACAATGACGTGGGATAATACCCGAAGGAAGCTGAACAGCGCACACACACGCACACGCACATACACACACACACATATATATATAAAATATTGCTATATATTATATAATATATTTCTCAATAAAACATTGCTGTCTGAGAATAGAATAGGATCATATAATCCCTTAAACACCAAAAGGAAATTGTAAATAAAACATAGGATGGCCCTCAGGGTACTGGGAAGTACAGAGAAGATGGAAAAAGCAGATGGCATAGAATAAAGACTCCTGAGAATCTAAAAGTTTTGCCAACACAGGGTGCCAAAAAGTGCGGGTGGGGTGGGATTAGAAAATTTTTTTTTAGTAGGAGCTGGAAGGCAGGTGTGCATGTGTAAACCTTGAGCAAACGAGAGACTGATGCTGAAAATAAAATAGCTGTTACTCTGGCTTGTACTTGTCGACAATACAGTACATTCTTCTAATGAATGAGTGGAGAAAGAAAGAAAAAAGGCTTTTAATGGGAATATTCCATTATGGCAGCAAAAAATGGGCAGTCCTTTGTAGACCTGAATTTCAGTGGCTGTATGGCAAGATATGATTTCCAACACTTGAGAAACCTGTTTCCTCAAGCAATTTCAGAGACACAGAGATAAACAGCCTCCTGAAAGAAACACAATGCCTCCTTGGAGCAGACCACACATTGTATTGATACTTAAAAGGTCCAAAATCTCATCTCAATTATGTAACATTAAGAACAAATGATAGTTACTATTTGGATTGTTCTTCCATTCACCCAAGAAACTGTCATTCCTATCAAAGCACTTCCTTGAAATTCTCGGAGCTATTTCCAAGAGTTAGCCAATCTTTGACCAGATGATCACCAGCTGCAGAGAAAATAAGAAAGCAGAAAAGTGGTTCTCAATACACATGGCCTTTGCTCCTATAGTCCTAGGAAAGAGGCAATGGCAAAACCACTGCTGAAGATCCCTGCCAAGAAAAACTACAGGGACTTGTCCTGGCAGTCTCTGAGAACTAGGCATGATTGAACAGAAAGGTTTAAAAAAAAAAAGAATGACCAAATAGGAAATTTAGCAGGCTAGAATGTTAATGCCTGTAGCTAATTAAAAAGACCTAGGATTACTTCTCAATACATATTTATTCAATAACATTCAATATTTTTATTTTTTTTCCAGAGGCATTAGTGCTCCAATTTCAATAGTGTGGATAAAGGGTGACATTACTGAAAGAGAGGAGGTAAGATCCTTTCTTTTTTAAACATTCCTCTCTTCACCTCCTTTAGCTACCCAAGGATCCTGGAGAGCTAGGAGCTTTCACAGGCCTTGATACCATTCCTGCTTTATTCTAAGTCGATTTCCAGTAATATATACCAAGATCTTCTAGAGGCTGATATGATGTTTCTTAAGTGCCTCTCTCCCATTGCATGTACTGTAATACACCAAAAGTAGTTTTGAAAAATGAATACTTTTGAGTAATTAAGTATTAAGGGCAAAACGAATGTGGCAGTGGTCCAAGAATGAGTAATTAGGCATTAACTAGAGGTCTATGCAGCAGTAGTGAGAAAAGAGATCTCATTTCCCTTTGCATCTGCAGAGAATCACCCAAGGGAACCCTCTTCACCTGTAAGCCAGATGGCCCCATCTCACAGGCACCCCCAACATGAGTGATGCTGAACTGACCATGCCCACCCTGACCATCTCCCCTCCAGCCCCCCCCCCCCCGATACAGACACCACCCTGATGCAGCCCTCAATGAAATCGAGTTTGACACCTCTGACATAGAGAATCCACCACACAGCCTAAATAATATATTCTGAGTTTGTTTTGTAGTTTTGTTTCCTGAGAAAGTGGATCAGGTTCTGAGATCTCTTAGCACCACTCTCTGTCTGTTGGCTCCTTCCTGGCCTGTCTTACAGAAGGCTCTAAAGCCTCAGTCTTGCCAATGTTCATTACAGACAGAGTCTTCTAAGCCAGGTCTTAAAGGAGATTGGTGAGGTGGCCTTGTTTAAGGAAATCTTTCAATCCTGAACCTTTTTAATATATATTCCACGTTAGACTCTGTTGGTGAATAAGGAAGTGGTGCTTTTAATGAAACCAATTATAAGATCCTTTCCAGCAAATGCTACAATCCGAATTTGGCATAGAGGCAACCTTGATTGTCTGAAGGGATGATCGGTGCTGGAAAAGATACAGGAGAGCATTACCTTCCCCGGGTTCTGGGTGCCGTTGACCACAGTAACTTGCAGGGAATATTAAGGTTGAAGTCACAGCTTTGTGGTGGCTTCTTGCAGGGGTGGGCTGCTGGGGGTTCACAGGGGTTAGGGAGAGTCTCTAGCTAAGATTCTGTGCAGTTCAGAGAACCTCCAAATCCCACTCCTGGCTGTTCCCACCCACCCCGCCCTGCCCCTCCCAGGAGTCCCCACGTGGCCCAGTTTGGATGCAGGTAAATGCAGGGTCCATGCGAAGACTTGGGGCGGGCGAAAAATGGGCCTCCCAGAAGTTTGGGAAGGCCAGAAATGGGCCTGTTTCCAGCTTTCAGAGAGCCTCCAGAGCTCGGGGAAGCTGTTTTCACTCACCTAGAGGCTCAAGGAAAGCCTCCGGAGCCCGGGGAGGGCAAAAACACGCCTCCTCACCACCATGGTGCAGGAGGCCGACTAGGCCATGCCCACCATGCCCACGCCCACCCAACAACCAGGCAGAGAACCCTTTGCTAACATTTTTGAAGCCCATCCCTGGCTCTATGACTCTCCTTCCAGAAACATCAAAGATAGCACTGTAGGTATTTGGCTTAGTTTTCTAGAAATTGTACCGAGGAATCCTACAGGGTTCTGTATTGTCTGCCCTGCTACCTAATTAGGGCCAATACATGGCAGAGTTTCACCCAAAGTTCTGCAATAGAACTTTCTTTAGAAATCCACATGCTCAGGAGCAAGCAGCAATGCCTCCAGGACATGGCTTGGCTAAAGAAGTTACTTTTACTGTAAATACAAAAAGATCTAACAATGAAGATTAATTACTAAAGAAGCAAGCAATTAACCTTCTTTTTAAAAAAGGTCCAACTAGGGTTTCAAACTTCACCTCATCCACTGATCCTTACACAGTAATAGACTTCTCACCATTTATTTTGTGATATGTGGAAGTCACTTAGTCTGTCTGGTCTTCAGCTGTTTTCTTCTAGCCTCACATCAGATTCAGGCTGCAAAGATCTGTACAAATATTACAGAGCAGTACATATTTCAGTTGCCTTTATTTCTTTGCTGCTGTTCACATTTTTTGCAGCCCTGTTCTGATAATCCTAATTTAGTATCCATATGAAGCCTTTCAAAAGATTCATTCATGGATTTGGAGACGACTGTCACTTTCTCTCAGCTTAACCCACGTCACAGGGCTCTTGTTGAAAGGAAAAAAGGTGAAAGGAATATTAGATACATTTGCCATTTTGAATTATTTGTAAAACTAATAAATACAGGATAAACATAAATAAATAAGCTGTCATCAACATGCTAATTGCACTCATTTTGCCTTTCCTTTGAACTCAGGATTGAAATTCTGCAGGGCCTAAAAAGCTGAAAATGATTGCAAACAGGTATAATTTTTCCTGATTCCAGAGACTGGTCTTTGGAATTGGGAATACACCTGTTATGTTGGCTGCCAAAGATCAGACTGCTTATATTTTGACAGCAAAATTGCACTAGTTGGTGAACAAAATCTTGGTTCTCTGATATGGGATTGTGGGCAGGGAACAGCTCAGTAGTAAGATTAACTTGGAAATAGCTGGCAGACCTTGTGTGATGTGATAATGCTAAAAGAGATTTTTTTAATACGTGCCTTTGTGTATAGTTGGCATGTTTCCATATTCATTCTTATTTTAAGAGATTTCACAATGTAGCTTTGCATTTAAAAATGCATCAGTTCTGTTGAGCAGTGGTCTGTAGTGAAACAATACACCATTCTCTTTAGTTTTTAAGACACAAAATACAGTAATTATTCATTGCTGAATAATGAAACAAAAGTTAAATTTCTGTGAAACCATTTGAAAAAATTCAAAGCTGATAGATATTAATCTGTACTGTAGCTTCTAACAAGTCACTTTTTTTTTTCTTGGGACGCTACTTTATTTATTAAACTTTTTGGCTGCTTTCTTGTTGATTGGATCCTCACTGCACCTTATAGCAGTGTTGGCAAACCTTTTCAGCACTGAGTGCCAACACGGGAGCACCAGAAACCAGAAGAGCAGCTTCCCGGTGCATACACATGGGAGTGCTGGAAATCGGAAGAGTGGCACGCAGAGCCATCTCTCCGGGCAAGCCAGCCATCACCCGTTGCTCTTCCGGTTTCTGGTGTGCGCAAAGACCAGCTAGCCAGCATGCATACACACCCTAGAACCCAGAAGAGCAACAGGCGACAGCTGGTGTGCCCAAAGAGATGGCCTTGTATGCCACTTCCGGCACTGGTGCCATAAGTTCACCATCACGGCCTTATAGCATTCAATTTTTGCTAACACTGTTGTACTATTTAACACTACTATTGTACAATAGAAGGTCTCAGAGACCTGCTATTGTACAATAGTAGTGTTAAATAGTACAACAGTATTAGCAAAAATTGGAAAAAGCAATATCCAAGGTCCTAGTCCTCTTGAATATGAATAGTTCAAAGCAGAATCGTTATTATCCCAAGAGAAAGAAATATGCATGAAAGAGTCCCCAGTCAGAATTTTGCATGTACTTTTAGAAATAGCAGTTTCTATTCCTGAAAATATATGCTTTATTTTAAATAGAAGATCAGGGTTTTTTTTCAGCAATGGGAATTACAGATAGTCCTCGATTTACAACCATTTATTTAGTGAAGTTAAAACAGCACTGAAAAAAGTGACTTATGACCATTTTTCACATTTACAACATTGCAGCATCCCCATTATCACATTATCACATTTCAGACACTTGGCAACTGATTCACATTTATGACGGTTGCAGTGTCCCCGGTGTCATGTGATCACCTTTTGTGCTTGTCACCTTCTGACAAGCAAAGTCAATGGGAAAACCAGATTCATTGGACAACCGGTTACAGCAGTGATTCACTTAACAACTGTAGCAAGAAAGGTCATAAAATGGGCCAAAGCTCAGTTTACAACTGTCTTGCTTAGTAACAGAAAATTTAAGCTTAAGTGTGGTCATAGGTTGAGGACTACCTGGGCAAATAAAATATCCAGATATATGTTTGTGATCCTCTTCCACGTTATGTTTTGTTCTGTTCTGTTATTTTCTCTTCTGTTTTATTATGCTTTTAGATATGACTACCACCCCAAACATTATCTATTAGTTCTTTATGTAGTCTTCAATTTGATGCATTTTTACTAGACCATTCAGAAAACAAGAAATATATTCTGCAAATCTTTAACAGATAATTCAATATCATATTTCCTGAACTTAATATTTCTGAATATGTTTCTCAGTTGGTGATCTTTCAGGATTTTGCCTTGAATTCAAAGCCAAATTACTTACCTAGAGATATACAACTCTGAAGCTTTCTATTTCCATTTCAGTGGAAAAATAGTGTTCTATGTACTGTGCATCATTTTTATCACGATGAGCATATCTAGCACTCAAAAGAAAGCTATGAAACTCTGCTAGAGGAATTAAAAAACCTCACTGGGTTGATCTTGCTAGGATACTGTCAATAGATTAAGACTTCACAAGTCAGAACTGGTTGATTCATAACAACTGGAACAAGGGGAAGAATACTTGTCTTCTCATAGCTGTTTAACACTAACATTACCAAACCTGATTTTTTTTTCTCAGCTCACTGTCCAGATATGACTCAGAAGACGAGTAAGATTCAAAAATGCAAAATCCAAGTTCTACTAACTGTGGCTTCTGCAGCCATTTTTTGTAAAGGACAGCACTTTGTTCATTTCTAGATATCTAAACATCATAAAATGACCTTGTGGCTATTTTAGGTCTGAAAATGGAATTAATTGAACACCTGCTAGCAGAATTCATTTTAATTAAACTGTATCACGTTTCAGAACAAAGTTACTGTCATCAAGACATCTTTGACCATACACTCAAAAAGCATCAGCCTATTTTAAAGAAGTTTATAGCATCATTAAAAAGCTCAAAGCGAGATCCTGGTGTCACTATCATTTTTTTTGTGTGTAAATCACATTTCTTGTTTTTGCCTTTTCTGTAGAAAGAGAACTGGAATGAATGGAGTATCATGGCACTGTGTCATGCATCAAACATAGCAGCTGAGCATTTCTAACTCTAATTCTTTTAAGGAAGATTGTCCAGGGATTACAATATAATTGGAATCAGAACCAGCACCAAAGGCACAGGAAATGTTTGCCCCAGTGACTGGAGGCAAATCCAGTAAAGGTAAAATGGATTTCTCATGTGCCATCAGCAGTTGGATTTGGTCTCAATGTTAGAGCAGTACCTAAACACTCAATAAATGTCTGTATCAGTGTCAAAGACTTCCTTTGGGGATTTCAACACTCCTGCAGTTTTTCAGCATACAATACAATGGATCAAGTATTGCAAAGCTTAGGTCATACTGTCTGCATCCTGAATAATACTTTAATCCCTGCTTGCTTTGTGGATGAACATTTAGCACTACTCAATAATGTGATAACCGGTGTTCTAATTTTCCAAGGGTTACTTTCTTCAAGAGGCAGTAGAGTACTAACCATACAATACTGGTTGGCATGACCTCAATTTTACTGAAAATATGACGGATGCAGC
Organism: Laticauda colubrina; assembly: GCA_015471245.1. Taxonomy (NCBI): domain Eukaryota; kingdom Metazoa; phylum Chordata; class Lepidosauria; order Squamata; family Elapidae; genus Laticauda; species Laticauda colubrina. The sequence goes on along the minus strand of BLBF01000063.1, from coordinate 15,685,211 downwards.
ACAGTGGTGAATACATTTTCACCTCTTTATTTCAGACTTTTTAAATTACCATGGACAAACTTTGTCATCCTAGTCTCATTTTTGCAACCACTGCATGAATTGTTGCAGGAAACCGTCCAATGGAAATGGACAGCAAAATGTGAAAATGCTCATTAGATAGCAAACCACGTAGCTTGCATATAATGACCTAAATAAACTGTTGAGGTCAGTGTGCTATGCCTCTATAAATGATGCTGAATCCGTTATTTCACATTTCATGGTTGATGACAAAGAGCATTCTATTGCTTTTGCATCAAGAATACTAACTTCAGTGCCATTACATCCAAAATTAAGAGAGGTACTTGCCATTATTTCTGGAATGAAATTTTCATGATCATCATCATCATTATCATCATCATCATCATCATCATCATAATCTGTTTGATTAGTCTTCATCTTTTAAGCAACACCCAGATTCACTGTTGTAGGCGGGGAGATATGTAAACTGTTTCAACAAACAAATAAATATTTTAATATAAATAAAGGGGATTATTTTAAAATATACTTAAATGGAAGAACTACCTATTCATTGTAAAGATGTTTCATCTGCAACTACTCAGGTGACTGCAACATTTTGGCAAAAGTATGGGGTTATATTTTCAGTGCTGGCCTACCCATTTTATATTTAATCAAATAAGGAAATCTTTATTTTGAGATAAATTTTCCATAGAAAATTCCATAGAGCAGAGCTGCATACTCTGGTAAACTGGTGGCTATACCACCAAAAATACAACAAAAATTCTTAGATGAGCTTCCTGATGGACCATCAGTTATCAATAAAATGAGGACACAAGCCTATCATTCCTTAGTGGGTCTGAGTTAGGACAAGAATTTGTACATCACTGTACTATTTGTTATTCAGTATAAGTCAATCCCTGCAGTACCTCTTTGCCCATGGATAGCATCAAAATGGAAAAGAATCCACTTAGATTTTTATTGGTGGGATTAATTTTTTTTTACTACCGGTTTTGTGGGCGTGGTTTGGTGGGCTTGGCAGGGGAAGGTTACTGCAAAATTCCATTCCCTCCCCACCCACTAGCCTGCTTTCCAGCTCTGTTCTCCTGTGCAGGGCAACAAAAAAAGACCCAGCCAATCAGCTGGGACTTGGGAGGCAGAGAAGAGATGGAGGCGGGACCAGTCAGAGGTGGTATTTGCCAGTTCTCCAAACTACTCAAAATTTCTGCTACCTGTTCTCCAGAACTGGTCAGAACCTGTTGAATCCCATCTCTGATTAGGCTGAAATAGAGAAACCTTCTATGTTGTCAAATGTTGTTATTCCAAGTGTGGGAGTTAATAGAAGTACTGCCTACTGTTAGTATTCATGCTGCTGCTTCTTGCCGAGAAATCCTTGTGTGGTTCAGCAGCCAAAATGTATAGGCTATTTAGCCATGACAATGACACTTTGTCCAGGTTGCACCATGAAGAGGCTAGACTACATAGCACCCCTTAAAAAAACATGGATAAAATAAAAACCAGGGACAATATATTCATATTAATATATAGTGACATATTCATATTAATATATATGGTGTCATTGATTAATATTGTAAATATGGACACTCGGTGAAGGCTGTGCTCACTGTTTTATAGTTCATACTTCAAACTAGCAGTAGATGGCCCACTTTTCACATATTGAAGATTATAGTGAAATCTATTTAACACTTGAAGGAAAAGAAACACATACAAAGCTTTCATCAAACACAGATGTTAGCAAATACATGCTTGTGAGGACAAGTGATGAGGAAAAAAAACAGAGATATTTTCTTCCTGAAAGATATGGGTCATAAGTAGTTAAGAGGGATACCAAAGCCAGGATAGTCTAGGCTATAACATCACTACATAAATAAAGTAACAAGGGTGGGAACACAAAATTGTTAACCTTGAAATATTTATTTGGCTGGGTGGATAGGAACTGTAGTCTCATACACCTGGAGATTATTAGAATGGAAAAGGCTAATTTAACTTCCTTTTTAAAGCCTTATTTTCCACTTAACTCAAAATTCTTGGCTGTTTTAAAAAGGGTTTTGGAAGATTCTTCAAAATAATGTTGTGGTCAGGCAGGCAGTGATAGGTGTTAGTAACTTTTGGTTCCCCTATAATATTTTAACCCCAATAACCATTTAATTGCCTCATAAATAAATGAACAGAAACAGTTGGTTACATAGATTATTTTATTATTTATTGAAATTTATTAGGCACTCAATGCCAGTAGGTGGTGTACAACCCTGGAAAAATCCATAAAAACAATGGACAAAATCCAAATGCACAGCCAAAACTAAAGCAATTTATGAACAAACATTAATCAAACAAAACAAGAGCCACAGATATAAAGTACTATAATGCATAAATATATCAACTCCAGGTCTATGACCAAAGCCAGATTTTAGGAGCTTTCTAGAACCTAAGAATAAGAATGTGATTTCAAAGAGTGATGACCATGATAGAGAAAGCACTAGATGACAACATTTAATATATACCCTATTAGTGCACACCTCTGCCTAGATATATGGGAGAAGAGAAGTGATTGGAGATAAATGGTCCCTCAGATATCCAGGCTTTGTGCCATACTGGGCTTCATAAATAATAATCAGCACTTTGAACTTCATTCAGAACCTGACTGGCAGCTCACGCAGCAGTAATGTCATATGGGCATAACAAGAGGTACTACCCCACTGCATTTTGAACCAGCTATAGCTTCTGGGTAGACCTTAAAGGCAGTTCCATGTAGAGCATATATTATTGCAATAATTCAATAGTGAGGTAACACACACACCCCAACAATGCTGGCTGGGAACAACTTCTAAAGAAGAATGTGAACCACGAGGGCACAATGTCTCCCACTCCTAACCCAGTAACCAGCCTAGAAGGATAGGTAAAGAATATCAAAATACACTGAGAGATCAAAAAGCAGCAGGATGAACATGTCACAATGGTGGAGATGGCTTATTCGGCTAGTATTCTGCCATCCTCTTAACCCATTAAAGCCCATATCACACAGCACCAACGGATAGAAAGAGGATGTAAAATGGAGAGAAACACTTACCATCCGTTGGTTAACGCGATGCATCCGTTCTGTACTCACTGCGTCCGTTTTTCATACTCTCTATCCGTCCAGCATCTGTCCACTGACATTTCATCCGCTCAAAAAGTTTTGAGCTGCACAATACTTTTTGAGCAGATAAAGTATCCAACGCGTTATACATCCACTACGCATACAGGGAACATCTGTTATACGTCCGTAGTCATCCGTTACACGTCCGCTATATCCGCTAGGCTTCCGCTGTGCATCTGCACAACTCACAACCACTCCAGCGGAAAACGGACACAGGGAGGAAGTGAAACGGACACGGAACGGACACGCAGCGCTAGTATCACGGACACAGAAAGGATGAAAGCGGATGCAGCTCGCATACAAAGCATTAAAACAGAAAAAACGTTCGTATACGGACGTATCTCGGATATTTAGGTTGTCTGCAGGATGTCTAGAGGATGCAAAAGGACATCTAGCAGAAAACCTATATTTCCTATAAAAAGGGGGAGCAACTCACTTGATCTCACTTTTAGTCCAGCAGCCCTGCGGTGCAGACCTCTTCAGCCTTCATCTTGCTCTTGCTCTTCCACAGCATCCAGTCATCTCCACCATGGATCATCACACACTCCTTTTGGTAGCTGCCATCGTTCTACAACAGTGCGAAGCCCTCTACAGGCTCTTTCACCTGTTCTACAGGAAGAAAAGGAGGCGTCCAAGAGGTGTCTGGGTCCAAAGATGGATCGCGCGAAGAGCCGAGTACGGACTGTATAACAAGCTGATGGTGGAGCTGAGGAACGAAGACACTCGTGCATTCCAGAACTTCATGAGGATGCCGCCAGCCATGTTTGACGAAGTTGTGGAGCGGCTGACACCCAGGTTGACCAAGGCAAACACCAACTTCCGGCCCAGCCTGGACCCTGGGCTGAAGGTGGCACTGATTCTGTGCCACCTGGCCTCCGGGACCACGTACGGAGCATGCAGTACATCTGGAGGGTGCCACACAATACCATCAGAATTGTGGTCAGAGAAGTGGTGCAGGCCATCATCGAAGAATACCTGGAGGAGTTCCTCCAGTGCCCCTCCACTGAAGAAGGATGGAAGAAAGTTGCAGAGCAGTGGTATCAGAAGTGGAAGTTCCCCCACACCGTTGGAGCCATAGATGGGAATCACGTGGCCTGCAAAGCTCCAGCCAACTCAGGGTCCACTTATCACAACTACAAGGGCTTCTTCAGCATCATCCTCTTCGCCATGGTCGATGCTGACTACAAGTTCATGTACATCGATGCTTCAGGCAATGGCTCATCTTCAGATGCCCAGGTATACAATGCCAGTCACCTCAAGGAGGGGCTGGAACGCAACCTCATCATGGGCTTCCCAGATCCAGGCTCCCTGCCCAACGAAACACAAGATGTGCCCTACTTCATCATGGGGGATGACGCCTTCTTCCTCAGAACCTACGTCATGAAGCCCTACACTTCCAGATGCCTCACCCGTGAAGAGAAGATCTTCAACTACAGGCTGTCCAGGGCAAGGCGGGTGGTGGAGAATGCCTTTGGCATCCTGGCCAACAGGTTCCAAGTACTTCTCACCACCATGCAGCATTGCCCAGAGACCGTGAGGAATATCGTGGAAGCTTGGTGCATCCTGCACAATCTCATGCGCACCCACTACCCAGTGTTGCAGAACAGGCTCGTGGACCACCAACAAGGCAATAGGGACATGGACCCTGGGGAATGGAGGCAAGGGTGAAACCTGATAGATACTGTGGATGTGCAAGGCCCCAACAGAGCTTCACGTGAAGGGAAGAAGCAGCGCAACCTCCTGAAACACTGGTGCAACTCCCCAGCTGGAGCAGTGGAGTGGCAAGACAGGATGGTAGATGCTTAATGGATGCTTCCTTCAGCCTGTCTCATCACACTGATGAGATTGTGCCATGTATGTTGAGTGGGCCTACAATGAACAGGGCATTTAATAAAGAGTTGTGTTTATGTTGAAATGTGTGGATGAATGATTACATTGTTATTGATAATAAAGGGCCATAGGTGTGGCACCTGGGAGGGTGGACCATACAGTCCCACTATGCTTGCACTGGAGGCTTATCTATCCCACAGCTATAACCCATCCCAAAGGTATCCCTGCCCATCCCACAGCTATAACCCATCCCAAAGGTATCCCTGCCCATCCCACAGCTATTACACATCCCACAGGTATCACTGCCTATCCCACTGCTATCCTTACCCATCCCACAAGCATGCAAAGGATTAAACCATTTCTAAAAGTTTCCACCAAGACTTTATTTACTAAAAGAACTGAACCAAGTGTGTGAAGCAAAGATAAACTTTATTAATAACAAACTGTAAAAGCAAAATGACCCAAGTAAAGTGTCCCAAGCAAAGATAAAGTCAATAGGTAGCAACCGAGTCTCTGGCACTCTTCTCAGTCACTCTGAGGCATGCCCATCGTCTCAGGGGTGAAGGGTCCAGGTGCTGTGGAGGTGGCTGCTGCTGGAGTGCTGGTCTGAGGCGCCATTGGGGTGCCTGGCCCCGAGAGGACAACAGGGGATGGTGTGTGGGGGAAGCTCTCAGAGAGCTGGCTCAGTCCCGTGATGTTGAGAGCCCCTTCCTCCATGACATGGGGTGTCAGTCCCAAGACCGATGACAGATGTTCTGAGGCCGGGCTTGGCTGTTGGGTGGAGGAAGGAGGAGTGTAGTGGGGCTGTCTGGTCTGCAGGTGAGCGAGGTGAGGCGTGGGTGGCATCTGTGGCGTGGGTGGCATTGGTGGTGTGGGTGGCATCGGTTTCATTCAATGAACCTGTGCCTGGACTGGGAAGGGCTGCCTGTGCTGCTGGAACTCCTGGTAGCTGTAACCTTGGTAGGTGAGGGCCTGTGGAAAGCCTTGGAAGGGCTGTGACATCACCTGGGGTGGAGGATCAGACCTGGACTGGGTCGGAGCAGGTTCAGCTGGGCCTGGAGGGTTATGCAGAAGACCTGTGATCCTCTTCTTTATCACCTGGTACTATGATTCGGACATGTCCATGAGGGTCTGGTTGACGTAGGTGAGGAAGGGCTTGCGGTTTGAGGATGGCATGTCGGTGTGTACCAGCTGAGAGAGGAGATCTATGCTGCTTTTGATGGTGTCCCTGATCTCCAGCAGGACAGTGTGGCTCTGTCCCTCCAGTCTGCCTCTCTGCCTGCTTTCTGTGGAGGTGGAGCTGGGGATGGGGGTGGGTTGGTCTCTGGTGGCAGTGCCCTCTCCTTGCTCCCACTGCATCAGGGGGTCCTCCACGCGCTCTGCCATGGGGAGTGCAGCTGTCGGAGGGGTCTCCGTCGTGGGACGCTCCACAGATACCTGCCTGGACACAGGAGCTGACTCTTGGCCAGAAGAGGACTGGCTCTCTGTGGGCTGCCTGAGAGAGAGGGTTGTGAGAGGGGCTGCTCCTCAGTGGTGGATCTCACCCTCCAAGAAGCTGCACTTGGCCATCACGTAGGTCTCCCGGTTGTTGAGCTTGACCGTGGCCTGGCCAGACTTCTTGAGGTACAGCTTCCCATACCAGGTGTGCATGTGCTTCCACCACCCAAGGAGGACCTCCGAAGTGTAGCCCAGGCTCTCCACCTTCTCTCCAAGCTGCCTGCTTCCTCTTGGTGTCTCGATAGAGCTTCCGCCATAGGTACTCGTTCTCCCTCAGCCATTCGAGCACCTCATCCTCATGTTCCTCTTCGATGGAGGATTGCCTCCTCTCCCTATCTTGCGTATACCTCTTCCTCCCTCTGGCAGGGCGTTCTGGGCCCTCATCAGAGGGGCTTTGAGGTTCTAGGGACTGCTCCACCACACCACCAGCAGCAGCAGCAGCAACAACAACAGCAGCAGCAAAAGCAGCACCAGCAGCACCAGCAGGACCAGGAGCAGCGCCAGCAGAGTAAGCACCAGCAGAAGCACCAGCACCTGGAGCAGCGCCAGCAGAGTAAGCACCAGAAGAAGCACCAGCACCAGGAGCAGCGCCAGCAGAGTAAGCACCAGCAGAAGCACCAGCACCTGGAGCAGCGCCAGCAGAGTAAGCACCAGCAGATGCACCAGCACCAGGAGCAGCAGCAGCAGAAGCCCCAGCACCAGCAGAGTCAGCCTGAGCAGCAGAAGCCCCAGCAGAAGCAGAGTCAGTGCCAGGGGATGGGATGGTGGCCCTGTCCTTCTTGCCAGGGCTGGCAGAAGATGGCACAGACTTCCTCTTCTTCCCCATGGTTGTTGGCTGGAGGTGTGTCTGGCAGCAGGTCTTTCCTCTGAATGGTGACCTGCTTGCGAGCTGCATCCTTTTATATCCGCAGGGCTGACGCAATGCATCCTCCCCGCATGCGCAGTGAACGCTTTGCATCCGCTAGGCGTCCGTGATGCATCCGCTGTATCTGCTCTGCATCCGCTCTGCATCCATTCCTTCCGCTGCGCGTCCGCTTCGCTGTGCTCCCCCGGAAGCCCTGCGGATGTGCCATCCGCTTCCATCTACTTCCATCCGCCAGGCTTCCATGGAGCATCCGCTTTACATCCTGGCTACGTCCTCCCCCCGTCCATTCCTTTCCGTTGTTGTCCGTTCTGTTTACGCAAATTTGGGGCACTTTTGAGAGCAGATAACAACGGATAGAACATTATCTCGTCCTCTGTGTCCTTTTTACATACTTTTTGCATCTGTCGGCCTATGTGAAAGGCCCTTAACCAAACAGTTATTCTTAGTAGCAATGTGATGATGGAAAATGGAATACATCAGCTGAAAATTAGAAATCAGTGGACTGCCCTAACATTCAATTAGATTAAAATTAGATTAAAATTTTTCTAGCCGAAATAAAATATCTGGAATTTCAGTCTCATTTGGCCAAATTATGTATGTTTGACATCCCCCCCCAAAAAAAGAGCAACTAAGAGAAACTACCCAGTTCTCTGTAGGAAAACTCTCATATAGGAAGTGTTTGCTTTGCTTGATGATTATCTGCTCAACATTGAGGATTCTTCTCATTAGAGTTTCTCTTGTTCATACAGCTCAAGGGCATGTGGTGTCCCGAGGCCACAGTGACTAATGGCACCACAACCCACTGATGTAAATATTTGTATTTTTAGAATTATTCAAAAAGAAGGGCAGTATTCGCACCCTATAAACTTTGGAATCCAAGGCTGTGCTTTCTTGGCTATAGCTTAAACCTGGCCCTGCATGATTAATAAATCATGTTACTGCAGGCCATTCAACTCCGATAATTGAAAGAGAAATTTAAAGATCTGATGAATTTTTCTCAAATTATTTCGAGCGCGGACAGGGAGGTGAGGCGACGGCAGCACTGGTTCCCTGGCCAGCAGGTCCAACAGAGAGAGCCCGAAGCCACCCATCCTTTCATTCCTCGCCGAGCCCGTCCCCATCCTCACGCATCTCCAAACGTGCCAGCAGCTCCAAATGCTGCAGCGGCATGGGCTTTGGCGCTCACTTGGCTGGGCTCAGCTCGGAGGAGGATGCGGCACAGGCTGTCGCCTTGCTTCCCTGTCCATGGACGGGTGGGCGCTATCACTGCCTCGGGTGGCCTCTCCCGGTGGCCCCTTTGGCTTCGGGCTGGAGGGACTTGGGAAGGTAGCCAAGCTCGGTTGGCCGGGCTCTTTCACTTGGCAAGCGGGTGCGCACCCGCAGCTCACTTTCCCGCCCCAGCCCAGTCCACCTGATTCTGGCGCGGCCCTGGCAGGATGAGTGGAGGGCCCGGCGGGGAGGCGCTTGCTGCCTTGGCCAGAGTTCCGCCACCAGGCAGGAGGGCCCACCTGTCAGCTGCGCTGGGCTCCCCAGGTGAAGCTCTTCATGCTCTGCCTGGTGTCAGGCAGGGATGGCGGCTGGGTCCTTCTCCGGGGTGGATTGATCCTGCGCTGTGGCCCCAGGAGATTCATTTCCCCACGTGGGGTTGGGCTGCCCTCTCAGGCAGGGGAGGCTTTGTCGTACCGGTAGTAGGGAGTCATTTTTAAAAGAATTGGCTTTGCCTTCGAAGGCGAAGGGAAGGTGGCAACAGGAGTGCCTGGAGCTGAGTGTCTCCACTGGGCTCCGGTTGCAGGGAGGAGCCCTGGCTGGCCGTGCATGGTTGTGCCAAATGCCACAGCATTGCTTTAAATGCCACGGCAGCACAGGGAGAAGGGAAAGCAACTGTGGTGGAAGGTCTCCTGATACGAAATGTCCCACCAAAGCTGAAGTCAATGCAGGTAGCACCATATCCAGGTATGCAACAAAAGTACTTCCTAACGACAAGTCCCCCCGCCATTCCCCCCCCATTTCTCATGTTTAATTTAAGCCTTAATTTGGGGGAGGGGCTTAATTTGATTTTATGCCTATAAAACATGCTGGGACTTCCTATTGGGAGAGGCCGTATTGTTGGAGAAACACGGTATATATTTTAATCATAGAACTTTACCTTCTACTGCTAATGTTGCTTTTTCAACAGCTGTTGTGATCCAGAAATTACAACTTGCACGTCTGTCTGTTGTGTACACAGAACAAGCTGGGTTTTATATGAATTTATCAATTGTGTGATGATATCACATTTTATTCAGCATTCTTGCTCTGAAAAAATAGGTAGGATTCACAGCTATTATTTAGAAACTGAGAAAGCCTTTGGTGTAATCTACTGGATTTTTTCTAGGCACTTTTAATATACTTTGAGTTTTCCCAAAATGTTTATATTTTGTATCTGCAAATAAGTGACCATTAATGGTGTGCCCTTTCCATTGTGAAATTTATGACAAGGATGTCGGGTTTTTTATAATTTCTTTTTCATTTTGCTTTAGAATCCTCTGCTTGTATGATTACAGTTTGAAAATACCAATGGAACTGTGACAAGGGACAGCCATACATTTCTACTGCATTCTGTTACACGTGCATAGAATTTTATTTATTTTGAAAATAAACCAAACACTTCTATTCTTAATCTCATTTTATTACTGCAGTAGTTCTCAAATACTGCAACTTTCTAAAAAAGATAATAAATTTGACTGGTCCTCCCCTCCTTCAAATAGAAATAATAATTTGATTAGATTGGGGCAAGAAGCAAATATGCTACTAACTTTTAATAACTTTAATGGTTAAAGTTATTCTGTATATCCAAGGGTTTCTCAAATGTTGAAGAACTGCAACAGCCTGCCATGACTATATAATGAGTAGATATATATGAGTCATATAGAAATTAGATTCTCTCCACCTCAGTGTAGACATGAAAAACTTTAATAAACTTCACAATGAAATGGGAGTATGATTATTTTTATATCTTCTAAATCAGTCTATGCCTCAAGTAATTGAAGAAATAATCAGCACCATGTTAACATGTGCATTAGGCCAAGAGAAATTAACATGAAAAAGTAGACATTTGAAAAATACATTGGTTCATTGTTTTGCTTAATCCTCCGATTTGTAGAAAATGTTATTAACTTCATTTATATCATGTTATTGTTCTATAAACAAGTAGCAGGATAAAAGTAGATAAGCAGATTATATGCTTTGCCTGTATTACTTGACACTTAAAAGGAAGGTCAGAAACAGGTCATCGGTGAAAAGTAGCATGAGAAAATCAAGGATTCCATTAGGGATTCCCCTTCACTGTGACAGACATAAAGATGGGTGGTGAATCTTAAAGGGTTACCAGAATATGGTGGGGAAACCACTTTCAAATTTTTGCCTGCAAATTACGCTTTGCAAATCTAGAAGACAATTAACTCCACGTTTACATTACATGAATTGTAAAATGTAGTTGCTGTACATTATGTTTTATAGCGCCAGACATTCACAGATCTATGCACGTGGCATTAAGTTGTAGGCTTACCTCAAGTCTTGTGCAACTGCTCTATCTATGAGAAACGGATGTTTTGAGCTTCTGAATAGAATACTTTATTGGCCAAGTGTGATTGGATACACAAGGAACTTGTCTTGGTGTAAATACTCTCAGTATACATAAAAGAAAAGATACATGAGTCAAGAGTCAAGAATCATAAGGTACAACACTCAATAATAGTCATAGGGTACAATAAGCAATCAAATCATACTAGGAAACAGTCAAAATAAATTGTAAGTATACAAGCAACAAAGTTACAGTCATACAGTCACAAGTGGGGGGGATGTGTGATAAGAAGTGATGAGAAGATTAACAGCAATCGTAGTGCAGACTTTGTAATAGTTGAACAGTGTTGAGGGAATTGTTTAGCAGTGATGGCATTCCAGAAAAAAACTTGTTCTTGTGTCTAGTTGTTCTGGCTTGCAGTGCTCTATCGCGTCGTTTTGAGGGAAGGAGTTGAAACAGTTTATGTCTGGGATGTGAGGGGTCTGTAAATATTTTCACAGCCCTTTTTTTGACTCGTGTCGTATACAGGTTCCTGACTGAAAGCAGGTTGGTAGTAACTGTTTTTTTCTGCAGTCCTAATTATCCTCTGAAGTCTGTGTTTGTCCTGTTGGGTTGCAGAACCAAACCAGACAGTTCAAGAGGTGCAGATGATAGACTCCATAATTCCTCTGTAGAACTGGATCAGCAGCTCCTTGGGCAGTTTGAGCTTCCTGAGTTGGTGCAGAAAGAACATTTTGGTGTTGTTCCCAATACACTTCTGAATTGTGTTCATGTATTGGGCCATGTGGTCCTATAACCTGACAGCTATGATGCCTGATAGGACTTTCCATGTTGTTGGCCAATAGTTGGACGGTGCTGTTCCCCCGTGGGAGTCTTTCATGATCAGCAATGTCATCCTTTTAAATTATCCAGATAGGGTGGAAGTCTGATGCTAACAGCTGGTTCATTTATGCTGCTAGGTGTTCATGCATTGCTCTTAAGTTTGTTGAGCTAGCAATTGTGGATCATGTATGGGCCAGATGCTGTCCAGCTCTTCATGTTCTTGACCCACTGTTGGATGTCTGCTATTGTTATGGTGACTTGTTCCTGTTTTGGGAAATTGCTGTGGTTTGTTCTCAAGTCCTGCAGCCACTTTTCACTGGTATCACGTGTCTTCCCTTTCTCCCATATGTTTTTCCAGTACTGTTCAGTTGCTGCTGTTAGTGGCTCACCTGTTACTGTATTGTTGTGTTGCAGTTGGGAGTACATCTTGAACGGTTCTTCGGAGAACAATAGTATTTAAATAGCATTTAAACTATAATCACATATATGTGAAGTGAGTGTATGTCAACAAAAGAAACGTTCATCAACGTGATGGCAAATACTGTCAATATAACTAGTTATTTTGTCCTATTTACTCTTTATTTTGTATTTTATATTACCCTATAACTCAATAAATGTTAACTCTCAATATAACAAGTTATTTTGCAAAGGTTTTGCAACATGTTGTTAAGTATGAACTGGGTTGAGAAGTTTAAATTACAGCTTGTTTTCACCTAATTTTGTCTGATGGATTAACAGAATTAAAATCAATAGCAAAATTAGCTGAACTATTTATGGTCCATGTGTTTTATACCCATGGTTGAATTTGATTTGTGAGATACATGAAAATGTCATGTAGCTTCATTGCTTAAATTGTAACAGATTAACAAGGTTTACACCCAATGAAATAAATTTATCAATGCTTTATCTTGCTGCTTTAAGCTGTATTACATTACTTTTTGGACACAATTTTTTCCAAGCAAAGAAATAAATATATCCATTAATCAAATAGCAATAGATTGTATCCAATGGTGTGTGGAAAATTGAATTATCTCATTTTTGTCAATCTTTCATTGTATGCTACAGCTTTCTGCATTATATTCCACTACGTTAGAGAAAATAATTTTCATATTACTTTTATATTAACTTGTAAGTGCATTATTCCCTCTTTCACTATTGGAGTATTATATGTACTTCTACTCTATTAGTTATAACAGTACTTCACTATAATATTCAAGGTGAATAAATTTTAAAAATAAGCACAGCTGAACCATCACTCATTTGATTGCATACTCATTTAAACTAGTCATATTGCACTGCTGCATCTACATACAGTGCTTGCAGTCTTCTGCATATATGAAAGTATCTTCTCAGACCTTACAACAGACACCTGAAAGTTAAAAGCAGAACTTGCACAATATTGCATATAGACATATGTATAATGCATTCTATGCTATCAGTAATTGGAGTAACCAATCCAAAGTCTTTCATTCTTAAATATGATTAATCAATGAAGTACTGAAATTTGAAGGAATGTTAAAAAATTGAAAGGACTGCTGTTAACCAAGAGACAAAATCCTGTATCTTTTTACTTTTCTTAGGCATGGCCAAATATGCTGCTTTTCAAATATACTTATTCAAAGGCCATAAAACATTTATTATTTATATTTATCAGGTTGTATTACTTATAAACTACATCTTACAATTAAAACATGAATACAGATTAAAGTTCATTGTTCATTGTCCAGTGAAATATTCTAAAGCATATTGTAAAATCTTAAAGCTGGATTTTAACACCATTAAACACTATTTACATGGTTCATTGATTAAAGAAGAGCATAAGTTCCAATGGGTTGGTGGAAGTAGTGTGATTTTTTGCTAGCTGTTGGATTTTGGGGCTTGATATGGATTCATACAACCTACAACCAGGTTCATATAAATATACTGCACAATAATGTGCGTTTATTCATTTTGTTTAATAGAAAGCCACAGTACTTTCTAATACTTTATGATCAAGTGCAGTAAATAAACTCTGTCAATACTATTTTATTCAATATTGTTTACAGTACAACCTTTTATTAAATATATAAAAGGGATTCATAACCTATTTAAAAGGTATGAGATGAGACAAACAAGTGAACTTGAAGAAAATTGTTTCTAAACTGGTGAATAAAAGAAAATTATAGATTATGGAGGAAGCTATCATTAGCTTTCTACTTATGCATTCTTTTATTTCGATGGTTACCTTCATATTCACACACTGAATCTGTAGACATTTACGTAGATTTCCAAGCCACTGAAGAGAAATAATTGAAACAAAAAGAGATGTCCTGCAAAGTGGCATTGCTGGTATCCAGTCAGATAAGAAGAAAAGTTCCTAGGAATTATATCTTCCAGCAAATGAAACACAGGAATGTACTGTTTCTTCCCAAATGAGAAAAAATCAGTAGAATTGTTATGGATGGCAATAGAATTGGAGGTTCACGTGAATATCTTACTGTCTCTGCAATCAGTATCTGACCACAGCATTGGCTACCAAAATTGTGCAAAATAAACAGTTGCTCCATTTCCTTTTCTGTGATTAAACCTGTGGCTTCCAATCCTCTTTTTTAATTATTGGATATTTAGAGTGAATTCCAAAGCAGGATGCAAAGAATATTTCATAATATTGTGGCCATGCTTGTTTTTTCAGTTAATATGACAATAATTGTAAGCATGGAATGTGCACTTCCATACAATTCTAACTATGCATTAATAGAACACAGATTTTAGTGGAATTGACTTCCATGTGCTGTGCTTATCTTTGGACTATAAGGTTTTGAGTAACAAATGTAAAATTTGCAGAAGTGACTGAGCCTCACAGTCCAATGATAAGCACATTACATGGAAGTCAATAGTAGTACATGAGCTCCACACATGCTAGGAAGGTGAAAACCATGACTTCCCACACATGAACCCACAAGGGAAATCCTATGAGTAGAACTGTATACATGGCAAACTATATTTAGATTATATATTATTGTTTCTGTAAAGAAATTCTGTAACTTATAAAGTTTCTTTCAAAGGAATTCTGTTTCTTACTATTATGCAAGTTACCACATTTGATAAGTAGTATTTTGAATCAGAGCTAAGTTTGATTTTGCCTTCAGGTCTAGGAATTGTATATTATTCTTATTCCATCTTTTTTATTTACCTACCTGAAGAGTCTCCGATGGTGCTCAGTATTTTAAAAACATTTTCCCATATGCTTGAATACATGCATAGGCTTTGTCTTTTAGGAGGAATTGTTCACATGTAAGCCAGCCATACTACATTTATGGATTTTCTTGTTCATTCTGTGTAGACGGATTTCAGACTCCATATTCAGCCTTGATAGCATAATCATTTCACAAGCATTTTATACCAACTAATTACATGAGAGTCAGTTAAACAAATTTGCTATGTAGGAAATCTCAATGATTTCATAGAAAAACACACGTACATTTAAACAAAAAAAAAGCCACAAACCCAATAAATTAAATAGTTTTCTTTGAGATAGAAATTTAAATATTTGTATTTTGAAATGTGACTCATTTCTATACTTTATATTTTAAGATTTTTTGAGTCATTAAAATATATAAGGTACTTTCTTACAATGACAGTAACAGTAAAAGATGCAGAAATCACAAGTATAGAAAATAAGCATAAGAATCTAATAGAATTATCATAAAATACCCTTTTTTCTTTCTACCACTGCAATCTTTTTTTAAGCTTTTAAAGTTCCCAATGTCTTAAAAATCTGATAGGAACATTTTATAGAGGGTCATACATCAATAAGATCATGCAAAAATTAAATTATCCAACTCTCATGTAGAATGAGGGTTCCTATACTTACAACCATTCGTTCAGTGAACATTTGAAGTTACAATGCACTGAAAAAGTGGTCACGTAATCAAAATTTGGATGCTTAGAAAACCGACATGTATTTATAACAGTTGCAGAGTCCAGGGGTCATGTGATCATCTTTTGAGAGCTAGGCAAATCAATGAGAAAGCCAGATTCATGTTACTAATTTAACAACTGCAATGATTCACTTAACAACAGTCGGGGAAAAAAGTTGTAAAATGATGCAAAACTCACCAACTGTCTCATTTAGCAATGGACACTTTGCACTCAACTGTGGTCCTCTATACTACTGGTGCAGATAAAACCTGGCACCAGGTCTTGGCCTAAAAATTCTATGAATTCCTCTGAATCTGGGGCTTAAATTGAACTGAATGTGCCCTTTGACAAGCAGGCTACCAATTTTACAGAGAAATATACAGAGAACATATACACAAGGCTGTCATATTGCCTATACTGCAGAACAAGGGTGGCAAACTCAAGGCCTGCGGGCCAGATCCAGCCTGCAGGGTTAGGGTTAGCGTTAGGGCTGCAACCATTGGTGAGATTCAAATTTTTTTACTACGGGTTCTGTGGTTGTGGCTTGATGGGTGTGGCAGAGGAAGGATAGTGTAAAATCTCCAGTCAGAAGTGGTATTTGCCGGTTCTCTGAACTACTCAAAATTTCTGCTACCGGTTCTCCAGAACTGGTCAGAACCTGCTGAATACCACCTCTGGCCGCAACCCTGGAAACAGCTAAGGACACGTCTGCTGTTAGGGTTAGGGTTGCCCTGGAAACAGCTTATGACACACCCGCAGTGCCTCTGCCAGCGAAAAGTGGGTTCAGGAAGTCTGCATGTGGCTCTCCCAAGCTCCATTTTAGGCTGCGATAGCCTTCTACAGCTGTCTGTCGAGCTCCGTTTTCACTGGCAGAGCACCCAGGCCACCACAGGAACACCTGACATGAGTGACATTGAGCTGGCCACGCCCACCCTGGCCATGCTCCCAACATCAAACACAACCCTGATGCGGCCCTCAATGAAATGGAGTCTGACACCCCTGCTGTAGAGACATACATATATCATGATGTAGGAAAATACATTGCATACTGCAATTGTATAGGAATTTAAAAGAAGCTACAAAGTTGCATGAATTATGCAAGCAATCTGTGCACACAAGTATAAACGGCAGTATTACAAAGACCTGAGCATATGACAAAGACTGTATCCAGGCTTTTCACAAGCAGTTATTACTGCTTGTATAGCTGCCTACTCACTGTTAACACATCTCTAATTATCTAACTCTGAAGTTATGAGTATCAATATGGAAATTACATCTCTACTGCATGTCACTTGTGAACTTCAAACATCTTTGTAAATGTTACACAGTGGTATTTTTTTTTTATGAGCCCAGAGAAATAGAGATAAAAAGAGAGTATCATTTTCCACATTAATTTCCCATGGATTTCCTAAATCTTTTCTGGAAATTGCAACTTCGGACATTCTGATGACAAGATTTTCTTCAATGATTCTGACTAGGTACAATGGCTTGTTTTTTCCCATAAGATTCAATTTTTTAAGACTTTAAAATATTTTTTTCCAAGCTGTCAAGAGGATTGCCTCTTTTTTTTCCCCTCCAGTTGCTTTGCATTTCATGGCAATCTTTAGATAATACTTGCAGACAGGCCCAGCAAAACGTACTTTGCATTATCCTCAAAATATGTTGCACTTTGTGTGAGCCACTTCTTGTAAAATCTCATTTTTAGAAATATGATCATGGTAACATGTTTCATAAGCAATGCTTGTAGAGTATTTTGAGCTTTTGTGCTGTTGATGTGGTAATTTCCAAGTTTCACTTGCACAGGTTGTTGCTCATAAAGTAACACTATGAAGCTGGTTGTTTGCTACGCTGTCAGCAAACTACAATTGAGATAGTCATACCACCAGTACTGTGATTCACAACTGCAGTTGGGACTGGAATTGTAGTCATTAAGCTGTTGCAGTTATAAGTCGAGGCACCACATGTCCAGACTCAATTTTACAACCCTTTTACAACGGACATACGCTGAATCGCTGTGGTTGCTAAGCAAATAAAATGATTCAGCAAATCACATGGCTGTTACGTGAATCTGTTCTTCCAAATGAGTGCTTTTTGCACACACCAGCAAAAATACCACAAATCATAATCACATGAACATTAGACAAAGCAACTAAATGGAATCCAGTTACTGAGTGCCTGAAATAAAATCATATGAGTGCAGGGAGGGGGCGGCAGCCGTAACTTCAAGGATGGGTTATAAGTGGCTTTTTGGAAGTCTGTCATAACTTAGAACAGCTGTTAAACTAGTTGTAAGTCAAGGACTATCTACAGTACACTAAAGTTGTTTTCAAATTTGCAGTAAGATTGTCTATCTCAATGCCTCCGTGACTTGATGTATGCTACCTACTGTAAATAGGTGAACCTCTGCACATTCTTAATGGTTGGTGTTCAACATCCCATTCTGTATTTCCAAGATGCATTTTTGTTGTTTTTTATCCTCAGCAGCGACTTCTATATTGGCTTGTATGTCCTGTCATTCATTCAGAAAGTCATTCATTTATGCTAGGAGTACAGTTTAATCCACTAAATTCAAATCTGTAGTAGTTTTTCCATGGAATATATACATATGTTCTATTCAGCCTTTCTCATGACAAAGCCTATAGTCAGAAGGAATAATGGCAAGATTATGCACCAAAGCTGTAATGTTGTATTGAAAAACAGTTGATACCATTATCTGTCTTCACACAGCACCTGAAATTCATGCAGAGACTATATAATAGATAAATAACAATAACAAATAAATTCTTATGATGTTCCATGGTGATTCTGTGTATGTTGTCAAGTGGCTTTTGAAATCAATGTAATTGACAACAGATGCTGGGATTCAGTATTTTGTTCAGTGATATTGCACAGCATAAACACTTAGTCAATGTAACCCAACTATTTATTCCCATAATGTGTTGTCCACTGCATCTAGAAGCTGCCTTAACGGAATGAAACAAACAAAAAAACAGCATTAGGACCTGAAAGAAATGTGATGCTTCTCCAGTTGTAACTATTGATGGCATTATGGTTTTGGCAATTTGACCAATGACTTCATTTTTCATTTGCCTAAGACACACTATTTTTGCCACAAATTCATTGAGTAGTCCTGTTAATTCCTGCTTCTTGCTGTTCCCACTAGAATGATTTCAGTATTTTGACATTGTTGATTTCGTGTAAATGAGGGACTTTGTCATTCTTTAATATTCTTGTTGCTTGCAGAGTTTTGCTGTGATCATCCACTGGTTTACAGACAAGACTGGACACACGAAAATTATGTTGTGGCTGACCATGGTTGATATTGTACTTCTTTGAAAAGCTTTACATAGCATATTTCTTGTTCTTCTTTAATGAGCAGAAGCTTCCCATTCTTATCTTTGAAAGGAGCCATTGGACTTCACCTTTGTTCCTGTTATATTTCAGACAATACAATATATACAGTATATTTTCACTCGCTGCTACTTCTGCTTCCTTGTCTTTCAAGCTTTTTTGTTTTATTCATCCCAGCACATTCTTTTGAGCAAGGCTTGACACAAACAGGGAAAAAGAAATGCATTTTTTTGCCAGTTTCAAAAAAACTGGATTACTGAGACCAAAGTTACCTCCTTGGAAAATGCTTTCATTTGCATGCATTATACAAGATGAAATCTGACCTACAGTTGTGATTTCAGTATTTGCAGTTTGTTCTGTCATCAAGACTAGAGTTCTTTCTGTAAATTTATTTCTCATTTTGTCTGACTTCCTTGTTTCCATGCTAGTTTTTAGAAGGCAGAAATATGCAAAGATATTGCACAGTGCCAAAAAAAACCCCATAGAAATGTAATTTGGCTATGTTTCTTACAAATAGACAAACACACGCTTAGGTTATCCTTTCAAGCACTTAGCTTGAAGAGAAAAAAAATATTGTGGTATTTGGAATATCATTGAAAAATCTGTATTTCAGAATACATAACCAGAAATAGAATTCAGATGATTTGGATACCTTATTGCCTTCAACTTTCTTATATTTTTAGTGAATAGTAACTACTGCAGCAATATTCCCAGGTATATGCATTTAAGAGTGGCTGAGATTAATGATGCTTGAACATTTACTTTTCCTTTAAAAATAGATATGTAGGATAACTTAACTAAGGTCCTGCTAGTCATCATCTTTCATCGGTTTAGGCTGGTGCACCAAATGCAGCCCAATTTAGATGAATATACTTTAGTTTAATATTGCGGAATATATCCAGTAGGTTAACTCAAGCACAATAGCTTGATCTATCTTAATAACATTAATTATTCATTGATTTCCAGATAACTTTATATTTCATTTAATATTACCAAGTTACTAAGACAATCTTTCTTGACACTAAATGAAAACATTGGGTGGCTGTCCTATATGCTGTATTACATTTGATTAATTACCTGCCTTTAAATTGTGTCAACATATAATGACTACATTAAATAGGCTTTCTCCAGGATGATCTCTCTCTCCAACTGGCCCTTCAGGTCTTCCAATGTGCTGTCCAGCCAGGGTATGGGAATTGTATAGTTAGATAGCAATTGTGAGCTGTCCCCGTAAGGGAATGCATCATGGTAAATGTAGTTAAGGTATCCTGGGAAATGTAGTCCATATCACGTGATCACATCTGTAATCCAGATTGGTCACTAAATTGACCCTCGATGGGTTGGAGGAGTTCTCCTCACTCTTGGCTGAGCTCACGGACTCGTAACTGTTCTATTTCTACCACTACAAGATGAGGGAAAAAGGATAGGAGACAACCATCTTTTTACCTACAAGATATATGCAAAGGATTGCTCATTAAAGAAGAACTTCATCACAAATGTGAGTTATGAGGATACCTGATGAACCAATAAAAATACTTTGTTATGGATGTTTTGTTGAGTATCTAACTGCATTTGTACAGAAGACAAATCTACCACTGTAAAGAGTACAGAACATCCAGCATGCATCTACAATAGCATATCTTGTCTCTCAGCTTTTTCTAAAACCAGCTTGAACATCTGGTACTCCCTTTCTATTAAGGTTCTAATGCATGTTGGATAATTCTATGCATTGTTTTGCTAACATGTAAAATAAAAATAATGCCTGTACATTAGTTTGCATACTTTGTTTTTACAGATTCTGTTGCTGCTGCTACTTGCTATATTTCAGTTCCAGCAGCCTACTTTGTCATGACTAGAGTACTGCTCTAACTTTATATCAAGTATTAGAATAAGTAAGGAATGCAGAGGTGTGATGACTCAGTGCTTTAAAAGATGTTGGAGATGGTCTCTGCTCCAGAAGTTTGAGTCCTAGCATCATTCGACGGAGTGAGCTATCTTCACTTTCCTCAGCTTCTCCCCATCCAGCAGTTCAAAAACATGCTACATGCAAGTAGATAAATAGGTAACAGTTCAATTGGAAACGTGGTGGTGTTTCATGCAGATAGTCAGAACCCTGCCAGTATTGGACCTATTTGCCTGCCCTGCCCGACTGTGAGGCAACATCAACGGTGAGAGAAGGCCCTAGATAACACCTCAGGATGTCGTTCTTTCTGGTGTGGAGCTAGTTTGCCCTGTGGTGCACCATGGATAAGTGTATGGCGTGAATTAAATAAACTAGCACTCTTTGGCAGCCAATTAACTACTATGTACTAATACTCTAGTCTCCTGGCTAATTGTACCATCATTGTATGCTAAATAAGTAGAGAATATCTGCTAAAGTATCTTGAATGTTGACGTCTCTTTTGTACAGTATTTCAGTATATTCCTTCTTTGAATGGGTTACTACTTATCGATTAGTTTCTTTAGCATATCAATTTAAGGTCAGAATCCTTAAAATATCCCTTGTTTTTTCTACGTCTATTTCCATCTTCAATGTATTTACAGAAGTTGTAATAATTTTGTTTCCAGCAGTTTCTTGAAATTCAGCTTCACTGATTTCATTCCATGGTTCCTATGCTTCCTTATCGAACAAAGCTCAGGATTTCAATCTGTTGCTTATGTTCTCCTTCAAAATGGTGGATATACATTCAAGATTACACTATGAGAACTAGTCTGTTTTCTTTCACTTTAGCTTGATTTCAAGCTTGACGGTTTGTGATCTGTTCCAGCCAGCTACCGAGGCATGTTTTGGAAGTTACAACTGAGTTCTTTCATCTTCTTATGCCAATAATATAACTGATTTATTTGTGTTCCAGGTCATACCTGCGTATCTTGTTTATTTGAAGATTGTGTTAGCAAAAGCATTCTAGGAGGCATACAACATCCAAATATATAATTATAGGCATGTAACGTTATGCGTACAATTGGGACCAGAATTTTGGTCACTAAGCATTGCATTCATTAAGCAAGTCATTGCTTAACAAGATTCAATTTTCAGGACTATTTTTACTGCAGTCATTAAGCGAATCACCATGGTTGTTAAGCAGATTATGTTCTTGTTAAGTCAATCCATTAGTCATTATGGAATCCAGCTTCTCCAATTGACTTTGCTCGTCAGAAACCAACTGGAAAAATCGCAAATTGGAATCCCGTGACTGTAAGACACTGCAACTATCATAAATGTGAATGATTGCCAAGTACCTGAATTGCAAAGACATCACCGCAGGGATGGTGCAATAATTGTAACTTCGAAGACAAATCCTAAATCAGATATTCTGAGGCCAATGTAACTTCAAACCATTGTTAAATGAGTAATCATAAACTGGAGACTACCAGTAAAACAATTAAAACTTGATAACAGAACACAGAATTAAAAACAACCATAATAAAAAAACAAATGAACAAATAACCCCAGGCCTGGTCTTATGGTCTTTCCAGAATCTCAGGAGATTGACCACCATACATGTTTCTGGAGGATTTGATTCCAGCGCACAGGGGCAACAACAGAGTATGCAGAATTCTTTAGTCCTACTGAATAGCAATGTTTAATTGAGGAGGCCTCGAGTGCCTCACTTTATCTAAATGTGTTGAGCGGGCCAAAATAATCGGAGATAAATACTTCCTCAGATAATCCCTACTCAAATAATCAAGTCCTATGCTATTAAGGTTCTTATAGATGATGATCAGCATGTGCATTGCATACAGAGCCCAACTGGCAACCAATGCAGCTCACTTAGAAGCAGTGACACACGGGCATAGTAAAAAGTGTCTGTTACGGCTTGTGCTGTGACAACAGGATATGTCTGCAATAGAAATATGCAAGCTCCATTACCAAAGTGATAAGGGGTTAATCATACTTATCAGTAATTGCTCTGATCTAAATAAATTTCCTTATTACTTGCAAATGGGAAAAATACTGCACTTTCCAATACTTCTGTCTTGTCAAATAGACTCTGGTTGCTTTGTAGCATGTCAGTACATCATGCAAACTTCTGGAAAGTCCTGCTACTGCTTGAGGACAAACATTTGGAGACTCACTGGTTGTATATGAGTACATTTTTCCAAAAGATACCTGCACATAGCTGAAAATAAAAAAAAATGTATAAGTAAAAGAAGGTCAGACATAGAAATGTATACCATTCACTGAATGAAGCTTGATGCAAAACATTATAAACTGCAAAACAACAAAAAGTCTGTGATATGCACTCTTGTATGCTGTTCTTTCATAATGAATTTAACCTAAATACTGCCAAAATTATAATCTGACCACAAAAACCAAGGAGAGGTACTACATGTATAGACAACTCCAAGGGTGGGAAAACAATAAACAAAAAATAATATACAGAAGAAACAAGCTATATACATCCACAAGACTAAGGTATAAGCACACAAACCAATCTGGGCGGAACATCCTTAATGGCCACCCATGAAATAAGACACTACTAAGAATGCAGGAAAGTGACTATTGTCTGAAGGGCTGTCTTTTCCCAGTTGCAGCCACCCAACCCACTGGAGCAGAAAGGGAGTTAGTTCCTTATGTTAAAGAGGTCCACGTAGGAGGACCAAGAAGGGTCTTCTCCGTGGTGGCTCCTTCCCTGTAGAACAGCATCTCTGAGGAGATAGACTGCCATTTGTCTTCAGAGGCTTTTGACATGCCCTGAAAGCATGGGTTTGTCAGAGGGACTGGGGACCCCAGGGCAAAATGAAGCCCATCAAGTAATTGTATTGCCGTCACCAAGGAGGCAAGGGGTTTACTGGGTTTTGTATCTGAAGTTCTGCAGAAGGTTAACTTCTATAAATAGCACCGAGCCACTGTGAGTTGGGCAGGCACATAGCACTTTCTTAACCAAGTTGGAAAAGTATGAAGTACCTTAGAAATGCACACTAGGTAGGCTAAGTAGGGCCTTGAATAGGAAAACCAAGCATCAGAGTGCAGAAACCTGGCAGGAAAGACCGCTTGTTTTTATCTTGTGTATGTGCAAAAAAGCACCCCTTCCTCCATATGTACCCCTCACAGCTACTCCTAATAGGTTTCTAGGCAACTCCCGGTATCTAAATAACGGAATGCCACATATAGACTGAAGATAAGCCTCTCAAAAGGAGTTTGCGGCCACTTTTAAGCCTGGCAGCCTTTGCCCCCGCGCCTTTAACGAAGCGCTTCGCAAGCAAAGTGCCGTTCAATGGGCGAAGTCGTCAGGAGAGACATCTGTCCTTCTCCTGTTTGAATCCCTGCCTGTCCCGGACCCAATTCTAGGACGCAAAAAAAAAAAAAAAAAAAAAAATGGGGATACATTTCGGACACCAGCCGTCCCTGGTTCCAGAACTGGGAAGAAACTGCGTTCCAGTTCAAACCGGACGGTTTCCTCCTCGGCAAAGCCAACGGGGCGTCGTAGTAGCTCCAGAGGAAGTTTGAAACCAAGCCCTGAACGCGACAAAAGCCCCAGGGGAGGGGAAGGCAACCCCGGGCCGTCGTTTCAACGGAGCGTACGCTGCCGTCGGAGCCGTCCCAACTCCGCCGCTCGGCGCTCACTCAGCGACCCGGCCCCCGCGGTTCGTCTGTCGGCCAGCATGGAGGGGGTGGGGGGGTGGGGTGGGCTGCGAAAGTGCGCCTCCGCAGAGCGGGCACGGCGCAGCGAAAGGCGCCTTTCCCGCCCTGCCTGCCCGAAGGTCCCTCCTGAAGCTCCGCTCCGAGCCTTTGCCGCCGCCGCCTCCGCCGCCGCGCGCGCTTCGAGAGCCGAAGGGGCTGGCAGAGAGTTCCCGAGAGCCCGCAAAAAAAAAAAAACAAAAAAAAGCACCCACCCTCAAGAGCCAGCGGCCCAAAGAGCGCCTGCGCACTGCAGGGGCGCCAGATTTGGCGGGAGGGGGAGTGTCCAAAAAGCCTTTTGTTAGGTGGCATCTGTTTACAGAGTTTACGCTTTCATCTCAACCTGTTTCCTCCTCCCCTCTCCGGCTCCTGAGAACTGAACAGCATAAGAACCCTTTTTTTTAAGAGGAGACACACGCCAAGCACTGCTTCCAGCTGCATAAAGCCCTCTCCTCCCCCGCCCGCCCGCCCACCTACCTCTCGCCTTTTCCCCCCACTGACTAAATGCAAGGATGGCCAGGAGACCTAGGCACAGGTAAAAGGGCAAAGCCTGTGGAAAGGGCAAAGCAAATTTCTTTGCGACACCGAGGCATTTTTTAAAATTATTATATATATTATTTTTTTTGGGGGGGGGGGGGGGGGTTCTTTGTTTCTCTCTCTCTCTCTCTCTCTCTTTTGCTGGCTCTTTTCGGTCTCGAGATACGTTGGTAATGTGCGCGCGCGTGCATCTTGTTTTGTTTCATAGCTGCAAAATTCTTTGGGGGGGGGGGGGAAAGTTAAAAGGGTTGGAGAGATATTGAGAACTGTTGCACAGGGTTCAGAGGAAGCATTCTCTGCCAGTTCACCTGTCAGGACGTGCGTTCAATCGCTGCATTTAAATAAAATGCTGCATTGAATCAGTTGGTGTTTAGCAACTCACTTTCTCCTTGGGCTACTTAAGATTTCCACCACCACCACCACCACCCCCCCGCTTATTAGCGATTAGGAATAGATAATGACACTCGGGTCCGTGCAGAATTTCCAGAAGGGGTGGGTGAGCGTCCGACCGACTTGCAAGTTGTCCGTGAGCCGAAATAGTTTCAGCAAAAGACTCGGGAGCCTTTCCAGGCTTTGCAATGGGGGAATCCGTTGCTTCTGACAGTCGCGATCTTGGTTTGCGATCGTTTGGGGGTTGCAGGAGGCGAGAAAGCACAATCCTCACGCCCAAAAAAAAAAAAAAAAAAGAGCAAAATGTCGGAGCTGCAGGTACCCGATTTCGTTTTCATTCATTCGTACTTTCATTCATTCTTCGCGGCTGGGTTAAAATGACAAGCAGGGTGGGAGGAAAACTAAAGCCCTTTTTGCAGTTGTCGGTTGCTTTTCGGGAACCGCAAACCCCATTTGCCTTTGAATTTGCCTCTCGAGTTACTTTCTTTTCTTTAATTTTTTGAAGTGCTTGATAGTGAAGTTTGCGTTCGCGTTGCATGCTTTTAAAAAAAAGAAAATTAAAAAAAAGAAAAAACTTCTGCGGGAAGTTCGAGCTTTCCCTGCAGGGCGGCAGGTGGGACGCTTTGGCACCGCAAGACAAAGTTGCAGGTGGGGTGGGGTGGGGGGGGGGGGAAGGACTGGGAATTTGTCAACTGTCACTTATTTGGCAATGGTGGAGTTTTTGACCTTGCTTTGTAGGCCTGGGTTTGACAGTTTCTACGGAGGGGAACTTTACCCAAATATACGCTGAGATGCTCGTATGTGGCGACGGGTGATCGTCCGTCCGGGGCGAGGACGGCTTGTGGTTGTGGGGAAACGTTGCAGGGTGGAGGTGACTGAGGCGACCCACTGCTTACTCCTTTTCCCCCTTGGCGCTGCGATGGCACGCAAGCACAGCCGGCGAGCGAAAAACCTGCGCCTCGTGGTCTGCAGAAACGCTCCTTCCCGAAGTGCGGGGTTGTTTGCTTTAAATTAGCGTCCACGTGGAGTCAGGGTTGAAGAGTCTTTCTCTTTCGCCCTCGCCGTTTTGCCTCTCAGCTTTCCGCGGCACGGAAGGCGAAAGGCTCACCTTTGGAACTCCGGAAAGTTCCGCTTCCCTCCGAGGAAGAGAAAGGAAAATAAAATAAAGCGAGGGCAGAGGAGGGAGGCAGCCTTGCAAAATCATATACGTAAAATTAGATATATCAAAATCATATATATATATAATACATTCATATATATACATACATATATACACACACATATATATATATACATACATATATACACACACACACACACACATATATATATATATATATATACATATACACACACACACACACACACATATATATAT
>BLBF01000063.1:15603658-15658205 GCA_015471245.1 Laticauda colubrina | reverse complement strand
AAGAGTCAGTGCGCGCTGCCTGTTTTATTTTGAGGGGTGGCGCGCTTTCCGAGCCGCCCGCTCGCCCGCTTCCTCAGCGCCGTGCGAGGAAGAGAAGCGGGGCCTGTTCTTGAGCTTGGCGGCGCTCGGCACTTGAGAGAAAAGCGCTCGGCCGTGCCAAAGGCGCCGTCTTCTCGACGCAAGCGCGGGACTTTTCGGGGCATTTATTTTTAAAGCGATGTGTGAGAAGGTTCGTCGTTGAAAAACGTGAGGTAGACTAGAAGGACGGCCGTGGGGGGGCGGAGGGGGGGGGGCGGAGGCGGCCGCGGTGGACGAAGACACACCGCCTCCTCCTCTGCTCCAGCGGGATTGGTGAAGTTCCCCCGTTGGCAACGGGCAGGACGGGCGGGGACCCAAGAAAATTAAACCAGCCTGGCTGGGCTCGCTTCTTTTCCAGCCACCTGTCGGGCTGGAAGACCGGCGAGAATGATCGCGAGTGACTGACTGGCTGGCTGCCCTTCGGCTGACTGGAGAATTGCTCGCTTTTTCCTCAATCACAGTGACAGCGGTAGTAGTAATAGTAGTAGCTGTAGTAGTAAGCGGCAGCAACAAATCACTTCCTCCCCGCCCCATCCTCACCCTCCCTTTTTTTTCTCTCTCTCTCTCTCTCTCTCTCAAATTGATTGCACAATTGAAGTTCCTTGGCAAGAGCAGAGTATTCGTGAGTGTGTGGAGTATTTATGCACAAATTAGCTGGAGGAACGGCCTTCACCCTTTCCGTTTTTGCAGCCTGACACGTCATCTCAGACTGCTCTGAGAGATTGCCCTGTTACGGGTTTTAGAGATCAAAAAGAAAAGAAAAGTGGAGGGGAGGGAGGGAGGACAGAAGGATAGAAAGAAAGGTGGACTGCTTTATTAGTTGGCTTTTTTAGTTGCAAAAATGTGAGAGCACCTGAGTCACACCCTCCTCCTTATCTGGAAAACAAAAGAACAGTTATGGAACTCCACTCAAAAAGCTTATAAAATTGATGTGAACATGGAAACTGAGGGGGGGTTTTTTTTGGTTTTTTGTTTTGTTTTCCACATTGTCAAGATTCTCCTTGCCTTGATGTCTGTTAAAATAAGCGCAGCTCGTTAGTAGTTAAGGCTTAAAACATACAGTTAAAATCTATACTAACATCTGAGAGCAGAAAAAAATATTCAACTATTTGCAACCATCACAGAGATCCTCAAGCTCCTGTTACACTGAGCACCAGCACATGTACACACGCATACACACACACACTTAAATTATGCACATAAAATAAACCTCAAATTCATTTGACACAGGAACAGCCAAATCATATGATCAGCACTTTTTGCATGTCATATCAGTTCACAAAACATCACTTGATTGTAGGGTTGATTTCCTAGGGTTGCACTGTAAGTCCAATTTAGTTTGGTTTTGAGTATTTTTATACTAGTTTTACTGGTCTCTTGTGAGTTTGTAGAATCATGAGAATAGGTGGCACAAAATATATATGCATATTTATTTGCAAAAATATGGACAAATACTTACAGAAATATTAATATTTAGTTCTTATTTTAAACATTGACCAATTTACTTTAATGTGATTTATCAAAATATATTTTAAAATGGCATTTTAAGTGCGTTCTATTAGTGTATTGCCTTCTAGGTACTAAATCATCCTTATTTTCTTCTCTACTTTAGATACAATCTTTAGGCTAAACTTTCAAAACTTATGTTTACATTTTCCAGTTGAAAATAAAGTGTTGCTCAATAGAATTTGAAGTAAGGCAACCTTCATTGCAAAATACTTTTGAATTTTATCAATCTATATAAATTAAACTGGATGTTTTTAGTAATTTCTTCTCTCCTATTAGCTTTGAAGAAAAGCTGAGGCAATCAGCAGCTGAAGTACATTAATTAGATAGGATGGAGGTAGCAATAGTAAGAAAACTTCAGATTGTATTCTTCTTAGAGATACCTGTACTTGGCCATGAATTGTGAACTTCTTGTCATTGAAGAGAAGAACAAACCAAACTGACTACTTGAATTTATTTTGCATTGACCATGGGCACTTCGAGGCTACACTGCCATGCATATGTGCAAATTGACCCTCTTCAAAGTCATCCTCAAAGAATTTAGTAGTGTATATCCTTGTAAAATATGTCTGTTCTTTCTTCAAGTGCATAGAAATTTCGCTTAGTACGGGTAAGTGGTAGGTGGGAATGACTTTGGGAGACAGGAGAAAGCAGCAGACAAACAGCTGGTAAAATCAGTGTCCACAGAAGGATATGGGGCATGGGAGGTTTTTCAGAAGAAACCCTCCTAGTTTTCTGCAGGGTAAAAAGAGGGGCGGGGAAAATACTCAGATCTGCAAGAATCTATTATGTATCCCTATAATAAAGGAAGAGCTAATAATATTGTGTTTCTTGCCTGGACTACATCGAAGGGCAAACTGTAGTTTGAACTAGGATCATCATGTCTGGTCTGCAGAAAACCTGAAGATAGAGAAAGTTCTCACTCTGCTGTCATCTAGTGGTCATCTGGATTTATGCATGCTAGATACTAGTCCAAATTTTAAGTGTCTAGGAATGTGATTCCCAAACTCTGTGCCCCAGGGTTCCAGACTCAATTCCCCGGGGGCACAGTGAAATACTTTACACTGTGTTAATAATACTGTGTGTGTGGGTTTGTTGTAGTATATGCCAAGGCACCACTGGGATGCTATGAACTGAGGAAGCTTGTAAACTTCTACAAGAGTTATTGTACTAGAGTTATTCTGCATAAGAGATTATTAAATAATATGATAGGGATAGTACAAAATACTAGCCTTCTAAAAATGTAAAAACTTGATTTTCATTTGAAAATTACATTTTTTTTTGCCTGTGTGTGAATTTATGAGGTGTTCTTTGAATGATTTGGCATAAGGATTCCAAATATGTACTTGGGCAAAGGACACAGCCTCTGTTCCCTTTATTGTCCTAAACATTGTATTTTAGTTTGAAACCATCATTGGTTGAACAGCTGCCAAATGTGTAATTTACCACTGATCTAACAGCATGAGCAGGTCTAAACATGCATAGTAAGCAGAAGGTTGCCAACCTTTTGCTTGTATCTGTGGATACCAGAAACAGCAGAACCAGTTCAGAATACTAGAACAGAATGCAGAATAAAATCTTGTCATGCAACTTTCTAGACAATTACCCCTATAACCTTTACAAAAGTTGTTGACTTTTGCTAACTTTTTGAAGAACCTATGATATTGGAATTAAACTCTCACCTGTTCTGTCTTAATTTTCCTTTCTGTATTTTATTTCTTCAGCATATATAGCAGTGATGATGAGGATGAGGATGTCGACTTATACGATCATGATTATGATGGGCTGCTCCCTAAGGGTGGAAAACGTCATTTAGGGAAAACACGATGGACCCGAGAAGAGGTAAACTGGCTCATACTAAGAGTTTGTAGAAGACAAAACTTTTAATACCATTTGTGGCTGGCTTCTCAAGCAAGCGGACAAATATAAACTTTTGGTTAATAAATATGAAGCTGAAAACTTACTTTTTTTTCCTTCTAGGTTGCCATGAGTAGGCCTGGGCCTAAAAAAGCAGAGTTTGATTGACAAAACAAACCACATATAAGTAATTTAAAAACAAGCAGTACCTTTTGAGAGGAAAATGATATATAATGTCAATGTTGGGGCCTACTCACACTGGTACCAGTTGTCATAGTGAGGTAAAAATAGAAACAAGCAAAAAGCCAATGGACAAACGAAGACCCACTAGTTTAGAAGGAAAACAATAGAAAATGCTGACTAAATTATTATTATATTGACTTGGAAGCCTGAGAGCAGTCAATCAGGCAATGGAAGTTCGATTTCTTCCACTTTTCCATGAAAATCAGTACAACAATAATCATGTATTTGTATGTTGGTTTGTATGAAAAATGGAGATGGTTCTTGGGTAGGGCACTGCCTCAGCTATTTTGAATATAGAATTCAACCTGTTGCGACAGATAATGGCTGATTTCATAGCAGTTGGTCAACTGCAGTAAGGTGTGTAAAAATTGGCATTATGGATTTGATAGAAAATACATAGAAGCCATTAGAAACATGAGTATTATGTGTTGCTGGGATTTATATGTCATGCTTTGGTTGATTTCCACCATTTCAAGGCCCTGAGGCAATAAACACATAAACCAACTTTTCTCATTTCTAATGATTGTCATACAAGAAACAAAGACTAAAACTTCTTTTAGTCACAATCCCCCTTACAGACAGATAATCAATTACAGGTATTATCAGGAAAGTCATCTTGTTAGTTTCTACAGCATGCGTATAGGATGGGTAATGACTCGGTTCACATATACACTTCTAGAATGTTCCCTGTTTTCAGCTTCCCAGTTGTTACCAGGATGCAAACTCAGCCAATTATAAGTAATAGCAGTAGCAACAGCACTTAGACTTATATACTGCTTCATGGTGCTTTACAGCCCTCTCTAAGTGGTTTATAGAGTCAGCATGCTGCCCCCAACAATATGGGTCCTCATTTTACCAACCTTGGAAGAATGGAAGTCTGAGCCAACCTTGAGCTAGTCAGGATTGAACTCTTGGCAGTTGGCAGAGTTAACCTGCAATACTGCATTCTAACGACTGCACCACCATGCTCAAATAAATGTTCATGTTCAATCATAAATCATGGTTAAACAATGGGTTAAAATGAAATGTGAATGAGGACAATGTTTAAAATATGTTTCAGACTTCAAGAAGGAATTAATTTCAAAACAAAAACTAAATATAAGGCTGGCCACTTATTAAAATTGGTGTTGAGCTTAAAACATTCTTTTGAGTATGTTCAAATAAAGTTTCTAAATAACTGAATTGTATGTTTAGATCAGTGATTCTTACGATATTATGAATGTTTACCACCTAACCAAATAATAAGAATATAGTCGTCTTTTTAGAAAGCTAAATTTTAAGAATCAAATGATTAGCATTTTTAATTCACATGTGTAGTGTTCTCTGTATTTGTTTGGCACAGCTTGCTGTGTTAAAATACTAAATTTACAACACTATGCTGGCAATAACTTCATCTGACTTTTTGCTGGACACTCCAATTTTCATATTTAGTTTGCTTTAGTTTCAGTAACATGTTGATATGAAAACATTGACAGGTTATTTTCCCAATGGTTTTATAAAAACTTAGGTTGTTGTTGCACTATTTGGTAACTCTCCAAAATAGCTTCTGTGGCTTAATGCTGTGCTTTCTAAACTCTTGCTAGAGGTTACTGGGTCAAGTAATCACAAGGAAGTAGTCATCAAAATTGCAATAAATTAGCACATTTCTTTTTATATGGCCACAGAGAATAGTTTAAGGATGGTTGTTGTGCTGTTCAGACCAACGTTTTGGTGAAGTTAGTTGAATATGGTGTTAGTTAGAGCACTGCCTCCCAAACTTCTGGGACCAGGAGTTATTTCTATGGAGAAAGGTTTTTCCCGCGGACTGGAGAAGGCATGGTTCTGCATGCTGCCTGCATCCCGTGGATGAGACTTCATTTGTTTGCACAGCCTGGTTGCTGGCATGCCACAGGTTGGTGCCACTCCATGAACAGGTTGGGGACCCCGAGTTAAAGTGTTGAACTTTAATTGCATCTGGAAAAATGCTTCTGCATGGTGATGCTTTATGTTGCAGCATAGTATTTGAAAAATCTCTTTCTTCATGCTTTGTGTGTTAAACCCAGCATACTTTTAATAATACTCATAAGACAATATTCCAGGTAGAACAATGCATCCCACTCGCAGGTACATTTTTTATTAACATGTTTGTGAAAGTAGCCATACGTTAGACACTAGAGTTCAGAGATTATTGCCCTATCATTTAATAGTGTTAATTGGGACCATAATCACCATCGCTAAGCAGTCTGGTTGTAAAACACAATGTGATGCAATCCCCTGTTTAACTATGGCAATTCTGGCAGTCCCCAGCGACCATTGTTAAGCGGAGTCTTGCAGGTCCTTAAGCAAGGACTTACATGTTTGTGATTTCTGACTTCCTGCTAGCTTCCCCATTAGCTTTGCTGGTGGAGAAGGTTGTAAATCACAATCATGTGATCGTGGGATAGTACAATGCCTGGGACTTTGGGGAGTGTTCATCACTAATTCATCACTGTCATAATTTCAGTCACTGAGCAAGTGGTTGCTAATAAGAATCACCTGTAGCATAAAAAGAAGTGCTTATCTGGAGTAGTTGACAAGATAATGTTGGCACTATCATAGCAAAGGCCATTCTTGTTCTATCTTGTATGATTACAAATAACAGTTCTTGCAACCAAGTAAAATGTTGAAATGCAGAAGGATTAATGATTAGCAAAACATTATAGTTAACCATATTCAGTGAACTTTCCAGTTACACTAATTCATTTTTATATTGTAAATTAAATGACTTCAACACAGATTGTGCCAATATAGAAAGTGATTAAAGCAGCCTTCTTCAACCCTGGATAACTCTGGATAAGATAAATTACACGTTCATGATTTTCAGTTGGCATAGCCAATAGGTTTGTTCGTTAGAAATTTGGGGACTGTGGTCCAAACTGGAGTATAGTTGACTTATCTACACATCAACTTGAATTGATCAAGAACATCAAGTTAGGAAATGCTGGGATTATATGTGAAACCTGAACTATGTGATATTGTCTTTGTA
The DNA here is from genome assembly GCA_015471245.1 of Laticauda colubrina. Taxonomy (NCBI): domain Eukaryota; kingdom Metazoa; phylum Chordata; class Lepidosauria; order Squamata; family Elapidae; genus Laticauda; species Laticauda colubrina. Next base: position 15,651,517 of record BLBF01000063.1, on the reverse strand, counting down.
TTTCTTCATTTCTATTTTTGATCATTTGTTGGCTTTGGACAGTTCACTATGAGAAGCTACATTGCAGTTGCTGTATAGAAGAGTTTTCTTCTCACATAGTAAAATAGAACCTAACCAATCAACTACAGTATCTCTAGCTAGTGATATGGATGCCAAACATCATGGAAATTGGATGTCTATAATGGTAGATCTGTTTGTTGTATATGCATTGTTTAAGTCAATATGTGGATAAGTCAAATAAATGCATCTAGACAGCTATATATTCAAGATAATGCTAGAGCAGGGATATCAAACTCACATTGTCATGGCAGCATCATGTGATGTATCGGGACTTTTCCCCCTTGCTAAACCAGGCATGGACATGGCCAGCATCCAGCCCACAGATCAGGAGTTTAACAGCCCTATGCTAGAGGCCTTAACTAAATGCATTAATTAATTGTGTGATGTGTTTGATTCTTGTTTAAGAGGCAGGCTAGTCAACCAGGTTACTCAATTTTGGTCTCTGCATGGGGTCATGTGATCGCAATTTGCAACCATATCAACTAGCTTCTGACAAGCAAAAGTCATTTGGAAAAAAACAGATTTGCTTAATGACCACATATTTCACTTAGCACCTGCAGTGATTGACTTAACAACCAAGGCAAAAAGATCATAAGATCAGGCTGATTCAATAAACTATCATCTTGTTTAGCAATGAAAATTCTGGTTCCAATTGTGGTTGTAAGTGGAAGATGACCTGCAGTGTTGTGTACCAGTTGATAACCCAACTTTCACTGTACGGTTTGTTTCATCCGAACCTTTGTCTTAACTGGATATAATAAAAACACAATGCATACAAGTCTCAAACGGGGTGTGTACCTAAGAATGCAGCAAATAGGCCAACCCTATTGTTCGTACGCCCCAACAAATCCAATTCTCTGCCAATGTCAGGCTGGTAAGGTGAAATTGTGAAGAGGTATATCTTTGAGATTCCTTCCCTCAGTTTGGCTTTGAAAATAAATTGTAACCATGGTTGATTACCAATGAATTGAAGGAATCCTGGCCTCTGCAAGCATATACAAGACATCCCTCCCTGGCCATTTCCATCCAAACACATATTTCACCCTGAACTTCTGATGATGTCAGGAAGAGCCAACCTTGGTAGTCAAGGCATATATAAATGGATAGAGAGAGAAACGGGCAGGATCTATTTTTCTGAAGACAAAGCCCTGGTATATTAAAAGAAGAAAAACAAATGATCTTTAAAAAGTTTAATTACATAAATTTTCCTGACATCTGTGACAGTTTTGATCATCATCAATCATAATAAGTTTTCAGTGCTGATTTCAGCTTAGCTTACCAGTTGACAGCTTTCCAAATATAAAATGTCACACTGTTTTCATTGAAGAAAACTACCCAGTTGAGAAATGGGGAAGAAAAAGACAACCGTGTTGCCTCAGACAATTAAATTGGAAATCTCACCTCTCATGTTTATGGAAAGCAAGGATATTCAACAATGCATAATGTTGGTTTGGTCTTTTCCCTGTTTTGAAATGAAACCCCAAAATAATGGAATGTATATTACTGTTTTAGGATGAGAAGCTAAAGAAACTTGTGGAGCAGAATGGCACAGAAGATTGGAAAGTTATTGCCAATTTCCTTCCTGTAAGTAGGCCTCTTTTCTGTTTATAACCACACATTTATCAGTGTGCAAGGAGAGAGGTTGTTTCATAATTACAGATGGAGACTAAATAGGCATTTGGGAGACTTGCAGAACTCAAATTTATATACACTTCTTTCACTTCTCATGTGAAATAAAGGACGGAAAATATAAAGAGCCTTTGGGGGGAGATTTTATGTACAACAGATGGCTGATACATCATAGATTTCACATAGTGAAACAACAAAAACTTCAGAATAGAAGTTGACTGTGATCTTGGGTTGCTGCCGCTTGTTAAATATATATATTTCTAGTAAATATGGTTGCCAAAATGCTAAAGGTAAAAATATATATTAGTAAGAATAGCTTGCTTTTATTGGGTCGATAAATATCAAAAATTAAAATGATGTCAGTTATGAAAAAACATTAACAAAGCACCTGGCAGCTGAAACAGATAGATAGTTGACTTCTAGCAATGTGTAGCTGTGTGTCTGTTTACTTCTCTCTGTACTGCTGTACTTATTCTTTGTAGCTGTATAGATGGTATCCTGAGCAGTAAAACAAAAAGGAAAGTGGGACCCTGCAATAAACATTGGCAGTTCAGATGTTTCTGGATGACATTAACATCTGTAGCATTTTGTAATAATTTGCTTTGGATTTTGTTCTGCAATCCTAGAATCGGACAGATGTACAGTGCCAACATCGATGGCAAAAGGTGCTAAATCCAGAACTTATAAAAGGCCCGTGGACTAAAGAAGAAGATCAGCAAGTATGTTTGAGTAATCTGGATTTTACTGCTTCCTTAACATTTAATATTGTGTCCAAACAAGCTGTATTCCAAAAGTAAAAACTCTGCATTTATATAGAGCATTGGCTTTTTTCTCTTTCTGCTACATAATTTTTTTTTAACAGACTCTAATGCATCCTTGAAAATTTACCAGCATTTTAAATTGTTCTATTGAGATAGCCCTAGTATAGAATGTTTCACAGACAGATCTATAAACCAAGTACATTCAACAGCAACTATAAGGGGGAAGAAGGATAGAAGCAGTGTCTCAATGCAAGCCACGCCTCTTTTGTATAATGTTATGGATATGAAAAGGCAGAGCTTGTAGCATGATATTGCTTTTATCGTTCTGGTGAAATCAGCAAGCTTCCTATAAGTACAGCCAAACACATTGTGATGTAATTATTTACGTTACTAATTAAAACTTTTCAAAAAAATCTTGAACAAGTAGCAGTTATTTAATTTTGAATATTACATTCAAAATAGCGTGGGTTCTATTTTGTTTTTATATTGCAGAAGATATCACCTCAAAACACTGCCCATTGTTACACGCATCTCATATTAAGCAAAGAGTCTGTTATGCCCTTCAGAAGTCTGTTTGTTTACAAATGCATAGCATGACCTTGTTATTGAAATTAAAGCTCCCATGCTTAATATGGCTGACTCATCAGAAGAGTGCTTATAACTGTATTTATTTTTATTTGTCAGTTGCTTACAAGATAATAGGTATAAGTAAAACATAGTTATGAATATATGGATACATATAAGAAAAATAAAAATATATATAAAAGAAGCAATAGGACAGGAACGGTAGGCACGTTGGTGTGCTTATGCATGCCCCCTACAGACCTCATAGGAAAAGGGTGAGGTCAGCAGTAGACTGTCTCAGGTTAAAGTTTTTGGGGTTTGGGGAAAAAAAACCACAGAATCAGGTAGAATATTCCAGATATTGACCACTCTGTTGCTGAAGTCATATTTCCTGCAATCAAGTTTGGTTCAGTTAACCTTGAGTTTGTATCTGTTGTTTGCTCTTGTGTTGTTATGGTTGAAGCTGAAGTATTCATTGATAGGTAGGACATTGCAGTGTATGATTTTATATACTATACTTAGATTGGACCGAAGGCAGCGTAGTTTTAGGTTTTCTAGGTCTAGAATTTCGAGTCTGGTGGCATAAGGTGTTCTGCAATGAGTAGAGGAGTGGAGAATTCTTGTGAAATATTTCTGGATATTCTCAACTGTGTTAATATCAGATACGTAATGTGGGTTCCAGACTGATGAGCTGTATTTGAGTATTGGTCTAGCAAATGTTTTGTATGCTCCAGTTATTACTGTAATATTACCAGATAAAAAGCTACGTAAGATTAGGTTAACAACTCTTAACGCCTTTTTGGCTATGTAGTTACAGTGGGCTCTAGCACTTAGTTCATTTGAGATGAGTACTCCAATTTTGGTGGAAGAAAGAATTTCAAATACAGAGTAAAATCACCACAGTGAATATCCTTTCATTTCAGCAAGCTGTTTCTGAGTGTTGGAGTCATCCAAAGCAGATTGAGGAAGGAAGATTGAAGTCTGCTGCAAATTAGGGGAGCTTGTTTAGAAGTTGAAATTGGAATTCATTGTGGGTTTTTTTAATTAGGGTTTCTCTAATCAGGCAACAGGCAATTATTTGGTGCAGTATAGTGATTTCAGTTTGGCTCTTCTTATATAACACTTAACCACTAGAGATAGTTCTTTATATTGTTGTTGTTGATGAATGTTGTTGACAAATATATCTTTTCTTTTATGTACAATGAGAGCATTTGCACCAAGACAAATTCCTTGTGTGTCCAATCACACTTGGTCAATAAAGTATTCTGTTCTATTCTATTCCATTCCATTCCATTCCATTCTATTCTATTCTTATTTATTTGCAGGTAATAGAGCTTGTTAAGAAATATGGCCCTAAACGCTGGTCTGTCATCGCCAAGCACTTAAAGGGAAGGATTGGGAAACAATGCAGGGAGCGTTGGCACAACCATTTGAATCCAGAAGTGAAAAAAACATCCTGGACGGAGGAAGAGGATAGAATTATTTATCAGGCACACAAGAGGCTTGGAAATAGATGGGCAGAAATTGCAAAGTTGCTACCTGGACGGTAAGATCAAAACATAATTGAAAAGAAACCTGGATGGAGTGAAGAGCTTCTTTGACTTTTTTTTAGCAGAAAAATATTCTGCACTTTAAAAAAATTAAAGGTTGCTATCTGTTACATTATAATACATCAAGTGATAGACAAGTCTGACAGGTTTAATTCCATTTATAATTTTTTAAAGTTAAAGTTTAGCTATGTATCTTTTTAAAAAAAATCTAAAAAATTTGGATGTGTTTTTTGCATATTTCTAATTCATTTTTATATCCAGTTTGGATGTGCTTTTACAGCAATGATTTTGTTTTTTTTGCTTAATAATACATTTCCCTGTTGTATTTTTTGTTCCGAGTTTTTCATACAAGGGTCAGTCTGAAACTCGTGAATTGTGGGGTGCCATTAGATCATAGCATTGCATGTTAACAGAAGAAGGGCTAAAATACACAGCTATACATCTTAAAGGTTATGTTTAGCAACAACAAAGAAGTGGGGATAAATTAAGTTAACACTTTTGTGAAGTAAAATATTTGCATTTTCATCTTCTTCCCTTCATAATCACAGCTTCTCTCTAATAATGGATTGAAGCCAAAATAATGGATTAAAAAACACCCATTTGAACCCTCCCCCACTCCCCCCCCAAAACACCTGCCCTTGCCTTAATGTCTGCAAAATAATTTTATCAAGTCTAGAGAAAATGCAGGTATGAAGGGGAAAATTTTTTTGCATACAGGAGTGTGAAGTAAAACTTATATAACTTTGTGAACTAAGCCAGTGTTCCATCTACATTTTGTGTGATTGCAGAAACAAGCTAGATAATATGTATGTTTTGTGTTGAAGCTTTATTAATATAACTTCTTTCTAGAGGCCATTTTCTCAATTATGTCTAATCTATAGATTCCTTCATATGATTGCATAAATTATCTCCTATATCGCCAGCAAGCAAGAATCATTGTACTTAACGCTTCTATGACAATCAGAATTAGATGAGAAGTGACACTGGCTTATGGACATTACTATGACTGCTGTATAGAAATCCATGTCCTACTATTCAGATTCCTGTGGATACAAAAAAGAGGAAGCATAATCAACTTCCTTTTTTTCTAATTAATGTACAAAGTGCTTGTCATGAATATATTTTTCATAATGTAATAGCATATCTTGACTACTTTTCAAGATTGCAAAAAAAATTTTTTAAAAACCCCTACTAGAGACTGCCTGTTGTATAATCAAGCTATGTTAGAGTGGACCAAACATGTAGGCAATCCATTTTTCTTATAAGAATATGGAAAAGCTGGAAATAGGTCCTAAGTATAGTTGTCAGCTGTTAACAATTGTTCTGTCCCTGTAATTATTACTTTTAACTAAGTAATAGTTAAAACCTGTTATCACCTTGCTGTTTGTAGACTACCATAACACTCTTCTAAAAGAATATACCAAATTTACCCAGTTTTGCTCAGGCTTCGAAAGTTACCCGAGAACCCAAATGGATGGGGTGCAGGAGGTCTATGAGGGTAAATAACAGTTATTATAATACAACTCCATTGACCTTAGAAGATTTTGGAAGTGATTAATTTCATCCATCTCTTTAACCACTTCTAGCCTCATGAGGAACTTGGGAAGAATAACGTATTCTCGCAAAGGTTTACAATACATTGTATTTTTTCAATGTATTCATAAGGTTCTCATTAAATTCAAGCAACATTAATAGTGTTGCAGTTCTTGTTGATCATGTATTTCTCAGATAGAACTTGAATTCAAGCAGCTATATCTTTCATTTGCCTATTTCATTGGTTTAATTCATTAGTCTAGAGGATAGGAGGAGGAAATCCCTTTTGCATTAAATATGTTCATTGGTTTCATGCAGCCAGGTTCCTTTTAGCCTGGCAGATTTCCCTTTATTTTTCACAAATGAGGAGCCCTGAGACATACTAAAAAATCAGGAAGTTGCTTGTCCCCAGTTGAACTTTACGTTAGGGATGCAATGTCTGGGATGGGAGAAGGCTAGTATGAGTTGGCTTCAGAAGTGGTGGGAGATTTGCTTTGCGTGTAGCAATGTAATATTGTATGTTGTGGCTAGTTAAAAAGAGATAAGAGGGTTAACTAAAATACAGAGTGAAATAAGCATCTTGAAGCTCCATAGAAAGCTACTACTAGAGATCTGAAACATTAAGTAAAACTCATAATAATTAAATAGTTGTTTCTTCCCAGTCAACATAATTAGGTCTGAAAATTCTATTTGTGCAATGTACATTTTTTCTTTTGCCAATGTTCTTGTGCAGAACTGATAATGCTATCAAAAACCATTGGAATTCTACAATGCGTCGAAAGGTTGAACAAGAAGGTTATCTTCAAGAGTCTTCAAAAGTCAACCAGCCTTCAGGTTTTCCAGAGAACAATCATTTAATGGGTTTTACCCATACTCCACCTTCTGTGCATCTGGCAACAGACACTCAAGCCGCAGCGGCCAATGACTATTCGTATTACCATATTTCTGAGACGCAAAATGTAAGCTAATGGAAACTGTTGGATTAAAAGTTAGATTTCTCAGCAATTGAAATAGTGCAGTTGCATTTATAATGCAATTTGACAGTACTATCTTGTTTGGATATGAGGTGTCTGTGACCCAAAATACCATTGATGTTTACATTGTTTTTGGTTGGATCAGTATTAGATACTCCTAAATTACACTGGGTGGCCAGGAAAAGTGCTAATTATGATTTCTAGTTAACTTGTAGATCTTTATGTAAATATATTACACTAAAAACTGAGATTTTCTAAATAAACACACAAAGGATTACCCTCTGAAAGTAGGCTTGCATTGACTTTACTGAGAATAAAGCCTGCTTAAAATGGAACTCACTTTTGCCTGAACTTCTGTAGGATCGTTCTCTAAATTTCTTCTTCTTGCAAACAACTCTTGTCAGTAAATATGCTCAGACGGCTCAATATTTTTGACTAGATCACAGTGAAGTAAATGCAAAGAGGCACCTATTATCTTGTTTTGATGATACTGTAAATGTTTTAATTTTTTAACTTTAATAATACATTGCAAGTTAATGCAAAGAAAAAACTTACACATCTTTTGGATCTAAATATATACCTTTCTCCTAATCTACCCATCTGCTAGTCTATAAACTGGCTAGAGACCAAGTAATTAGTTTATTAGTTACACTGTACATGGATATATGTCATAATCATTACTAATTGCATAAAATAGATGTAAGAAAATCTCCAAAAATCCAGCAAGGCCCTTTTAAAAAAATGTAATTTGTTATTATGCATGGAATAATTTGAAAGTATAGAAAAAACTATTCAAAATTTGCCAGGACTCAGAAAATGTCAACTTATAAGACAAGTATGTATATTTTCTTTGGGTTTTTAATTTTAACTTGTATAACATTTGAGATAAAATGAAATGTTGAGGTGAATTAATTTAGGACTTGGAGGTGGGTAGCATCACATGGTTGTGCATTTTTATGTAAGGTAACACAATAGGTAATTTTGTTCTGTTCTTCATATCTGAGCTCTATAATAGAAAACATGATATTCTAGATTCACTGCCATAATGGTTTATCCATATTTTTCTGTTAATGTTTATGAAGCATTAAGGTCTATTGCAAACCAGCAATTAATTCTAAAAGGCAAGAACAGAATTCTTTAATTTTCTGCTGGATATGATAAAAAAAAAATCTATCATTCCAGAAGTGGCCCTAATGGCAGTGATAGTGATGCTACCAATTTGTTATGGTTGTTTTCGTCACTAATTAATTACCTGGCAACTTGAAAACTTCCTTGTAAATTTTTATTGAAATTATTAACTTCAAAAGAACACACTGTTGCATTTCAAGGAAATAAAATGATCAATGCGAAAGCTTTTGTTGTTTCTTTAAACCAATTATGTAATTGGGAAGTATTTTAGCATGACAAATAATTTACATTTTTTAAATTTGTGTTTTGTTTTGTTCATTTTTTGGGTGTAGGTCTCTCCTCAGATCCCATATCCAGTAGCACTTCATGTAAATATTGTTAATGTACCCCAGCCAGCTGCTGCAGCTATTCAGGTAGATGATTTTAAAGATAATTTGAAGAGTCAATTTGATGTAGATCTGATGTGCAAATTAGATGCAAATACTTTATTTTGCAGTCAAGTAAAAGCAAAGCTCTTTCATGTTTTATGGCAAATGTTAAAGAAATAATTTTGTAGATAAAATGCTATGGCCAGCTCTAGTCTAGTGTTAGCAAATTTGATTCTAATCTTGAAAAGGTGTGGAATTCTGGGAGTTCAAGTCTACACATCTTCAGGTTTACAAGATAGGGAAACACTGTTTTAGAAGAAACTGGCTGAGCAATATATTACTCAAATTTGGTGAGAAAAACTGCAAAAGCAGAAGGGGAAAATATATTCCAGGAAAGGAGGCATACTTGATTGAATTTAACCTCTAATTTTCCCAACCCAGTTATCAGGGAAGCTAGTGTTTTATTTACATTCTAAAAAGGAGATCAGAGAGGATGCAATGTTGAAATGAGAATTTCAAAGTTAGAAATCACTCCAGAAATGATATCTTTAGTGTCATGTTCTCAACATGAATCTCTGTAAAAGTTTAGTGGAGGCATTCTTCAGCCAATGGAAGTCTCTGAGGCAGGGATGGGATTCAACCGGCATAACTACCTGTTCTGTTGCTCTGCGTCACACGTGTGCAATTTACGACCTGCTGAGCTGCCTGGACAGCTGAGCAACGCTGCATGTGGGTGTGCAGCAGTTGAAAAAGCCCATTCTTCCTGCTTTTTCAACAGCAGCTGTGCCGCGCAAAGCAGCTGTGGTTGAAAAAGCAGGAAATAAAGGACAGGTAAGAGCCTGGGCCGACGGGTTGGCAAAAACAGCAGCAGACACAGAACCGATTCTGTGTCTTCTGTTCTTCAGAGCGACCGGTTTTGTAGAGCCGGACAGAACCGGTAGAATCCCACCCCTGCTTTTAGGCCTGTCTACAACATGGTAGGGGCCATTCTTATCATGGTGACTGCAGCACCTGGCTGGGTCTTTACTTTCTCTTTTCCCTTAACTCTTAATTTCAGAGACACTATAATGATGAAGACCCTGAGAAAGAAAAACGAATAAAGGAATTAGAGTTGCTACTAATGTCGACTGAGAATGAACTGAAAGGGCAGCAGGCATTACCAGTAAGAATGTACTTGGATGGAGGGATAGCAGCTTTACCCCAGTGCTTCTCTCTTCCTCTTACTTCATTTTCTCTCTTTTTAAGATACTAATTAAGACTCTATATTTCCATTGACTGGGACAAAATATTATAGACTTCTTACCTGGTTTATGCTGAGATTTGATACGAGATTTGAAGAACTTACATTATTTTGCACATAATGGAAATGTAGTGTCTAACTCTTGCATTTTGTTTCTCCGATTTCTTCAGCTACATGTTACTTTGTCCTGTGATTCTGAAACTTCCATAGAATGTTAATTCAATGGCCACTTTTTTCACCCAATATGTCATTTCACACTTCCAAAATAATGCAAAATGAAAAGCCATTTGGATTTTGCAGTTCTCCGATGAAGAAGTATGTGCAAAAGTGAATAATACACTCAGAAATATTTTTAGTAGTTGATATTACCGAGAGAAATGGATCATTACTTGTTTGCAAAAAACATATGCTAGGAAAAATTGCATGTGAAATGCATCTATGGGACCAAATATATACAAGAAAGATCTATACTTTTTATGCAGTTAAAAAAAAATCTGCAAAACACACAGTCAACCCAGTGTAGAAATTGGATGAATTGAACTTAGGGACAGAAAAATGAAAACTTGAGAGGAATCCAAATGGACAATGATGTTGACTCTTCCTTTAAATATTAAATATTTTACACATATTAAAGCCATTTTGATGTAATGGTGAAGGTACTGTCCTAAAATTCAGAAGTTTTAAGTTTTAGGCTTTCCTTAAGTATGAAAGCCATGTGAGTGGCTTGGGGTAGTTAAATCTCTCTTAGTCCATCCCACCTTGCAGTGTTGTGGTGAGGACAATGGCAGGGAAGAATATTAAAGGAACAGTAATGAGCCTTGTTGGTGCAGTGGTTACAGTGCAGTACTGCACGCTACTTCTACTGACTGCCAGCCTGGTGCAGTTTGAACTGCAGTTTGGCAGTTCAGACCCCACCAGGCTCAAGGCTGACTCAGCCTTCCATCCTTCTGAGATGGGTAAAAAGGAGGGCCCAGATTATTGGGGGCAATAGGCTGACTCTCTAGAGAGGGCTGTAAAGCAATGTAAACCGGTATATAAGTAAGTGCTATTGTTAATAGCAATAGGCACCTTGGGTGCAACTCTAGAATATCTGGAGCACGACTTGAATATTACTGATATTGAGAAAATCGCCACCGGTCAGTTGGAAAAGATAGCTTTACTTTGAACAGCCCACATCCTGCGACGATTCCTTTAATACCATCAAACAGCACTTGCCTAACTTAAGTCCTTGGGAAGGACTCAATAAATTGATACATCTGCCAAATCCAGTCTAAACATCTGGCTTATTGTGCAACCAACCATACTACTAATAATAATACAAGACATGTGTAGCTCTTCCCTCCGCCCAAACCCCAGTAGCTTTCTTCTCACCAGCAAATGAGTAACAGGAAAGAAACGGGTAAAGAGTGAAGCCTCCCTCTGTCCACACCCTGCTTACCTGATGCTTTTCAGAATGCCACAAGCATCATTTGCCTGGGCCACTTTTGGCATACCTATTGCATCGTGGACATGTTGCATCTAGTTTAATTGGCTTGGGAGACTGCAGTTCCAAGTGGTTTGGGAATCACAGTCCAAGTAATTTTATGATCCTTTTCATGTTTTCTTTAAGGAGTTAGGTTCCATAACTGCATAAATCAAACCAGAGCTGGCTAATACTTGAATAAATAAATTTGTTTTTCCTCCCGGTTTCTTTTAAAAAGAAACAAAAAAATGCAACCAACTTGTGAAATGAATTGATACAGGTATTGCAGAAAAACCCAAGTGGTAGCCAGCAGAAACTTCTGTGTATAATTGAATTCTATTTATGTTTAATTTTTAGTTAATACGACAAAGCAATTGTGTGCATGCCATTTTAGTTCGGCCACTTCTAATTTTTATTTATTTCAATTTTGCAATTTCTTATCTTGCATGGTTATACTATAAAGAGACTTCTATTAATTTGCTTTTCTGCTTTCTTAACCACATTGATTTTACAGCCTTTCCATTGCATTGGTGTAAACTGTAGTACTAAACAGGGATAGGAAAAAGTCCCCAAAAAGTCAATGCTGGTTCTAATCTTGACCCATAAAAATAAATCAGACCAGTTCAGGTGACTTCAGATGTGATAATGGAGCAGCCCTAAAAGATTTAATTTCTAAATCCTTAAGGAACAGACAAGCGTGAACTTGTATTAGAGAAAATCTGCCATTTCTTTGCTTCTCACCAGAAAAATGAATTCAGCTACTTTGGTGAAACAACGCCATGATTGTGTAGCTTAAAATTATACTTACTTGCCCAGGATGCAGAGTTGTTGCCCAAAATGAGGTAATGCCAAAATGAGAGCTATAAATCTTCTACCCTTCTAAAACCCGCTCTTGCTGCACTGATGAAAGGAAACATCTTGACAACTGTTTCATCGGCATTAAGTGCTTAAATGATGCAACCACTTTTATCTTTTCCTTCAACAGCCATCTGACACCTTGTGCAATTTCATTACTAAGTTCCTTCTGCCTTTCTCTTTCTTTCTCCACTTTCCCTTCTCATCCCCGCTTCCCCCTCTTTTTAGACTCAGAATCACACTTCAGATTATCCAGGATGGCACAGCACCACAATTGCGGACAATACCAGAACCAGCGGTAATGGTGCAGCCATTTCCTCTTTGGGGGAGCATCACTGCACTGCATCCCCACCAATGGACCATGGCTGCTTGCCTGAAGAAAGTGCATCCCCTGCAAGGTGCATGATTGTTCACCAGAGTAACTTCCTGGATAATGTTAAGAATCTCTTAGAATTTGCAGAAACACTTCAGCTAATAGATTCCGTAAGTAAAATGATCATCTTTTAAAGTGTGACTGTTTGGGGAATGTGCGTGCTGTGTCTACAACAGTGGGGTTTGTTTATATATATATTCATTCTTTTCTAAATGTTCATGCCACCAGCATAAAAGGCTAAATACAGGTAGTCCTCTACTCATGACCACTATTGAGCCCAACATTTCTGTTGCCAAGTGAGAAATTTGTTAAGTGAGCTTTGCCGCATTTTACGACTTTTTTTGCCATATTTGTTAGGGTGAATCTGGCTTCCCCATGGACTTTGCTTATCAGAAGGTCACAAAAGGTGATAACATGGGACACAGCAATGGTCGTAAGTATGAACCAGTTGCCAAGCATCTGAATTTTGATCATATCATCATGAGGATACTGTAAAGGTCGTAACTCTGAAAAACAGTCATAAGTCACTTTTTTTCAGTACCATTGTAACTTTGAATGATCACTAAATGAACTGTTGTAAGTAGAGGGCTACCTGTAACAATTTTCACAATTGCTGTATGGCTACTAAAATGTTTGTTTCATAACTTTCTTAAAGTTCAGTCATTTATATGGCTACTTGGAATTAAGTCTTGTTACATCTTATTAAATAATACAAGTATTGCTGAGTAAGAACAGGTTAGCCTAATCTTGGGTTTGTCTAGTTTGAGGAATGTAGTATTTATTAAATTCATATAAATGTAGAATGTATGCATTCTGGAAATTGTGCTTACTATGAATGTTCAGAGGAAACAGTTATTCACTGAATAATCACCCAGAGTCACCTTGTAGGAAGATGAGTGTCATAAAAAATAAACAAACAAATTTATAAATAATATGATTTGCCTAATTATAGCAAAGACATTATATAAGCTGTAAAAATAATGCCATATTAAATCTTCTACTTCAGTAATATATTAAACTTTTGGATTCCAGCTTCTTTATAGTGCTGATGGTTTTCTTTTATCATAATTTCAATAAAATCATTGTATTTTTAAAGATTCTAACTAAAGAGTAAGAAGCACTGTAATCTGAGACAAGTTTTAATAAACTAAAAATACATGAAATTTATAACATTATAAACACTGATTGATGCACAGTTTTCCATTTAAGGATGTTGCTATTGTATAAGTAAAATATATTTTATAAAATATAGTTCTGTAACAAGATTTTTTTACAATTAAATGAACAGCCAGTTTGAGATAAAGCTTGTTCTTTTTTGGGATATACCATTAGGATGGTTTGTGTCTTAATTTTTATATTTCGGGAAAATATCACTACTGGGTCAGACTCAGTTAAAAGGAACCGATCTTCCTCCTTTGGTTAATGCTGTTATGCTAGTAATTCAGTTGAGCTTCTTAAAATAGGCGGGAGGAATATGCACTCTCTCATAGACTCGTGGCTTCCCCCATTGTTTCCAGGATCTGTCGTCAAGCGTTGATCTCAGCAGTTTTGAATGCTCAGAAACACCAAATGCTTCACCTACCCAGGTTCCCTCAGACAGGACCCCACAGCTTCAGAAAACAGACAGCAGTGTGTGTAGGCCTGAAGGACACCCTCTTGCAGACCTGAGCAGAGCCATGTTGAGTCAGGATTCCTTTGCCTTACCAAAGTCCTTGACTGGCTCCAAAGTTGGCCCGGCTCCATTGGTCATTCTGCGTGCAAAGAGAAGCCATCCCATGAACCATTTAGCCAATGGTCATAATAAGTCCTTCATTCTTGCTGAAGTCAGCAGCTCAACTCCTAAGCATTCCCCTGTCAAAAGCCTGCCTTTCTCTCCTTCCCAGGTAGAGCAATTCTGTTCAAATGTTACTAATTCTCTAAGTCAGTAGAGTCACAGGGAAACTAATCTTTGGGGCAAATGACTAATTCCTGCTCTGCTTGTTAATGCATTCTGATTTTGAATTTACCCACTGTTGAATTTAGAGAGCAAACAATCTAACTTACCTATATACTTAATTTTTGATGATTTCCGGAGGATTTGTTGTCTTTTTGCTTTACTCTGACTTGTAAATTCCTTCATCTGTCCAAAATTAGCATTCCTGTTTCCCATAATCATTTTTTATTTCATCCATTTTGCAGGATGTTTCATATAATCCCAGAATTTGGACTAAACAATAACTTCCAAATTATGTACTAACAAGTTCATTTTTAAGAAAAAAAATCACATTAACCTAATAATGAAAATAAATTTGGAGGGTATTGGAGGAACTGTGTACTGTGACTGACAAATGTTGAATAGATATACTTAAATTGTCTTGGTCACATAGAAGATTTAAATATAAATGTGTTTGCTTAAATAAACTGCTGGACTTTCTTGGAACAATCTAAAATGATGAGTTAATGAATTCATCTTTACTAGTACTGCAGTTCTGGGGTTTAAAAAAAATTGTAATAGTCTTTTGCAAACAAAATCAAATATTTACATTTTAAAAGCTCTGTGCATCACCCATGCTGTTAAAGCAAAGTCCTGTTTTAACAAGGAAAATATGAATTCATGTTTTCTTATTTGTTTCTGTTTTAAAAAAAACCTATGTTCTACTTTAGCTGGAAGATTCAGAAAGCAAATTTGTTCTTCCCTGATAGCTAAAATTCCATTGAAATAGGTAGTTATTCTTTAAATATCATCTTGGAACAAATCTAAAGAAATGGATTTGAATAAACTTAAGCAACAGAAATGTAAAATTTTGGAAATATGATTATCAAAATGCATGACAGCATTCACACTCTTACATGAAATTAGTACTGATGCACAAAGTTACACTGTGAATTCCTTTTCTTTACTTCTCTTGGTTTTATTTGATTACACTATTTCAAATGCTTAATAAACCATTAATTCCATACAAATATACCTTTGCAGTTCTTCAGCACTTCTTCTATCCAAGAAAGTCTGGATCTGGACAATCCTATCTTAAATTCCACTCCAACATGTACTCACAAAGTTGCTGTTACAACGCCTCTTCAAAAAGACCAAGCATTTAAGAGCCAGAAAGAAAGTAATTCGTAAGTCTTCTTAAATTATACTTTGGGCAGCAGTTTCAACACTTAGTGAGAATGTTGCAGATATTTTGTACCTGCTATGCAAATTATTTTCTCCTTTGTCTCAGTGAAGGATAGCTTGGTGCTTCAAGCACTCAAGTGATGTTGCCCCTTTCAATGTGATTAAGGTGGCAAGATAAAGATAAAGAGAGTTTTGTCATGGGTTCTAGAGTTACATCTTCCTATTATCCCTTTACAGCAGAATCCTTTCTATAAAGCTGTTTGTAATATATAATACAAATAGTCCTCAACTTATGACCACATTGGAGCCCAAAATTTAGGTTGCTAAGTGAAAAATTTGTTAAGTGAGTTTTGTCCCATTTTATGACTTTTCTTGCCACATTTGTTAAGTGAATCACTGCAGTTCTTAAATAAGTAACATCATTGTTAAGTGATTCTGGCTTCCCCCGTTGACTTTGCTTGTCAGAAGGTTGTCAAGGGGGGGATCACATGATTCATTAATTATGAATCAGTTGCCAAGCATCTGGATTTTGATTGTATCATGGAGATGCTGCAATGGTTATAAGTGAAAAACTTTTCAGTGCCGTTGTAACTTCAAATGGTCACTAAAGGAACTGTTGTAAGTCAAGGACTACCTCGTATAGGTTCATTCTGATATACCTCACATAGGTATATACCTCGTATTGGTTCATTCTGTATTCACAATAAGTACTTTATTTACACCAGGTAGGTAAATAAAAAACAGGTAGGCCTTGTAGGTCTTGTTTAGCAGTGGTAATTGACACCAGCAACTCTGTTGCTAAGTGATGCAGTTATAAAGTGCAGTGTCATGTGACTTATGTGCTGACTTATGAGGGCAATTACCCCATAGTTCCTGGGCCCCATTAGTCTTGCAATCGCCATTTGCTACTTCCAGCCAGCTTTCCCATTGACTTTGTTTGACAGAAAGCAGCAATGAAGGTTGCAAATAAAGGGTGATCTCATGACAATGATTCTGTGACTGTTGCAATTGTGAGCCAGTTGATGAGTGGCCAGATTGCAATTATGTGACCACCATGGGGATGCTGGGATTGTCACAACTATGAAGAAAGGTGACCAGTCATGTTCTTGAGTACCATCATAACTTCAAATTGTTGCTTAATGAGGACTGCATGTACAGTGCTAAACAAATTTCATATTATATATCATCTTCTAAGTGTTTGAATAATTGTGTGCAAATAAACAAATAAATAAATAAATACACTCTGCTTGACTGTACCACAAGCCAACATGAATATTTCCATAATATAAATGGGAGAGTGAAACTGGGAATTTGCAGCCATAACACATTCTAATTCTTGCAATACTCTGGTTGTATTCTACGCAAAATGTTTCAACTAATGTATTGAAACTTGTTTCCCTCTCCCCCCCCCCCCCCAACTCTTTTATTTCTTTTACTTTGGTAAGTTTCAGAACTCCAGCTATCAAAAGATCAATATTAGAGAGTTCTCCTAGAACACCAACTCCATTTAAAAATGCAATTGCAGCTCAAGAATTAAAATACGGACCCCTAAAAATGCTGGTAAGAAAAAAAGGGCACGAATTTAATGATTAATCAAACCTTTGTTACAGCCATATGGATAGAAGTCAGAAAAAATAAATAAAACAAGCAAAAGTGAAAAGATATAAAGATGAAAAGAAATGACATTAATATAAATAGCAGACCAAGGGAAAGGCAGATAGGGTTCATTGTGTGAACTCAGAAAGATATATGCAGCCAATGGCCTGCAGAAGAACAGATAAATAGAAGTCGTGCTGTCTTACCCAGAAATTTCTTCAGGATAGGATTTATTTATTTAAGTCATTGGGGATTCTTTGTAGAAAGAGCAATGAAAAGCTACGAACTATGAAAGGAAATATTTTTGTAGTACTGGAACTGACAGGAGAAGGCATGTCTGCATCCAATCTGGCCAAAGTGAAGGTCTGTTAGAATTTCAGAACTCATTAAAAAAAAGAAATAAGAAGCTAGCAGGTGATTTAAGGAGGTTCCTTTGGAAGCTCTGGTAGGATATAATCTTTGGGAATGGAGGAACATGACTACTCTTGGCTATAACAAGCCAAGAACTGCATACAGAAAGTTAGTAGGATCAAATTGGATTTAATTTAATTTGCTCCTATAGTGATTTAAATATAGATAATACCATTTCTTTTCCTGAGGTCACATTAAACTTTTGTGGCAATTTTGGGAAGCAATTTAGGAGCCCAACAGCAAATAACATAAAGCTCTGGATTTTAGCTCTATTATAAGGCATTTTCTGCTGTTCAGATGCATTTCCTTCTCTTTCTTTTAGCCTCAAACACCAATTCACTTGGCAGATGACCTGCAAGATGTCATCAAACAGGAGTCTGATGAAACTTGTATTGTATCCAGCCTATGTGAAAATGGTTCCCCTTTGCTGAAGAAAATCAAACAAGAGGCAAGTTAAACCATATTTACTTAAGGTTACATTAAGTTCCATTCAGTTTGTCAACAAATGCTTCTTAATCACTTTAGGCACTGCCTCAGGAAATCAACTTTGGCAGGTTACTTTCAGAAAAGAACTTGCTGTTCCAATTTATATTTTTGAGAAATTAATCAGAATATTCAGAAATGGTTCTAAACTTTGGTTAATTGAAATTAACACATGAAATTGCCAATATATTTAATTGTCCTATAAAGATAATACAGTACTGCTATTCTGACTTCCAAATAAGCCCTAGTGAAGCAGGGCTTCACTTGGGCTTATTTTACTTTATCTATTAAGATTAGATTATTTTGGATATCAGTGGTGGAGTAATAATTTGCATTTAACAAAACATGTCCAGGCTTATAATCCCATCAGTAAAAAGACATCTTTCAAAATAGCATGCAATCTTTAGTAGAAAAGAAATGCCTTTGGAATCTGACTAAATTCATGTTATATCAATCAAATAAGAGCAAGTTTAAATCTGTTTAAAGTGAACAGATCCTGAGTGCTGGAGTTCATTGTTAGAAGTGTGCATGACACAGGAAATCCATTTATTTCAAGCTTGGAACAGATCTACCCCATTCAGAATGCTCTCTCAGAAGGATTTGAATTGGCTTGTTGAGTTGGCTTGTTCCTTTGGAGTAATTGAGCACTTGAATGTTCTGTGTTCCTTCAGAACAAAACTCAAAAATACTTTAATTATTCCGGTTCTAGTAACTTCTTATCAGCTGTTAGTTCCTTGCTTTTCACATTAGGGCAAGAAGAGTTAAGCAGGTTGGTAGTCATGCTGACTAAGGTTTATATCCTAACTGCTAAAAATTTTTAATTGAATATTAACTTAAAATGCTTTAGAGACAATAGGAATGCAGTTCATCAACTGAGAAATCTATTTTGATTAGCATCTGTTATTATCCACCCATTTTTTACCCATTCAGCAGAAAAAAATATTTTCAGTTTCTTAAAACAAACCTTATGGATCACTCAGCCAATAGGTTGCAGGACAAAAAAGAGCAGCTAGATTATTTAATATTATTTTTAATTAGTACATTTCTGTGAGAGACCTATCCTAAGGTTTTGACTGTTTTATTCTTTTGACTTTTTTGTGTAAATCTTTTTTCTTTCTTTTGCAATTAGCTTGACTGCCAAGAACAAACTCAGTAAAAGCAATTATGTCACTGTGTCTTTTCCTGATGTTTTTGCTTTCATAGAGGGGTGTCTAGTGAATTGCCAGGGGAAAAGAAAGTCTGCTAGTGCTTTTGAATTGCATGAATAATACCACAGTAACATTAAAACAAGTTCTGAAAGCATGCATATGCATGGGAAATTTGAGCAAGCCAGTATTGCACCAGTAGTATTTACATTTAAATAGCTTCCGTAGCATTAATAATACATCTGTGTGAAGCAAAGCAGTGCACACAATATACACCTTTGCATTATCTACACCAATGGAACCCACCAGTGCATTCAGATGAATTCTTAAGTTACCTTTTTGAAAAGCAAAAATTTACCAGGCAGCTCCAATAGTCTTCTACCTGTGTTCCATTGTTTCTTTTCAACAGTTCATTCCTTATTACTGCACAAAGGCTAAAGCAATAGCAGCAAGGGGGCTCCTGCTGCTCTGATGGTTAAGGTGGAAAAGATTTGAAGAAAGCAGCCTAATCATAATTCATCAAACAGCCCAGTCCAAACACTCTAAATGCTTTCATGTTGAGACAAAATTCTTTCACACTCAGAACACCACCAAAAACAGCTGTTTCAGACTCGAAACACTTCGCTTATCTCTGTTGTGTGGATCAGGACATTGTATACTGACTGGATTAAGTTTTGTGCCAAAGCTTATGTCAAAACGTACTTGCTGTTAGGCAAGACAGAATGTGTCAATCAACTCTATTTTAATATCCTTTTGTTCCTGCCTACAGGTGGATTCTCCAGTAGGGAAAGCAGAAAACTTCCTTTGCTCAAATAGTTGGGAAGGGGAAGGGCTAAATGCACAGCTCTTCCCATATGCATCATCAGCAGAAGACGTGCCTGTATGTATTAATGCCCTACATCTCAACATCTTGGGCTAGGGTGTTTTTGTTGTGGTTTTTGTTTGTGCAACCTTGATTGGTCCAAGGCTAAAAGAAGAAAAGAATACCCCAATTTTTTTTTCCTTTTCCCTACTCATTTACTTCTAGTTGTTACTTCGTAGTTGTTACTCTTCTCAGTAGCTACTTCAAGATAATTTTTTCCTCTGCTTAACTGCCAGATTTTGGTCCTGCATTATTTAGTAGCCACGTTGTTAATATGACTTGGTTTGATTGTATATCATCAGCGTAATGTCAGTTCAGACATTCATTTGAAGTTCTTTAAAAAGTTCTTTCAGATAAATACTGTGACAATTTAGAAGACTGTGCAGATAGTCCTTGAATTATGACCACTTGTTCAGTGACTGTTCAGAGTTACAACAGCACTGAACAAGGAGGACTTATGAACCCAGTCTGCAAAGTTGCAGCCATCACAGTATTCCCAGTCATAGTGACCACACTTTGAGCACTTGGCATCCAGTTCACATGGATCACTATTTGCAACCTTCCCTGTCAGTTTCCCACAAGCTGTCAGTGGCCAATCCAGCGAGAATGCAAGTTGTCACTTTATCAACCATCTCTTCATAATCCACCGATGCTTTATAGTACTAGGTAAGCTTTTGCCAGCCAACTGACTTACTGGAACTCCCATCTCTTCTCTTTATGGTCATCTGAGTTCATTCTTTGACGACCTGTGCAGTTGTGCGGTTGCAACTACCAGAATTCCCATCACTAAGCAATGCAATCATTTGACATCATGTTTTATGATTGCATTGCTTAATGCTGTGAATTCTTGTCCCGTAACTCAAGAACTACTTGTATGTAGTACTGTCCCATACAAAAATGTCTTTTAAAGGTCTAATTTTATCTGCTTCATTTTGTCAAAGGATTCCAATATTTGAATCCTCCAGATTTCCAAATACTCTTTCAATGCAATGTAATAAGGTGGAAAGGAGGGTGGAGAGAGATAACCAAACAGTCCTATTACATTATATCATAAATAATCCATTAATATTATACATCATTCTTACACTGTTAAGATTTTATTGTGTTTTTTTTTCCAGAATCTGCTGACCAGTTCACATTTAAAGATGCCTACATCAGAAGAAGAAGATAACAATCATAAATTATTCACATTTCATAGAACTAGATCATCAAGTAGTCCGCTTCAGGTAAAAATTTTCATTAATTTTTAATGAAAATTTAAAATGCCATAGATACTCCTTGAACGTACTTCCAAATAGAGAAATAATTCTTTCAATTCAGAGAATACTTTGTAAAACTTGAAGTTCTCACTTTGTTGTATAAGGGAAAAATGTTGTAGATGTGTTTGTATAAGAATTTAACACAAACCTAATTAGCTATTGAATCCAGAATTATTGACCAAGTAGATTTCTACAGGAAAAAGAAGCTTTTGGGAAAACATTATACATGAACCTGTTGCCTTTTGTTGACAGTAGTGGAAAAGTGGCATTCTTTTCTTCTGTAGTCTGTGTGTGCGAGGGAGTGATTTGGGGTGCCCTGTTGAAGTGTAAAGGAAAAGGAAGCCGAGAAACATCTTATACCTTTTGACTCCACATTTCTGGTGTCCTTGTTTTTGTAACAGTGAAATATGAACTTCTTCAGATCAGGTTATTTTCAACCAGATAACCACATGAAACTCAATTTGAAGTCTGAGTTTTGAGTTGAATGGAATAGTAACAAACATTGCAGGATTGCCTTTTTGAGTGATAGAACTCAAGACTTGTTATGAATGGGAATGCGTATCTAATACAGTACCAAACATCTTCAGATAGACTTGAAAAGAACTTCTGTCCACAGAACCACTTTGGTAGTCTGCATGGAAAATACTGAGCCAACTAGATCAGTGCTCTGACTCTTTTAATTAGCTTCCAATAGAAAACTGATGTTTTTCAGAAAACTGATTGTACCTTTGCAGTACAATCTTGTGGAAGTCCACTCATAACAAATCATTTTGAAATAAGCAACGTTATTCCTGAATAGTTGGATATACATTGCATTTTTATAATCATAAATATGAAGATGAAACCAAAGAACTGTGTTTAGTTTACTATCTAGTTTCTCACTGCAGTCTGCTAAATACCTACAGGAAGCCTGGAAGCAGAACATAATGATAAGAAACAACTCTCACAGTTCAGTAGAATCTAGGATAACTACTGTAGAAAAGATTAGATTCACATGTTTCTTGTTCTGACATAAAATGACCTGATGATAAAAATCTACTGTATTTCATCTATTAAGGAAGTGATAATGCTTGAAAGTGTCTCGTAGGCATAAAACATGGAAATTTGCCTCCGGCTTTGCTATTTGCAAATATAAATTAGACAACAATTACTGCTATGTTGGCTAAGTTCATGTGAATTTATTCTTAATCACTTCTACAGAGCTGAGCCAACAGAATATGTAGACTATTTTATTACTGCTATTTATGTAAATAAAATCATTAGAAGCAATTATTCCCTAAGTCAATGAAACAGAAATGGCTTGTTACCTTAACTTAAAATTGGTATTAGATTGTTATTTCTTTAGTGTGAACTCACAGATGGGAAATAAATGAGCTTTTTCCCATTCCAGTTCTTGGATAGCCAGAGACTTTTAGACTGTAAATCTGTGTTTGTATGCAGTTGTTTAAATCTTTGAATGTGGGAACTCAGATGGTGTATTTCCTGATCCATTTCCCCTTTCTAATCAGGATCTAGAAGCTATTAAGTAGTCCATTCAATGACTTGGTGGGCTGGATCAAAAAAAGGGAAAATACGTTTGTACATGAAGTTTCCTCCCTTTGTTAACCTAAAAAGATGGTGATGCCTTTTGAGAGCCATATGGAAATGAACACAGAAGCTAAATTTCCTGCCCTCCAAACTGTTCCAGGCATTTGGGCACAATTCATTTCTGGATAGGGTTGCCAGCTTTCATTATGTTTATTCCTCCTTTGGTCATTTTTCCTTAGATGGATCTCTGATGTCAATACACAACAATGTTGGTGTGGTATTTCTTACAAAAAGTAAAATAGCAAAAAAAAAAAGTTATGAGGCTCCTCAATATATTCTGATCTCATGCAGTGAAAGTGCTTTAGCGGTTGTCTCCTTTGCTTATGGAAACTTAACAATTCAGATGTAGAAGTAGGATAGATGGGTGGGATTCTGTTTGAAATAAGCTTTTCATATAAATGTTGCTCGAAGATAATATTTTTTTGCAGAAGCACCATAATTCAGCAAAACCCACCTTAGGGGCTCTGGAGGTCATAATAATTTTTATATAACTGCAGAGAGAGATAAGGAAGAGCTGCCACTATCAGAAGAGAAAATATTTTAAACTTAGACTAATTGATTAGTAGTGTTGACTTCACTAGGCTTGGACAGCTCATTGGTTCATTTTATTACTCTTGAAGATTAAGAAAGCTATGCTACATTCAATGTGTGAAATCATTTCTATATATCAGGATATATTTTCAGTATATATGAATGAATAGTTATTCTAATATTTTCTTCCTGTATACCAATGTATAATAATTTTGAGGCATATTTAAAAAAAAACATTTTACTGAAAATATTTGGAGTTCTCTACCATAGACAATGGCAGAAGGGAGAAGACGAGTTTGACCCGGCCTTGTTTCATGAGTACTTATTTGCAGGAAAATGTAATATGTGAATCTGCCATTACATTGAGTAGGCTTAAGAAAGCACCTTTGCACAGTCTTGCCTTTACTGCTGTGTTTTCCCTGGAGGTTCACTTTTACTTAACTGGATATCCCAGTTAAACTCTGGAGAGCTTGTTTACTGTTCACTCTCCCCTGAGGCAACAGAAGACATGTTACAGGATAAGTGAGATAATTTTGTTGCCAGAAGAAGGCTATTCAGGTAGGATTAATGATGTAACAAAATGAACTAAGAGTGACACAGCTGAAAATATTCCATGGTTTGATGGTAATATGTGATGGTAATATGTGAATATAATGTAAACATACAAAAGTTATCTTTGTTATCGATATTTTAACTTTTAAAAAGTGCTAACAGGAAATCTGCTTTGAAAAAGAAATGCTTTTTGAAGAGAGGGTGAGAGGATAACAAGGATTGCCCACAATTTCATAGGATCCGTGGTCTAATGCAAAATAGGCAGGCTGCCAT
The DNA here is from genome assembly GCA_015471245.1 of Laticauda colubrina. Lineage (NCBI taxonomy): Eukaryota > Metazoa > Chordata > Lepidosauria > Squamata > Elapidae > Laticauda > Laticauda colubrina. Next base: position 15,627,224 of record BLBF01000063.1, on the reverse strand, counting down.
TGATGGGGCACGACCAAATTAAAAGTAGTCTTAACTAGACTGTATTGAAAAGAAGGAAATACAAACATGAGAACCACTGTTGCCTTGATCTGTGTGTGGCATTGTCACATGCCAGTTAGTGAAAATTTAGTGGTTTAAGGTAAAGGCCATTTTTAATGAGGGGCAACTTTAAGTGGGTAGAATCCTAAACATCTGTTAGTGAGCATCATTTAAGAAGGAAGCTGTGCGGGTATCTGGATGCTAATGTTGATTAATAAAGCATTCCTGCAGGAAAACCTTCCCCATTATAAGAATGCTTCAAGATGGATAGATTACAACTCCTAGAGTCCATATGGCCATTATCATTTATTCTGGGACTTCAGATGTGTAGTACAGGAGGGCATCCAGACCAAGGATGGCCGCTATAGGACTAGATCACAAAAGTTTGTCTTCAAACCTGCCTAGAAAATGGGTTTAGGTAGCATGTTTTGCTTTTGAGCAATCATCTCAAGAAGACAAGAAGAAGAAACAAAAGGAGCAGCATATTCTGTTCACTATAGGCAGCAAAAACTCATTGGTTTCAATATGTCTCCTTGGCTGTGGAGGTCTTTTTCTATTCCCCTGGAAGCTCATAGGCTCCAAGACTAGTCATAATTTCAGAGGGTTTGGAAGTTTTCATGAGTGCCTAGCAAACCCTGATTGTGACTTTTCCTTTCCTTCTTCCTATAGGATCCAAAGCTTTTGTTTTACCCTAATAAGCATCCATGCAATTACAGTACTTGTACCTTAGAAAGAAACAGCTTTCTTTCTTCCGGATTACTTTTATTCTGTTTCTCTTTAATATCATTTAATATTATAACTATATTATAAAATGAGCAGTTAGCCATCTTAACCCATTTAATAAAAAAATAAATAGATTAGTGAAATATTACCAGAAGTCAGGAAGGGCTATTTAACATTCATCCTGTTTTCGAAATGAATGTATCTATATGTGAATAAACAAGTATGAAATTAATAGCTGAGAATTCCAAGGGCTCATATTTGCAAAACCAACTTCTAAACCTGGCATGTCGTAACAACCGAACATATTCCCAACTATTATGAGAGCGACATGAAAATTTTGATATAGAGCTGCATATGGTAACTAATACAATGCATCTGCTTCAGTATCAGTTCACACAAAAACATTGCTAATATTACAAGTGGGATAGCACTCTCAGCCTAGATAATGAAGAGCAAGAAAGTAAAACCATCATTACTTTGAACCTTGACAAACACTTTGAAAGGGAAACTATACAGACTTGTTCTCATAAATCAACCATCTCTGTTTGCTTACAAACAGAATCCCAAAGTTGTTATGAGCCTTTGGGTGTGAGTGCCTGGTAATTATCAGGTCACAGAGTGCTTGTAATGAATATCAATCCTTACTCATTTCTGTAGGTTTTAGATAAAAAAAGGTCAGGCCACTGTTTACATTATATATCATGTGAAACAAGGGCAGCAGTCATACAGGGACATTTGTCATTTTTGAATAACATATGCCTTCTGTCTACCAAATAATGAAACATATGAAAAACGTGGACCTGGTACAATACAGTATATAAAGTTTCCATAAATCATTTTATAAAATGTTCAAAGCTGAAATACATTCCTGTACCATTTGATCTATTCTCATTCAATTTTTGGACACTAAAGATTGTTCAGAAGTTGAGTTGCACAGAATCTTGAAGCTTGAACATGTAATTTGGTTGCATTACATCATAGCTCTTACAGACTATACAGCAGGCCATGCCCATCCCGGCTCTGCAAAGGCAAAAAAGTCATGATCTGTTACAATACGTCACGTGACGCAATCAGATTTGACACCCCTGCTATAAAGCGTAAAAGAGGGAACAAGTACTGTAGTCTTCCAGTCATCAGCCATAAATGCAGTCCTCACAGCCACATTTAGCAAGTTGCACAGCCACTCCATAAGTAAATCACAACTATATTTTAAGATTTCTCCATTATGTAATCTACATTAGCATTCTTACTATTTTTTCAGTATTCTCAAAGTGTTTATTAGTTTCTTTGGATCAGTTTTTTTCTTGGACATCAACATATTCCTCTACAAATCTGAAACACACCATCCAGCTTTCCCTCATGACTGTTTCATCAAAATTCAATTTTATCACCTTTTGCTTTTAATTCCATTCATTCCTGCTGGTGATTTTTATGTAACTGTCTTTTCTCGATTTTTTATTTTCATCAAAATCTCTCAGTTTTTTCTCTGTCCATAATCCTCCAAGGAAGAAGCCTTTCTTGTTCTGTTTGAAAGTTTATTTTCAGTGTTCTTCCTCTACAAACATACCATACAATACATTTTCTTTTTCCATCACTCATACTCTGATATCCATTTTTTATATTTCTCATATTTTCTGCTTGAAGACTAATATGTCTTTAATATTTTTTCATACAAGACTCATACTTTTTTCTTGCAGTTATCTCATTTCCCTTTCTTTTTTGCATTTCCATCCTCCCCCCCCCCAAGTTTCACTCTTCACCCTACCAAAAATTAAAAATGATCCAGAAATGTTTACCACCCTTGAATTCTTTATTGATTCATTCTTTCATCATAAATAATCATTTCAACAATCACATGTTTAGATTTCATTCTTTTGCCATGCAGACTTAAGCTAAAACCAAATCTTCAAAACAAAAAATAATAGTGCTCATAATCATCAAATAATTATCATTGATTCATAGTATTGCACAGTTTTGCCCCAAAACTCATCTCTTGTTCTCGCATATCACTGTTCTTTAGAAGGTCATACGTAGCAATCCCTAACCAAAGAATTTCTATTTCCATATACAAAATGTGTATGCCTGTGTTTCTGTTAAACCCAATTTTCTACAGCAGACTAGACAAAATCAGGTAATGGTTTCTGGCATAGGTTTTATCACTTCTGTTCAAAATTAAACTTACACAGTCACTTTCTGATCATATTTATCAACTTCTCAGTTAAATCAGGTCTGTTAAATTCTTTCTCTTAGTTTGACAGATGGGCAGTTTTGGGCAGTAGTTCTGGATATGTATTTTAATCAATATACCTGAGTGCTATTCTTTGTTAAAAGAAGGAAACTTGTTCGCCAATCATTAGAAGGGACACAGAACATTTTCTTTCATGCCTTATCCCATATCATGTCAAAGAACATTCACTGCTGCTACTCCCTGCAGATCTTATCAGATGATCATCATTTTCCATGATCAAAACCACTTTTGGGTTTCCAGTATCTTTTACAAAAAAAGATCAGTCATTTGGGCAGCAGCTGCTATTTCCACTGAGCAGCTCTGACTCAGTGGAGTTACACAGTGTTGAAAATTACTGGAAGTTTAACCAGCTTCTCAAGAGAGTTGAGGCTATCTGGTGAAATCATGAAGAGGGACAGAATTGTGGTATATCTGTGAGGTAAAATGTATGTCACACCTGCCCTTGACTGCTTTGCAGAGGATTATGCTGTGTAAAAAAAAAAAACTATTAGTGGGAGGGTTCTTTTTTACAAACCCATAACTACATATTTGGACTGTTTTTGACATGAAGGTTGATTGCTTAATGACAGGCCTACTGCAGACCAAAGAAGAACTAAGGGAGAGATATAGATCAAGGAAAAAATGTATAGTTAACTCAGGTTCACATCAGAGGATTAAACTGTTTGTCACATCACTTGTTTTCTTCTGTGGGGATTTAGTTGATTTTGGTTTATTTTAATTTTATGGAGTTTTATATCTCTGGTACGGAGTTTTATGGAATTATATCTAAAAATCGATTCTTAGTTAAATTATATTTTAGTTCTGCAGCATACTCAAGATAGTAATGTCCTTTAAAAAAAAACAGATAAATGTTATCTTTGTCTAGTGCTTGTATCACACCGTATAATTTTGATACGGGAATGTCCTGATTAAGGACCATTACCAAGCTCTGAAATAAGTAAGTGTTGCTTCATCAAAAAAACTTATTTTGATGGATGTACAGTTTAAATGACATTGGAGATCCCAGTCACAAAAATCTCTACATAAGTTTGGATGTCAATGACCATGTTTAAAAAACATACATAGTATTCCATGCCATAGTGTTCTGTCACAGAGAGAGGCAGTTGTGTGTCTTTGCAGGTTTTACAATTAGGGTTGCTGGAATTGCTGCTGTAAAAATATCATTCTGATTGCCTAGGAGTAAATTTTAACAAATGGGTTTAGAAGAAAGCAATACTTATCTCTATCAGCAAATTCCATAGTATGTTGACATTTTTGTCCTTCCTGATGACTGGAGGCAGCAAGAGATAGTTTGCAAGACTACAGAACAAGTTTATCATTTTCCAGCACAGTGTTGTTTTGAGTTTTCAACTTTTGTAAACATTGCAAGCACAGACTGTAGTTAAGAAATGTGTTTCTATTGACAGGCCTTTCACCTTTCCCCCTACATTTCTCTAGGGAAGACTGGCCCTCCTTTTGTGCATTAATATAAAGATTTTGTTGCTTCTTTCTTGTTTTGGAATATTCTTAAGTGTTAGCTTGGTTTTAATACACTGTTTTTCAGGTCAAGACACGCAGTATAGATAGAAGTTCTAAAAGCAGCAGCAGTCTGTTAAAGCACACAATGCCCAATGTCTTAGAGGCCAAAGCCGAAAAACCTGAAAGGGCCCAGACAAATATAAATATAATCATGTCAGAGGAGGAGAAGTAGAAGAAAGACTTCAGGCACATATTATCCTACAGCATACCTAAAAGAGCACATGGGAAGTTTTGCAGTTATTTCTTCTCATGCATCAGAAGAGCCTTAAAGGATCTTAACACCCAAGCAAGGTGATATAGAAGAAGATTTACTGGTTCCCTTAGCCCAGGACAATGGAGACTGATGTCATGCATTTTATCATAACCCTGAATTTCATGTTACCTGCTGCACCCTATGATTCATATACTGAATAAATAACCACATTGCAACATCAAAATTACTCTCATAGAAATGTCCTGAAAGTAACACGACAACCAGATCAAAAGCAACCAACAATACTCATCTTGTAGAGGCTTCGTTCCTGCTCACATTTGCAAAGCTTAATAAGAGGTTGAGAAGACATTATAAACTTGTCACCTTCTGGCATGACTCCTGTTATTTTAGCAATTGTAATGGAAGCCTTTGGGGAGAATAACGGATTCCTAATCAAAATGTAATGATGTGTTTTTGTCCAGGCAATCAGAAGTTTAATCTGGTGAACAAAGTGGATTGGAGAGAGTGTGCCAACTTACTAAGAAAGCTGGTAACGAATTAGAGTCAACAGGTTTTGGAGGTCAAAGTTGAGCTCTTTTTGACTGGTCTTTACATGAGACTAAGTCCCCTCCTTAGTACTGTATTGCTACCCAAAGGGACCCTGCTTATGTGTTCTAGATTGAAATCCATTGACTTCCCTTGGGACATCTAAGACAGGGACAAGTGATGAAACATGTATTACAATTCCATACACTTGATTTAGGTATCTGAGGTCAAGATGCATGTACAAAAGGCCAAGGCTTGTGTCGTGACACAGTCCATTGTCATTTTATCGTTATGGTTTGTATGGCAACCTTTGGACTTCCCCCTTCTCAATGTCACACTCCTAGGTGTGTTTTCTTGGAGAAGAAAAACCCTGTTTCTCAATTCTCCTCTCTTCTTTTTGTCTTTAGCATTTTAGCAATACATGGGATTCGGCTTTCTGCGGGAAGACGGAAGATCAGCTGACTTTTTCCGACCCAGCACGCAAATACATGGGTGCATTCTCAGCTCGAACTCTGGTCATGTAAAAGTCCACCCACAAGCATTACCTTCTCTTTTCAAAACACTTAACAGTTGATTTAGATTTACCATTCTTCTACATGGGAGAAAAACATTTTTGTATATTTGTTTGTTTGTTGTTATGGTACAACATTTGGGAGCAGCACAAAGTGCATTCACAAAAGCATATATTAATCAGGTTGGATTCACCCAACTTTAAAAAGGAAAATGGACACATCAAAGTTCTCTTACATTGAGGATGCTTTACTGTACTGAGTTATCAGGTATTGAATTTTACGCAGTTATTAATAATGCAGGTTTTAACAACATGGTGATTTTAAATGATTAAAAATGTTTGGGGAGATCAAGTGCACAGTATTAATTCAGTGAAGAGTTGCTACCTGAGTTCCAGTGCCAGTGAAAATGTTGTTTAAGTTTTTGTTGAGTTTTCTTTTCAAGAGCTGGCACTCAAATCAGTAGCTTATGCTAAAATCATTGAACAAATGTCTTGGTCTGAAATACTGCAAGAAAAGCATTACTGCAAATGCTACTATAAAAGTTAAGGCAGGGCATACCTTGTCTGTAAGTGCTCACTTTTAATTATTTGAAGTACTGTTCTTAATGGAGATCTAGATAGCTTCTCCTTTTTTATTAAGAAAAGCTTGCTTTTATTTTTTATTTTTTACTGTATGAAGCATAGTTTTATGAAAACAAATTATATTTTTATTCAGTAATTTAATTTTGTAAATGCCAAATGGACTTTGGGTTGGGTTTTTCTTTTTAATTTGTAATGTTCTTTGCTGCTGAAGACTTGCAGCATGAAGATGGACTATTAAAGGACCATAAAGTTTATATAAAAAATAAAACCCTAGTTGGGGAGCAGGTAGCGATTTGACTATGCACTAGCATTTCTGATTTTTGCAATATTGTTTTGATGCTCCCTCTTTTCCTGGACAAGCAATATTTTGAAACACTTCTTGAGAGTTTTTATGTACCTATGTTGTATGTATTTTCAAAAAGTTTTGAAAACATAGAATGCAGATATTTAGTATTTTGGGAGAACACAATCTTGCTTACGTCTTCAATTATTGTCTCATGTTAAAGATTCCATACTTGGACCCTGCACAATTCAAAAAGAAAAATATGGCCCTGGGACTGCCATATCTGAATTTTTCTCAGTGGGAAGAGAAAGTGGCTTCTTCTTTTTTTATGTCAGACATTGCTGCCTTAATAGAATTAGGTGCAGCTTTGTCTGCACTTTTTATAATACACTGTACTGCCTTGTAGATAAATAAAGTGTGGCATTTTGTAAAAATTAACTGATTGTTTATTACCTTAGATAAGCTGGCATTTTAGCAAACGTTCAAGAATGTCATTCGACTAAATCCTTTTGTTCTGTTAGTTTTGCAAAATACTACAATCTGTAAAAGTTTCACCTATTTTAAGTCAGAGCTGTTTCTGCCATTTCAAAACTAAGACAACCAAATTCTTGTTTCATCCAATACGAGTCTATGTAGAGAATCATCTATATTCTCATGGGACAATATGGCAAGGTTTTAATAATTCTGTCTGCAGTCAGTTGGGGTGGTGAAATTGCAACACAGATGTATATTTTTCTGAACCTACATGACTCTGTCTGCCTAAGGAAAGGTGGTACCATTAAAGAGCAGCCAGAGATACAGAGAAAGTACTTATGGATCCAGAGTACCCTCGCCTGCTTTAATTACAGCACATCTCTAATGTATTTTTACAAACCATGGTTTGCTTAGCCTTGATTAAGTCACAATTAGAGGGTTCATACAATAAACAGACATAAGCTGTGGCATTGGGACCACACCAAACAAATGCTTCCTGATTAGGGCAGTGAAGGAACCCAACCATCTCAAACAAACCACAATGTTTTCATGTAATATATCCAAAAAGCTTAGTGGTGGGGCAACAGTTTGGAAAGATCTATTACTACATGACAAACACATTTAAATGATTTTGCCCTATTTTTTCATAAAATGTAAAAAAGAACTATCAAGATTTTGTCTGAAATTTAAAAAGCAATTCAAGGGCCCTTGAAATTTCTGATAGCTGTGTACAAAAAAGTGTCTTATTTCAAAATTTCGAGTTAACTAGTGGCTTGTACCATGGAACCAGATCATGGAGATAACAGGGTTGGAGTTTTGATATATAACATCCCTACATTTGTAAAGACACATGTCAGAGTTGGAAGGGACCAAGCGGGAGACCCTACACCATTTCTGACAGATGGCAGTCCAATCTCTTCTTGAAAGTCTCAAGTGATGGCGCTCCCACAACTTCCGAGGGCAACTTCTGTTCCATGGGTTGATTGTTCTCACTGTCAGAAAGTTTCCCCTTATTTCCAGGTTAAATCTCTCCTTGTTCAGTTTCCATCCATTATTCCTTTTGAAAACAGCTTGACCCCTTCCTCCCTGTGGCAGCCCCTCAAATATTGGAAGACTGTTATCATGTCTCCCCTGGTCCTTCTCTTTACTAGGCTAGCCAAGCCTAGTTCCTGCAACCATTCCTTGTATGTTTTAGCCTCCAGTCCCCTAATCATCCTGGTTGCTCTCTGCACTTTTTCTAGAGTCTCAACTTCTTTTTATAATATGGTGACCAAAACTGGATGCAGTACTCTAGGTGTGGTCTTACTAAGGCTTTAAAGAGTGGTATTAGTACCTCCCTTGATCTTGATTGTATCCCTGTGTTAGTTAATACAACTTAGGTTTGCATTAGTTTTTTTGGCTGCTGCTGCTGCTGCACACAGCTGGCTCATATTTAGCTGGTTGTCCACTAAGACTCCAAGATCCCTCTCACAGTTTCTGCTATTGAGCCTGGCTTCACCCAGTCTATATGTGTATTTTTGGTTTTTCTTGCCTAAGTGTAAGACTTTTCTTTTTTCTACACTGAATTTTATGTTGTTACATACGGTCCAGCGTTCTAGTCCGTCAAGATCCATCTGGATCTGGAGCCCATCTTCTTGGGTGTTAACTATTTCTGCCAGCTTAGTTTGTCCACATGTTTTGTCCAAAGCATTCAACACAATAAAAGCCAAATAAGACTGGATTGTCATTTTTAACCACAAAATGGTTTCTAAAAGATATTTTGATACCACTTTGGTCTTAATTACAATTGACGTGTTGCAGCTTCAGGAGAATTTGCCATAATTTCTGAAAAAGCAATGATAATCCAGCCTTTGCAAAAAATATTACAAAGTACATGGCATAAACCAATTCCCAATCTGCCCATGAGAATATTGCAAGAAGATTATTATGGGGAAAAACCCATTTCACCATATAGTAACATCAGATCGGCATTACACCAAGTTTTCAATGAATTTCAAGAATTATATTAAGCAGATGAAATATACAAGAATCTAACACAAAAATATATTTTAAAAGAAATATTAAAAAATGAATTCCACAAAAAATAGTAAGAAAAATGAACCTGCATTCCCAGCAAGTAAAATTTAACATTACCTTATTACTATATCTTAAAATAAAATTAAACACAACTTCATTCCATATCTTGCCCCATTTTCTATAAACCCATCTCTAAATCCAACTCTCCAAATTAATCAACAAAGATGCAGTAAAAATGAACAAAATGCTTACTGCATAAGTATATAATACAATTCCAATTAATCTCCCATGACAACACCAAATAGAAATGTTATATTACAAGGCATGGCATGCTTCTTAATATATAATATCTCATGTAAGTGCCTAAGAGGTCGAATTGGTGTTACGATATTTCTTCATTGTCCTCTGTGGTCACCTCGATGTAAACTGATGTTCTTTACCCATTCAGTTAATGAAATCCAATAGTTGAAACCTTGAAATGACAGATTCAAAAGAGTTATGTTCAGGAAATCTTACTAGTGCTTGATGCACCCAAAAATTTCAATAGCATGTTGCAAAATATCCCTACTCTTTTCTGCCATTATTAACTTAATTGGCATTTACTTTTTCTATAACTATCCATGGAGACAAATTATATGATAACAAAAGACTGATTCATAAATTTAGATAGCAATTTAACCAGGGATGGGATCCGACCGGTATAACTACCGGTTCTGTCGCTCTGCGTCGCATGCGCGTGCGAGAGAGAGAGTCATGCAGGTACATATTTATGACCTGCTGAGCTGCCTGGACAGCTGAGCGGCGCTGTGTGCAAGTGTGCAGTGGTTGAAAAAGCACTTTTCCCCTGCTTTTTCAACTGCAGCTGTGTCGCGCAAAGCAGCTGCGGTTGAAGATGCAGGAAATAAACGTCAGGTAAGAGCCCAGGCGGGCAGATTGGCCAAAACAGCAGCAGACATAGAACCAGTTCTATGTATGCTCTCTGTTTGCTGCTTTTCATAGCAACCGGTTCTACAGAAGTGGACAGAACCGGTAGAATCCCACCTCTGAATTGAACTACAACCTGATTGTGGTGTTCTTATTATCTCATGAGTGTTAGGTTTTGAAGCAAATTGAATGGATCCTATTGATGAGGATCCTATTGAATGAGTGATCCTCTAGTCCAAGGGTGTCAAACTTGCAGCATCACATCGTCACGTGACGTATCATGACTTCCACCCCCCTGCTAAAATGGGTGGGTGTGGCCAGCAAGTGACGCATCTGGCTCACAGTCCATGAGTTTCACACCTCTGTTCTAGACATTCAAAGTTGGGCAGATCTGGAGAATGGAAAGTAAAGAGTTTTATTTCTCATCTATGCCGTAAAGCTAGAGAAGTAGAAAAACAGAGGGTGAAGGAAGGGTAAAGCATAACAGTAAATTATGCCTTTCCCCTGCTACCTGTTAAGAAGTTTGGCAATGATTCAGGTTCTCAGACTAGAACTACTCAGATGAGTTGTGAGTATAATAAAATAGCCCAGCTGTACTGTAGTAAAATAGCCCAGCTGTGTCTCTTCTAAGCGTCCCTTCTTACACCACAATTCTTTAACATGTTTTTAGCTTGGTTTGCTTTTCACTTCCTTTTTACTAGTAGATAGAAGAAGATGGTTCTAAGATAGCCACTTAGCTTGGCCATCAGAGTTAGACTTCCCCAATGACCACATATTATTTTAATTTGATAAATTTATATACTCCTGTTCTCTGCCTGTCTCTTTTTCATATACCCACACCAAGAATTGCATAGCATTTTTCAAGAACATAAAATGGAGACATTATTACAACTCTTAGAAGCAATAGAAGAAATCAGCAATAGAAAGGTAGTTGTAAGAAGAAATAGTCATAGCTGCTGGAGTGGAGAAAAAATACAAAAGCATGCTATGTATGCTAAACTGAGCTCTGGAAGGGAAGGTGGGATATAAATCTAAATAAGCACATTAAACAAAAGCATAAGAGATTTTAGACCTGTCTATCAGCATTATCCAGACTTCATCCTTCACATGTGTTGTACCATAGTTTCATTATTCATAGCCATTATTATTTTTGTAGTCTTAGTACAGCTGAAAGTCCACTATATACTGGGAAAAGATAGTCCTGATTTAATTTACCTTTGCTTTTTAAATTTGTGTTAATATACAGTATATCCTACTGGAAATATTAATAGATATTACTGTTGAGTTCTGAGCACCTATGGGAGCCCTCACAGCAAAGGAAGAACTGAGTATATTAATCACACTCCTGGAATGAAAAGTTAACCCATCCATGTGCACAGAAGGGTTTTCCTTTATATCCATGTCTGTCATTTACCTCCTGCATGTTTCATCAAAAGGAATTCAACAGTTCCAAGTAGAGATTTAATCTAGACTAGTTCAATATTTCAAAAGTTTAATTGGAACCCTACTTACTCAAAAACAGATTTACATTCCTGGAGTATGTTTCTAAGAAAGTAATGCAGTTGTAACAGTTGTAACTGTTTCAACACACTGATTCTTAGAGCTAAATCTACGACTGAAGCAAATCAACGTGGTCATCTTTAAACAGAAGAGTTGCCATTCAAAGCAGTTTCAAGAATCACACAAACCTTTGTTGAAATCAAGCACACCTTTCAAAGTTCTGTGAAGCACTGCTCAACCTCGAAAGACATGAGGACAGAAAAAGGAAGGAGAAGTACAGGACATTTCAAATGTAAAATCTTGGGAGATGACCTGATGTCACCCATATTTCACAAGCTTTCAATTTCTTTGCATGAAAGATTATGAAAAATGTGAGAAGCGCAGAATATAAGGTAGCTGAATCTTATACGATTTAACTGTAGTTGCAGGCGCCTTGTTTCTTTTTCAGTTTATTAACATGGGGAGCCAAGACTACTGTTACAATAAGACAGTAAGATCCAGCATCTGAACAGGTCACCAATCCCTGACTTAGCAACAGTCGGGTACAATATTGTGCTGCCTTCAAGGATATATAGAAAACCTCAAGTCACTTGGATAATATTTGCCGCTATCTTTATCACTATGTGATAAAGAGCTACACTACACAGCTTTTATATGTCAAACATATAGAGCAAATTGGTGAAATTGAGCCGTAGAGAAACCCTTAGTATCTGTCAGTATCAACATATTGGAAACAACCAGTCTCCTTCCCCAAGTAGTCTGTGAGCTGTGGTAGTGTAGTGGTTGGAATGTAGTACTGCAAGCTATTTTTGCTGATTGTAGGCTGCCTGCAGTTCAGCAGTTCGAGTCTCATCGGCTCAAGGTTGACTCAGCCTTCCATCCTTCCGAGGTCGGCAAAATGAGAACCAAGATTGTTGGGATCAATATGCTGACTCTGTAAACTGCTTAGGGAGGGCTGTAAAGCACTGTGAAGGTATATATGCCTAAGCGCTATGCTATTGCTTTATTTCTAGGAATGCTTATGAGTCCCAGGTATCCCTGGAGACCTTCTTCAGAAATACAAAAATATTACAAACTGCAGCTTAGTGTTGGTTGAGAAGCATGTTCACTTGACATACTTCCCCCAAAATCCATGTTCAGTTGAGATCTAGGATCTACCAGAGAAAGTTGATCACCAAAATGACAACCTGGATTCCAACAAGAGAAACAATCACAGACTGGGACACAAAGAACAGAAGACAATAGATACACATCGAATATTTCAATGCATCTATTTATTGAGCACAATCATAAAAGTATATGTAAGCTTATATATAAACATTATATAAAGGAGGTACATGTTGTTGCTTTTAAAACAGAGTGAGTCATCCTGATAGCATCACTGTCAGGTTTTGAGGATTTATGCCCACAGAGAAAAGCTGCACACATGGTGTGTGATGTCACCGCTTCCCATCTATATCACTGAACATGAATCTTAATCAGACATGCTTCTACAGTGCTCTCAGTCAAATATGTGCCTGTGTTTCCCAGCATTACATCAGTAGTATTTAATCTCAGAATGATGTAGTTGCCCTGGAGAACTGACATCCAATGTTAAAATACTCGCCCAATCATGTAATATGTCAGTGGCTGGGAAATCATATGGCTGCATTATTTCAGAATAATGTGCCTATCAATGGTGACTGATATTCACAGAGAAACCCATTAATGCATCTGAAAATTGTTATGTAGAAATATTGCCACAGTCCTTTCATATCAATGTATATTTAATATTAAAATGTTGCCTATTGTTTCTTTGTTTTGCATTATTTGTCTGTTTGTTCATTAATGTAGTTTTTTATAGTCCACCCAACTCAAAAGGTTTCTGAGCAGCTTACAACAAGTTAAAACTACAGATGCAACAATAAATAAATCACAGTAATAAAAAATTCGATAATGCAACAATTTATTGTTTCCCAGGATGTATTTAAAATGTATTTTATACATTTTTTACAGATATTTTAGAGTATCTAAAACCCCTAAGGGTTCCAGAGGCAGCTACGCACAAAAAAGGCCTGTTGTTCTGTCTATGTCACTCTCACTTCAGGCAGAGCAGGGCTCTTAACATTATATTCCAGAAATGTACACATTGGATGGGTAAATTCAGTTCTGGCAAGACAGTGCCTGATATAACCCATTGTTTGTTCTGCTGAATAAGTGCCTCCCCAAGAGATATTTATGTTTTCTGAGGTTTTTGTGGGTATTTGTATGTGGATCTTTGGTTATTCGGGTTTTCTCCCACGTAAAATTGGAAGTATCTAGGCGACATTTCGATGAAGTCTCATTCTTCAGGCTTGTGTCTTCAGTTTGTGCTTCTCGGAGTAATGTGAGCTTGCAGCTGCTTCTTCCTGTGAGTCTGACTCGCAGACAAACACAATACAGAAGCCGGATGATAGCAGATGAGATTCTGCCGAAATGTTGCTACAACTTTAAAAGCACAACTACAATGACATGGGATAATACCCAAGCAAAGCTGAATACCATATATATATATATATATATATATATATATATATATATATATATATATGTATATGTATATGTATATGTATATGTATATGTATATGTATATGTATATGTATATGTATATGTATATGTATATGTATATGTATATGTATATGTATATGTATGTATATATGTATATGTATGTATATATGTATATATGTATATATGTATATATGTATATATGTATATATGTATATTTGTATATATGTATATTTGTATATTTGTATATATATGTATATATGTATATATGTATGTATGTAAGCTGTTCAGCTTTGTATCTATATATACATATATATAGTAATTTTATGTATTACATTCAAGGCTGCACAGAGTCAGTTTGGAGCTGGTAGGATCTAAACAAAATAATTAATGTAACTTAAACATGTTTAAAAAATTATTTTTTATTATAGTGTCTTCCCTAAATGATATACTGTTAAGAAAGTATTCTAGGCCTTCTGAAACTATTCTCTTCTTTTATTAATTTTAAAATACTAGGAAGTTTACATCCTGTGATGCACTTTCAAAACTGGGTCAGAATTCTTGATGGAAAAGTTGCTTAATAAACTCCTAATGGTTTCACAAGGTACACCAGAAATTTAAATGTGTTATCACTTTAAAAATTTGCAACGGAAATCTTCCATCAAAAATTTCCATTCTGATACTTAATTTTATGAGCAAATTCTAAATGATGATAAAGTTATCTTTATTGCCTTTCCTCATCTGAAACTACATCTTCTACACAATCATCAAGTCAAAACCATATCTGAATTGAGCCTGTACCCTTCCACAAATGAAATTCTGTGTTTTCCATGATAAATCATAGCTGTGACAATCTAGATTGGCCAGGATCAAGAAACTGGGAAAGCTCTCAGCAGATTATATAATCAGCCCTTCCTACATCTGCAATTAGTAACAAACCACCACCCCCCCTACTACTATATCTTTGTCGCAGAAGAAGAACCGAATGACTCTGTTCCATTAGTGAATCACAGGAGCTCTTTCCCTTCCACAAATGATACCATGACAGTAGCTAAAGACAACTGAGAATACTACCTTATCTGAGGACAAAGAAATCTTTATATATCCAAGTATCAAAATCTGTTCCTGAATGAAATTTAGTCTTAGAGTCCAGTCTATTGCTGATGGTCTCTCTAAGTCAGGAGCTTTAGAGGAGAGCAAACTGGCTGCACCAGAGTGTCTTTAGGTTAGAATTGGTTTGCTTAATGGAGAGTTCAAGGTTGAAGAGCAAACTAGATGCATACAATGAAATGTGTTCACTTGTGAAAGATAGAAGGTAATTCAAGCAATATTTGCATAATCACATTAACTTATAGAACCTTCTTTAAAGTTGTCCTAACAATGCCTCCCATTGTTGAAAGACACAGCTGTCCATGCTGATCTGACACAGAGGGGAATTGTGCTTTCACAGAGCAAACATCTTCACAACCATTCATAAGAATCCAAATGCAAAACTTTTGACTATTTTGGCAGCAAATAGAAGCTTTCCTCTTTAGGAACACCTGGGCTGAAAAAGCTCTGTCAACATTTTATTTCTTCCTTTGATTACTCTTATCTAATTGCCATCAAATTTAAGACCACAGCATGTGAGAAAATGAACACGCTCATCAGGCTAAAATGCTTTATTAAAGTGTTGCAATGAATAAGAATGAGCTGTAATAATTTATACCTTGGGGTATATTTACTTTTGGCTCTGCAAAAAATACAGGTAGCATGCTATAATTCCACACAAATATTCCACACATCAAATCTCCTGGTAACATAATTGCCACCTTTAAAAATTAGATTAAGTCATATGCATCTTCATCTTTTTTTTTTTTTTATCAAAGCTTATCCACTTTGAAAGTGGCAATTGATCTTTTACTTGGCATGTAATAGCTGAGAAAAGGAAATACCTGTCAACTGTAACATTGAGCATGCTAATTGAAGCAAAATGTACCCAAAGACTTATTATGCTTTGGAAAGAGGGGGAAAACATACAGTAGTCAACTAATTTCTGTGGAATTTAATTTGGCAGATACAATCAAGCTTGCATCGAAACAGATCTGATTTAAAAAAAAAAAATATGGATAGAATTTCTGCTTAGTCATGAAAGGTGTTTTAAGGATCAGCGCTCAGATTAATCCCATTTGATTGCTTTGGCTACATTTCTATCAAAGACCGTTCTTTATCTTGAAGGTGGAAGATAAAAGGGAACCAAAGATCTTTTCCTATACACTGAGTTAATAGTATGTTGAATGTGGGTATTATATTACCTGCACCTCAGCCCAGACTAAAATCAGATGACTTTTTAAGGAAACGGAACCTGGAAGTCAATCTATTCATTAACATCCAATCACATTAGAGTAAAGTTGCATTTGTTGAGTCTCTAAGAGAATATCTTGAAGAACTTAGGACTGGGTGGGGTCTTGTTACTGCCTTATAGAAGCCCACCATTCCTATAATAGATTGTCATGCCCCTGTCAGAGTCTGAATCCAAGGAGGAAGCCGGACAGCTGACAGGGAGTGGGAGTGTGGCTCCGTTGGCTGTGGAGGAGGCTGGGGAAGGGCAAAGTCCGGCTGGGCAGAGCAGGGGAGAGGTAGACTAAGGGAGAGGAAGTTCAGAGGAAGAACCAGGCCCACCCCGTCTTCACCCTAGGACACGCAGGGAGGAACAGCGGAGAGAGCAACATGAGTTGCATGGCGTATGAAGGAGGAGAAGGTCCTGATTCCCTTCATTAGCCACAGCTGGGAAGACAGTTGATAAGAAAGGCAGGCTGCATGCGGCAGACTGCTGTGAGCAATAGTGGCTTTATCCTGTGTTGTCGTGGTTTATCTGTGTTCCTGGCACCTTCCCAACCGTGTGATCTGTCCTGCCAAACTAATTGCTTCTCTTTGATTTGTTTGGACTTTAAGTTACAATTTGTGTTGCTCAAGGTTTTGGACTTAATTTTCTGAGTCAAAGGCTATTCCTGGGAGAGTTTTTCTCCAGCCAGAAGATAACCTGGACATTGGGGGTAAAGTTGGAGATAATAAAGGGACTCTTATTGCTTATCTGACTGTGTTGCCTTTGTGCCACTCCCCAGGTCATCACATAGATGTAAAAATCTTCATTGCCCTTATTCTTACCATTTCTGCTTGATTAATAATGGCAAAAACATTTGGGCAGAAGTAGTTCAAAGAGAGCATGAATCAATTCATTAGACATTAGAGATCTGGTCAATTTAATTTTATTCTCTCTGTTTCTTCTCTCCTACCCCAATAGGTTTGCACTGCCCAATAATGAAAATTCACTAAAATGAAAAAAAAAGTAATAGCAAATTATACAGGGCTGTCAAACTCCTGGCCCATGGGCCAGATGCGTCACGGGCTGGCCATGCTCATGCCCAGTTTAGCAAAGGGAGGAAAAGTCCCGATATGTCATGTGATGCTGCCGTGATGAGGTGACGAGGTGAGTTTGACACCCCGGTATAAAGAAATCTGTGGCTCTCAGGAGGAATCTGAGAGTGACTTTTATTTTGCAATTTCAAGACTGAATCAATAATGAATTTTAAAAAAAATGTGAGAAAATATATTTAAAGAGTGCCTTGTTTATTTATTTCATAATTAAGATTCTAGCCCAATGTCTTTTCATGTTTGTAAATTTCTAAATTAACTGTCCAGCACAAAGATTCTGCTTCTCTCTTTAGTGAATGAACAGGGATCTGCAATCTACTGGCATTTAAACATCAAAAATGTTTTATTTATTAAAAATTTAGAGGTAATTAATTACTTGTAAAAAGTATTTTTGATAGGCTAGAACAGTTTTTCAGTCTAAGACTATACCCACTTGACACACCAGTATAACATTTTAGCTGTTGTGGAATAGATTATTGAGACTGTTGTATATCCAATGTAGTGGACAAATTGGATCCTGGCTTTTCTTCCTCCTTCAGTCTCAGAAATTCTATAATTCTGCACTGAGTATGCTTGGCTTATTACAGATTTCCTCAAATTAATGGCTTTCAGATAGGAGAACTATATTCTAAACTTTTAAGAAAGTATTTGAATACATATAGAAACATAAAAAATTATTCCCTTAAAAATAAAAATAAAAATGTGAAGGAGCTCCATAACTTGAAAGGGCATTATAATTAATGTCCTATCCCACAGATATATAGCTCTTTTCTCCTTAACGCCCAAGCATTGTCATCTGTTCCTACAAACATTTATATTCCTAAGTTTTCCAACATTGGAAACAAGATCATAGAAGGCTTCCAGTTTTCATTCTGAGTCCAATATTGGATGTTAGAGGATAGGAATGCAGAAAATAAACTGCCTTAAAGTAAGATTAAAAAAAATAGAAGTAGTTTGCACTTCTTCAACATATAGCTCATATTCACTAAGCAATGTAGAAGGAAGCTACAGAAATGATTAAAAAGATAAGGATGCAATCTCTTGAAGGACCAAGACACAAAAATGAGAAAGCAATATTGTTCATTGGATCTGGAATAATCTGGAAGATTGACAAACAGCCAGGAAAGAAGCCATAGGATAAGGCATTAAAGCAAGCTGATGTCTGTTCTCAGATTAATCTTATTCTAACCTAAATTACTGAGGCTAAAGGGATGTTTTATCATGGACTACAGGAATGTGCTGCTTTCATTAGAAAGCTCTACCCCTTTTGTTCATGGGTATAATGTTCCAAAATGTATACAAAAACATATACAAAAAGGCTGCATTCAAAATTTTGCCACAGCCTCCATTGCTGTTGCTGGTTTCTACTGATTTCTTTTAGTATTATTTTAAAAGAGCACTGGTACTAGACCATATTCTTCTCCAAAACTTGGTGCCCCATGTATACAGGATGTTTGGACTCTTAACTCTCAGAATCCTCAATGAGCATAGAGGATCTATTATATAAGGTATAATTCCTGAAGTTCAAGTTGAAGCATATCTAGAGAGCAATATGTTGACAAAGCAGTGTGTAAACTAATTAAATAATCTGTATTGCAATTAGCTCCCAGAAATCTCCATAAATGAATTCAAGCTGGAATTGGAAAGTAATCCTCTGGTTTTTTTTTTCTTTTATTAAAAGTGAATGAACAGAATCAAATAAAATGTTGGTCCCATCTAATATTTTTCTGCAGTGCAGCTGCACCAACTACACATAGATGTCAAATGGCCCAGAAAAGTGGTGGTATTCTACCGATTCGGCCCGGTTCTGCCGAGCTGGTAGCAGTGATGAGTCGTGGACACTGAACCGGTTCTCTCCACCACTCTGCTGTTGAGTCTAGCCGCCCTCCCGGGCTCCCATACTCACCTTTATCCTCTGAATTTGAACGCAGCTGCTTTGCGCGGCACAAAAGAGTGCCGCGCAGCAGCTGCTGAAGCAACCAGGATCGTGAATACTTGCAGGAGGTGAATTAGAACACCTCTGTGCCTGCGCAAAGTATGTGTTTGGCATGCACATGCAAAGTGTGTGCATGCGCGCAAAGCTCGCCTACTAAGCCACGCCCACTGAACAGGTAGTAAAAATATTTGAATCCCACCACTGACCCAGAACTTGTGTATAGACAAAATAATCTGCAAGGTGGGTCTTGAGGAAGCTCTGCCTTTTAGATAATGCCATCTAAATTTCAGTAGAATAGAGGTAGTCCTTGACTTATGACCACAAGTGAGCCCAAAATTTTAGTTGGTGAAACATTTTCAAAGTGAATTTCATGACATTTCTTTCTACAGTTGTTCAGTGATTCACTGCGGTGAAGTAACATGGTTGCTATGTGAATCTGGCTTCCCCAATTGACTTTGCTTGTCAGAAGGTCGCAAAAGGTAGATCACAGGACACTGCATCCATCATAAATATGAGTCAGTTGTCAAGCATCTGAATTTTGATCACATGACCATGGGGATAGCAATGGCACTTTGACTTATATACCACTTTATAGTGCTTTACAGCCCTCTCTAAGCTGTTTATAAAGTCAGCATATACAAACAGGGGTGCTGCAATAGTCAATAGTAAGTTTGAAGTCATAAGTCAGTTTTTTCAGTGCCTTTGTACCTTTGAACAGTAGCTACCTGAACTGTTATAAGCCAATGATTATGCAAAAAGAGCAAGTCCACTTTTCTACTTCATTTGACAAAATTCACCAAACTCTGATATTGTCAAAACAAACAAGCGGATTTAGAGAAAACAACACACATACACATGTGGGAAGGATCACAAATGAGTTGATTTGTGGTTTTTTTTTCCGGCTAAGTTTTAAAAAAATAAGTGTGGGGGAAAGGCTGTTTGATCACACTGCATTTATTCTCCTCATCCAAAGGGAACTTCTCTTTCAGCTCAAAGGCAATCAAGACCTGAGGAGGTGACAGCGTTTCACGTCACCCGTCCGGTGTAAACCTGCATCCCCAAAAGGGAGCTTTTAGCCCGCCTTTTCCCTCCCACCCCACCCCGCATTGCTCTGTCGCCCAGAACATCGCGCCGTCTCCCGTTCCGACTGAAACGCGAACTGATGCTCCTCTTTTGAGGCGAGAGAGTCTGTCGCCTTTTCCTCCAGGGTGGCCGTCTTGATAAAAAGCCTGCCCGCTCACTCCCCTCTCCCCACTTCGCCAATGAGCGTGACTTGGTTGGCGGCTGGGCCTTTTTCTTTCGTTTTCCATTCACAAACAAAAGGCGGGGCGCGTAAATTCCGCCCGCTCTTTTGTGAGGGGGGCCGCTCTGCCCGTTCGGCGCTCGGGAACCAACGGCTCGGATTAGCATAAATGAGCAAGGCACAATGGCTGCTCGAGCCGGGCACTTTCGCCGCGCTCCTGAGGAGAAATGAATGATCCGCTACGGGCCCTGGAATTACGTCTCTGCTCCGTCCCGTTGCCCCGTTTAGGGACGAGACGTTCCTCAGGCGTTCCCCTGCACCCTCCCAGAGGTGCAGATATTCCCGCCTTTTTGTGTGTGTGTGTGTGTGTGTGTGTTTTTTTTTTTTTGGGGGGGTGGTGGTTTGTTTTTAACGCGGTGCAAGGGCGAGCGAGCCGGCAGGCAAGGCAGCCGGCCGGCCGGGCAGCGCGCACGGGCGCTCGGGGTTCGAAGGAAGGCGCGCAGCTTTGCCTCGCCTCGCCTCGCCTCGCCTTGCCTTGCCTGCCTGAGTGCCCTAGCGACCCAGCACCTTTGATCCCTGGGGAGGTGAGGCGGAAGTTGGTCCTCGCTATTAAACATTTTTATAGATAGCAAAGTCCATCCTTTTTTTTCCACCTGCAGCCAAAGCAGCGAGGCAGCTGCTAGAACAAAGCGAGGGAGCGAGGGAGCTGGCCAGAACGTGTCTGGCCGCAGTTGCCAGGTGCAAGCTTGTTTTTCTCTTAACTGGAGGGAGTCTCTGGTGACTGTCAGGGTTTGACGGAGACTCGAGTAACCCTTTCTTCCCCGAGGGGAAAGGGCTGAAGCGGGCTTGCGTTTGCTCTGAGCTGCGAAAGGGCGCCAAGAGCGCTGCTTTTGGCTTCCCTGCCCAAATCTCCATCCTTGGGGTGGGGTGGGGGGGCGGCGGCGAACAAGCTCCATTTCCTAAGCCAGTTGCTCAAAACGTGAGGGTGATTTTCTTTGGCAGAAATGGGGAAGGCAAGATGGGTTGAGGAAGATCGAGCAGGAGAAAACCCCGACTTGGAAGAGTTGTTTCCTCCTTCCAGCCATCTTCTCAACACTGAACAGTTTCAGAGGAATGAATTGAAACAGCAGGAAGCACATTTACTGTAGCTGTCTTGCCAACCAGGGGAAGATTCATGGCTGGGTTGCACAAAACTTTTTTGCCTTCTCCTTCCCAGGATACCAGAGCAACACAAACAAAACACATTCTTTCTCCTGCCTCCTTCAGTACAAACTATCTTGTTTTAAGTGGAATCTGCTGTTTCTAAGAAAGATCAGTTGGTTTATGTGGCGGTGGACCTATAGAAGCAAAAGCACATTAAATCCCTGTGATACAAACATGTCTAATATGTGGTTCGTTGGGTTTTTATAAGATGGCAAATTATGCACACCGCTTGCGTATATGTAAAGCTTATCTTCACATTGCCCTAACCATAGCAGAATGATTTTGCTTGTTCCGTTCCAGATTCAGGGAATGCAGGCTACTTCTGGATGTTGTCAGCCACATGGACAGGACTTATATATACACACACACACATATTTAGCGTTGCCATTCTGTAGATGTACAAGTTGAGGATGATGTTCCCAAGTGCCTCCCACTTCACTATTGTGCTTTTTGTGATCGTGCACAGGAACGTGCTATTTTGGGGCTTTGGTTTAGTGGTCTTTAACAATTTAGAAACACCCTGCTACTTGTTAGTTGGGCAACTTGAGGAGTGATTCAATGTGCTGCTCCAAGCACCCAACTGCATTAATCCAACTCCACCCTACCTTATGATGGGTTTCCCCGCTGGCTGGTAATACTATGTTAGAGGAGAATCAAAGCCAGAGGAATCAACTTTGTAATTTGACCTGCATGAAAATAATAAGAACAGCAGAAATTTCTGCTGATGTTATCGTGGCAGATATAGGACCGAGCAATCAAGGTGGCACAATTTATGGTAACATATTTTTTGACTGGCTCAAGGACTGGTGAATAGCACTTGAATGTGAGACCATCTTGGCTATGCCTATAATCTTCATGTGGGGAGAGAGCTAGAAGTCAAGTCCTCTTGCAAACAGGATTTTTAAAATTGCATCATTTGCAGTTTCTTCCTATTTATTTGAGAAACCATCCAGGTACTATATAAAATGCAGAGAGAGTTGAAAGAGTTCCTGGCATAGCCTTTCTTCCTCTCCCTCAGATTTAGAGAGATTATGGCAAAACTGCACCTACTTTTCCAGCCTGCTGGCTATATTTTGCACAAGATGCCATTATATTCCCATAATTAGAATTACCTGTTTTTATTACTATGAGAAAATGAAACCCTCACATTATGATGCACCAAGAAACAGCCAATAAAAGAGGCAGGGCTACAAAACAAAAAAAATCCCAAACCCTGAAAGACTAAAAGAGTTGCCATGATACAGAAAGACTATATGACTCTATCATATACAATAACATTTTAAAGGAGAGGTCAAATATTTTGTCTTATTTTAAGGTCTTTGGGATATTTTGACGTGTGTGTGTGTGTGTGTGTGTGTGTGTGTGCATGCATGCTTTCAAAACTGTTGACCCTTTGTGACTGGATTAGTCCCTGCAGTTTTCTTGGCAAGATTTCAGAAGTGGTTTGTCTTGCCTGCTTCCTACGACTGGGACAGAATGACTAGTCCAAGGTTACTCAGCTGACTTTGTGCCCAAGGCAGAACTAGAACTCATCATCTCTTTGTTTTTAGCTTGGTGCCTTAACCACTACACTAAATTGCCTCTATATTTTTGGTATAGATGTGACAAAATAGCTAAAAGCTAGCATGTTAGGGCACATAGAAAGAAAGAAAGAAAGAAAGAAAGAAAGAAAGAAAGAAAGAAAGAAAGA
>BLBF01000063.1:15559458-15603648 GCA_015471245.1 Laticauda colubrina | reverse complement strand
AGAAAGAAAGAAAGAAAGAAAGAAAGAAAGAAAGAAAGAAAGAAAGAGGGTTAAGTGTATGAAAACTGCAGTTGAAAGAAAGTTCAATTCCAATTTGTTTAAATGTACAACCCTTTAATTAGACAAAAAATTGCTAAACAATATTTCCCAATTATTTCTGCGGAGTTGTAATAGTTTGGATCCATCAACTAAGTTTGTCTTTCTGTCTGTACAGATACCGTACATATTTCCTTGCAAAAAGCATGTCCAGAAATTTGTAACAGAAGCCCTGTAATTCGAAGTAGACCTCAACAATTGAAATATGTCTTATTTCCAAGGAAATAATGTAAAGAGCACCAATCCCAAGCATTATGTAACAGAATAATCCCACCCCTGAAAGATTGGAAATCAAGGCTAAATTGGACATAAAGATCAGTAATGTGTTGGATTCGGGCCATCACGTGATATTTAGGAGATTTCATACCCAATTTTACAAGGGCTTTTTTGTTCATGGGTTTTTATATGCTTCATTGGCTCCAGAACGTTGACTGGAGATTGTATACTTACTAATTGACACAATGCATGCTTACATGTGGGTTGAGGTGAAACCTAGCAATAAAGTCTTCGTGTTTCATGGAAATAGAAGCAGGATGTAAATATTTGTAGAATCTAATATAATCCATAACTAAACACACAATGATCTCAACAATAGAAAGTTTAAAAAAACAGCATTGGACTGGATCCAGAGGATTGTTTCCATCATTACAAAGGGCTCTGAACTGATTTCTGCTGAGAATATGTTTTCAGAAGACAAAAGGTGAACCAATGTTCTGCTGTTTTGCCCACTCTAAAGCC
The DNA here is from genome assembly GCA_015471245.1 of Laticauda colubrina. Classification (NCBI taxonomy): domain Eukaryota; kingdom Metazoa; phylum Chordata; class Lepidosauria; order Squamata; family Elapidae; genus Laticauda; species Laticauda colubrina. The sequence goes on along the minus strand of BLBF01000063.1, from coordinate 15,602,814 downwards.
TTGAATGTTCTCTCTTCCAGAAACTCCTTGCAAGTTCCAAGTCATGGAGGAACCATCAAGAGCCGTCGTAGTACAATATTGGAATGCGATACTGTAGGCTAAGTCTGCCGACTGCCAGCAGTCTGATTCTCATCAGCTCAAGGTTGACCCATCCTTCCATCCTTCCAAGGCTGATCAAATGAGGACCCAGATAGTTGGGGACAATATGCTGACGCTTAGAGAGGGCAGTAAAGCACTGCAAAGCAGCATATAAGTCTACGTGATAGTGCTAAGTTCAAGTGCTATCACTGACTTTGCAGTTCTGCCAATGGAAAACCTCTGCTGCAATAAAGGGTCTCTCACTGATAAAATAAACCCTTCTGTCCAAGGCAAGATTTTGCTGGATCCAGTCCCGTGGCAGGTTTGTGTATGTATCACAAAGTGTTTAAGAGGCAGCAATAAATCTTAGGAATAGGTATGTAAGTAAATGAGTAAATCACACTTTTGCTGTTACCATCCAAACCATCCTTGCACTTGAATGGTGTGGTTCACATTCATCTTTACTATAATTCTTCGGTATCTTCACTATCAAGACACTCTATGTTCCTTCCTTACATTCCATCTAGCCTTGTGATTATAACTCAGGGCCACTTTGCAGGTGTAGTTGAGCTATTATCTAGGGTCGGAAGTGGATTGCTTTTTCATTCCCTGAGATTAGATGAAAGACAAATACTTCAGGATGCCTTGAAACTCCTAGATCGTGCAGGAACTGAAGCTTTAGCACCATGGTGATAATCTAATGATGCAAAAAACTTGGACACCCTTCAATTGTGACAGAACAATGAGTGCTGTCAATGCAACTTAGGTAGGTCCTAACAAATGACAAACTGGGACTGCACATAATTCTCCTTCTTCCTGTGTTCTACATTCCGGCTCATTATTCAGTCAGCAAGTTTTATATATGAGAAAGCTGACAAATAAGAAACTGCTTGAGAGCAAAGATTTCCCCTTCATCCTATACTGAACGCTTTGCCAGAGATTAGATCTTGACTCAAAAAAAAAAAAAAAACAACCTTAAGGTATATTTCAAGAAAAAAAAATACATATTTGAAGTGCATTTTTGTACTTCACACTGCCAAAAATGAAATGTCCTTAGCTTTAATATCCATCTTTTCATGTTCACACAAGGGTTATTCATTACAGGACCAATTAGCTCTGTCCCACTCTGCCACTTTGCTAAAGTAACACCAGATACTCAGAGTGGGGACTGGAGACTAAGTCATGTGAAGAACGGTTACAGGAACTGGGCATGGCTAGCCTATTGAAGAGAAGGACCAGGGGAGACATGATAGCGGTCTTCCAATATTTGAGGGGCTGCCACAGAGAGGAAGGATTTAAGCTATTTTCTAAAGCTCCTGTAGGCCAGACAAGGAACGATGGATGGAAACTGAACAAGGAGAGATTTAACCTGGAAATAAGGAGAAACTTTCTGACAGTGAGAACAATCAACCCATGGAACAGAAGTTGCCCTCAGAAGTTGTGGGAGCGCCATCACTTGAGACCTTCAAGAAGAGATTTGGACTGCCATCTGTCAGAAATGGTGTAGGGTCTCCCGCTTGGGCGGGGGGTTGGACTAGATGACCTACGAGATCCCTTCCAACTCTGATTATCTGTTATCTGATGTCTATCAATATAGTATAGATTAACACAGAACAGTTTCTGACGAGCAAGAGCATAGCATAGAATCTTTCTTTGCACTGAAGTATATTCACTTACATCTATACATGCAAAATTATCTCAGTTGCAGATACCCAAACGTGTGTGTGTGTGTTTGTGTGTGTGTGTCCGTCCTATAGAGTGTCATTTAATGATGTTGGTGGAGTAAGGCTGATTAGGAATACTTACTGGAATATTTCACTAAGAGGGACTGTTATAACTAACCAATCTTGCTTATTAAACTGAAGCATTGGTCAATAACTTCGTCATGTAGATGAAGATCAAATTACATTTGAATGTTTAAGCATGATAAGATGAAAATAAGGCATTAGCCATGATTAGACTCACCTTTTTGTTGTTATATAACTTGTTTTATTGTATTTTAATGGTATTATTTTAATTATGTGGATTGCTGACCTTTGTTTGAATTCGGGATACTTCCCAGAGACACAGGTATGAAAGGAGCAGCTACATAAAGAGTGATAGTCAACTTGAGAGTATGAATTCAGAGAAAAATATATTCTGTACACCTAAGAGTGCATAATGTTAACAAACTAGAAAAATGTCAAAAGAAACAGAGTCCTCCAAAATTTGGGAAAGTAGGGCTGTGCAGATCTTTGAAGGGGAACTTCATTGCTGAGGTTTTGAACCAAAGCCCTGTTAAGCAAAATAGTTTCCAACGCCAATTAGCAGAACCCTTACACAGCTTTCTTCTACTACAATAGCAGCTCCAGGACATATAATTTTCAAGGCAGAGTAGGTGAGTCAAAGTAGGGCAACAGATCTCTTTGTGATACTTATTGTCCCTAGATTCACAGAATCATGTTGCATTGAGTCCAGGAATATTGACTGCCTCCCAGGCATTTAAAATTTATAATATTATAGTACTGGAGAATCTTGTTTGCCTTCCTGAAATGTGGCAATACAATCTGTCCTTCTTGTGCTTGTCTTAAAGACGATGTTTTTAGACAACCTAAGATATTTTGTACAATAACATGATGGTCTTAGAACCAGAAGAAAGGCACACAGAAATTCAATAACAAATTAGACTCGTGGGTTTATGCAAGAGGTGAATGTTGTTTATTTGACTGGTAATCAGTTACAATCATGTTTAGCTGATATATGGAAAATTGTTAAGGTCTAACAAATTCATATTTGATTTCTGGTAGAGAATTTAAAAACAAAACGCAACAAAACCAGCGAAGAGGAAACTGGATGGAAAAGTGAAAGTATTTCACCTATTTCCCCTGAATGCTCATGAACTATTCAAGAACATGGTACCGTAATAAAAATACTGCTAGAATAAATGTTACAGGTCAAAAAGGTACTTGTCAAACCCAAAATTTACCATTGGAGAAAAGAAGGATTCCTTCTAAAAATTAAAATCTGTATGATATCGCCAAACGATCATTTCAGTGGTGGGATTCAAAATTTTTTTTTTACTAACGGTTCTGTGGGCGTGGCTTGGTGGGCGTGGCAGGGGAAGGATACTGTAAAATCTCCAGTCAGAGGTGGGATTTGCTGGTTCTCCGCTACCAGTTCTCCAGGACTGGTCAGAACCTGCTGAATACCACCTCTGAATCACTTGCATGTATGAAATGCAAGCAGGCAATAAAATATTTTTTAAGTATTTTGACAGGGTATTCCTGATACCTGAACAGGCAAAGGAAGACACACACAATTGGAAAGGAGGGCAAATAGCAGCAAAAAGAGGTTTGACAATAGAAAACTGAAAACAAAGTACTTAGGTCTACATGTATATGATATTACTTTTTCCAGCTTCAGAAAGACTGGTTTTTCAACTGCAATATTTTTTCAACCAATCTTTAACTTTAGGAATATAGCCAATAATAAAATAGAATTAACAATGACAACTTTTTCAACTTTCACCATAGAAATGCATGATGACTCACGTGATCTATGAGACTATATAGGGACCATAGATTTGAAGGGGGTGCGTTGAGTAGAAACAAATTAAATAATGTGAATCTAGCAGGTCAAGTGTTCACAGACAAGGGAAAGAAAGCAGACAATTTACAAAGTCATAAATACCATTACACCAAAGTGAATGACTACGATTCTGAAAACAGTCCAAAATAATAAAGAAAAACAAGACACTGAAAAATATTTGATTTTGAGATCAAAGATATGAGGACAGGAATCAGGATGTGTCCTCTTTTTGTAAAAGGTTGTAAATGGTGATTTCATTATGCCAGGATGCTACAACAGATGTAATACAGGTACATCAGAAAGGAACTTGTCCCACTGTATATCAAAGGGGTGCTGTGTGGAGTGGGTTTCCTCTTTTAAATTCTTGGGAGTGCTTATAAGTCAAGACCGCACCTAGAAATACAACATGTCCCTGGTGGTTAGGAAGGCTCAACGGAGACTTCATTTCCTTAGAGTCCTGTGGAAAAATCAGGTGGAACAACGGCTGATGACTCCACGAAAGAAAGAATCCTTACATACCATATAACAGTATGGTACGCTGGTTTTCAACAGCTGTGAACAGGAAGGCACTACAGAGAGTGATACATTCGGCACAGAATGTATCAGAAACCATTGGTTGCCCCCGAATACCACTGGATGACATTGCCAGGTCTCGTTGTTTCAGCAGAGTAAGGAAGATACGATGGGATGATTCACCTCCTGGTCACTGCTTTTTCTCATTTTGACCATCGGGCAGAAGACACAGAAGTATAGCCAGTCAGACAAACAGGTTTAAAAACAACTTTTATCCATGGGCTGTCAGACTCGTAAATACAGCTACAATCACTCCGTGCGCACATGGAAACATATGACTGGCTCCTCCCTAATATCTTGTATAAGGACCATTTTCCATATTATTTATGTTGTATTGTATTTTTGTTGTGGATAACACCAGCAGGAGCAAAATCAATTTTGATGTATTTGTGTGTATGTGTGTGTGTCTACAATAAAGATGATGATGATGATGATGATTAATCGCACAGTCAGCCAGATGTTCAGACTAGGTTTGGCATTTTTGTCTACCTATCGAGTCCTTACCAAGGACCTCAGATAGGCAAATCTGGATGCTGGATGGTGTTACAGATATTGTTGCAGGATGGAAGCTGTTCCAAGTAAAGCTGCCTTCTACAATTGACTGATGGCAAATTTGGTGTTCAAGTGGTGCTCCAATTGTTTTGGGACTGCACCCAAGGCGCCTATCAGAGGGGAACCTTCAGGGCCTTCTACGCCTTCAGAGAAGGCCTTAAAAAAATCTGGACCAAAAAATATAAGTATTAAATTATTATATATAATCTATCTAATTTAATTTAATACAATACATTTCATACATTTTCTCTAATCTATGTTCTAAAGTTAAGTTTACTGTCAAGTTCACATCAGCAATGAAAGGGTTACCGTCCTGAAATATATTATCCAATCAGAATCGTCCGTCTCTATCAAAGCCCGGTTAGCTGGCTCATTAATTGGTTAGGACTTCATGAATCCAGGGGAAGGCCAAGCTCTGTGTTTTGGTTTGGAGAGTGATGGGAAAACTGACCAATCACGGTTTGATTTTAAGTGGGCGGGACAAAAACAAAAGATCATCGGCCTTGGTGAAGTCCTACCAGCAGCTGCACAGTGAAATCCTGGACAACATTCTCACTCGGCTGAGGAACCAGTTCAAGGACCATGAGAAACGGATGTTCCTGGCCCTTCTGGGCCCCAAGGAGTTTGCCTCATACAGAGAAAACTACCCCAGCTCTGCGTTTCAGAGTGAGGGCTGAGGTGAAGGCCCAGCTGTAGTGCTCACGGTTCGCCACTGGCGCCTATTACTATTGGTACTACCCTTGCTTGCCTTTGCCATAGTCGTTCTATTTCTATTTGTAGCTCTTTGTATGTTATTATCTTCTCCAGTTCTTTCTCTTCTATTATTAATTATATTATTATACACAAAAATGACAGTGTACACAGCAAATGAGATAACTATGCTGGATATTATCATCATCATCATTATTCTTATTCTTATTATTCTTATTTAATCTTCAGTAAGATTCACAGCTTTTGAGGCTGGTTGGTAGCTCAACAACTCGAGTCCTAACCAAGGACCTGGGAACTGTTAAGGTAGTGTCAGAGGATATAAGCGTTTCCAAGTAGGGTGGATTTTTGTAGAATCAGGGTATTCAAGTCTGATAAATGCAGTATTTCCAAAGAGTGAGATAGCCCTTTAGGTATTGCTCCAAGGGCTCCAGTTACAATTGGAATAACACACAATTTCTTTTTCCAAAGTTGCTCAACTTCAATTTGTAAGTCCTGATACTTTGTTATTTTTTTCTTGCTGCGCATCTTCAATTTGTGCATCAGCAGGTATTGCAATGTCAGTGAACCAAACCCTTTTCTTTTCCACTATTGTTATGTCAGGTGTGTTGTGGGCCATGTGCCTGTCAGTCTGAATTCTGAATTATTATTATTACTATTATTATTATATGCCGATTACCAAGCATCCTAATTTTTGATCACATGACTTCAGGGATACTGCAGTGCAAGCACCTGTCCTAAGTCACTGTTTTCAGCACCACTGTAACTTCAAAAAATAATTAAATGAATGAATTGTAACTCAAGGACTACTGGTAAAATAGTATATCCCTATGCATAGTTATTCAGAAGTAGTCTCCCTACAGTCATAATAAATTATTTCTGGGAACCTTTGCATGGGATTGTAGTTTTAACTGTAGTATGCCAATGGATGTATCTGCAAGATTGTGACTGCTTCTTATCCTCTGCTAGAGAGTGGGAACCATAAGAGAAAAATAAAATAAAGCAAGAGTTTTTTTACCTCCAACTCATATGTCTTATCTCTTGATCATAATTACATCTTCATTTAAGAGTACAATAATGCCTGAGGGGAAAATAACCCTTCCTTTTATCAAAAGAACAAAGACTCCAAGGCTTTCAGCTGTTCTGGCCACACTCCATCCCGGCCTTAAAGCAAAGAGGACCCAAAAGAATACAATGTATTATGAGAAGACCATCACTGAGGTAAGCAACAGGCTTCAAAAACAACCAAATAAACCATTCATCTGAGCTGCAAAGTTTCTAAAGATGAATTAGAACAGGAGCAAGTAGAGGCCAATATTTAAAATTGCTTTCAAAATTCTGAATTGTGCAGGGTGACTATCTGGTGGGGCCCGCTTCCAGTTGCCCTATGTGAAACACGAATGGCCATAGCAAGAACAGAGTCCCCCACAGGTCGTGGTGGGATTCAAAATTTTTTACAACTGGTTCTGTGGGTGTGGCTTGGTGGGCATGGCAGAGAAAAGATACTGCAAAATCCCCATTCCCTCTCCACCCCACTAACCTGCTTTCCAGCTTTATTTTCCTGTGAAGGGCAACAAAAGAAGACCCAGCCGATCAGTTGGGACTTGGGAGGCAAGGAAGAGATTGGACGGGGCCAGTCAGAGGTGGTATTTGCCGGTTCTCCAAACTACTCAAAATTTCCATTACCAGTTCTCCAGAACTGGTCAGAACCTGCTGAATACTACCTCTGCCGACATGTAATTTGTGAATGGTTCCTCTGAATAAGTATCTATCTGAGGACTTACATTTTTCATGTTTGAGAAGATATTTTTAACCCACAAATACAGGTAGTCCTCCACTTACAAGTTCATTTAGTGACCGTTCAGTTACAACCACACTGAAAAAAGTGACTTAGGACCTTTTTTGCAACACTTATGACTGTTGTAGCATCCCCAGGGTCACGTGACCAAAATTGAAACACTTGGCAATTGATTCATCTTTATGACGGTTGCAGCATCCCGGAGTCACGCAATCCCCTTTTGTGCCTTTCTGACAAGCAAGGTCAATGGGGAAGTCAGGTTTGCTTAACAACCATGGGATTAACTTTGACAACTGCAGTGATTCACTTGACAACTGTGGCAAGAAAAGTCATAAAATGGGTCAAAATTCACTTACAAACTGTCTCACTTAAGCAAGAGAAATTTTGGGCTCAGTTGTGATCTTAAGTCAAAGACTACTTGTCAATAAATAAAATCCTATTCAATTCAAATCATAATTCTTGTTCCTTGCACACAGACTGAAAATGCAGTCAAGGATAGAAGTTGAGATCTTCCTAGTGCTGGCCACCTGTTGCATGAAGATAAAAAATATTTCTGCTCTCCCATCATCGACATTCTCCAGTTCCTCAGAAATACTTTCAAGCCAATGCCCAAACACCTTCATCCAGGCTTGAAAACGTATGCAGGGCAGGGAGAGAAGGAACTGTGAAGAGTTTAGCATACACAACAAATGGGAGAAACGGCAGAGCCACAATACTTGAAGGATTTATATTGTAGTGAAGCCAGATTAACTTTTGTGTCATGATTTTTTTTCTGGCACATTTTTCACCACTTAAGCTTGCATGTTCTGACTTTCCTAAGCAATTTCAGATGGAGAGCAACACAGGGACAAAATGGAATACTATAGGGGGCCACAGATCAGTAGCTCAGTAGTCAAATAGTAGTTTCCCAGCTCCATCTTCTGGATGCAAACTGACAAGTAGGACCACAATCCTTGTGAAATACAGCTGCCAAAGTCCAATCTCACCAGATAAGTCTATAAGGATACTCGATAGTACTGAAAATTTCCAAGATGCCGAAGAAAAATAATAGGGTTATTATTTTTTACTTATTCACTCCATCAATTTCTGGTTTCAGTGATCCATGAAAATATTCAAAGAAATTGCAGTATCATCCCCTGGCTGAATGTCTAATTGAAATGAGTCCAGAAAAATCAATAAAATCTGAAGCTTGTTTGATGCTTATTATGCAATCAAAAATACTCTTGTCAATGATGGTAAGTATGATTGAGCGTGGAGAAATTATGCCAAATATTTTCTCCTGCTTTCCTCAAGCTGTCCACAAGTCCAGAGAGAACTCCCCTTCCCCTGATCAAATTATTGAGAAATTTCAGCTAGGTTACTTTCCAGCAAATGAAGGGGTAAAACAGGATTGAAAGGATTTGAAGTTAATTCTTTTGGTTTGAAAACAGTATTATACTGAGTAGTGTCACTGCCTCTGAGCTGAATATGGCAACATGGGGTGAGAAATTAATATTTTTTCCCTTCACAAACATATCAAGAACGTCTTCAATAATTTGGAGGAGGGGGGGTTGAAATATAAAATTTCAATCCAAATTTTTGGGGTTTGGCTAGAATGAGTGAGGCTCTATATGAGTACAACTGTAACAATCAAATCCTTCTCTGGTTATGGAATAGCGAGCTTTTAGGGTACGGATATCAAAGTCTGGGTATCTTCCACATTTTTTCATGCAGGAGAGAGATTGTGCAGAAGGGTGAGAGAATTATATGTGGACTGAGTGCCCACCAGTTAAATCCTGCCAATGAGCAGGAAGGATTACTCAGCATGTGCTTGCTAACAATGGACAGTTGGATGGGATTTTTCTGATGCCCAGGGCACACTTGTGACGATTGGGTCTTAATTATATATACATTTCAATAGTACGCTTTTTCATTATGTCATATTTTTAAGCCATAATGAGGATTAACTCCATGCTCCCCTTCTTGGTCTTTTAAAAGCCTATTAAAAGCCTGTTTTGTGTGCTATTGTAATTCAGCTATAGAATTCGTGTTTAGAGCCTGATGTCATTCATAATCATTGCAGGCACAAATGAACATTTACAGTAGCTTATTACAAGAACCGTAATCTCCAAATTAAAATTAAGGCTCCTAACTCTGTGGCTTAGAAACAAGTTGCTATTAAAATTCTCTGGAGATATAAAAGCAGTTGACAGGAACTGATAATGAAATAAGTACATGAAAACAAATATTGTGCCCTATAATTATGGCACTGAATTGACACGATGAAGAAAATAGATATTTTAACACTGACCAAATGTATGTTTATTAATGCAGTATCCTTACTCCCGGGGTCATTTTATGTCTTTTCACTGTATCATGCTTTGTAAAAAAAAAAAAAAAAGTTTCTAATTATCTGAACTTCCAAGCACCCTTATGGACATGAGTGAAAATGAATATTTTCTTCTAAGTGTGCGTAGAGGTTAAGGGAGATGGTCGGAGGGAAATTAAGAAAGTAAAAGTTATGTAGTCGTCATTCCACTTTTTCCATAACTTTGGAGGAACAGGGCAGGTTCTGTCCCATGTCAGTGCAAAAGGGGCAAAACAGAGTGAGTAATCCTGGGAATTCAGGATCTTTTGAATTCCACTTCTGAACAGCAGCCCGATCTTGCCTGGTAGTTTTGATCCTTCTTGATACCTCTCTTGATACCTGCCTTTTAAGGGACAGCAGAGTTTAAAACATCTCTACTGTAGCAAGTCTGTCGCAAGTGAATTGGGAGTTTCAGTTTGCCAGACCTGTCATAATAAATTAATTACAGGATATTGCAAAAATGGCTAGGTTCCAGCAGCATCTCGCACAGTTTAATATAGCCCCATTTCCCCGTTTCAATATAGTTGTGGTTAGATAAATCCTCAGAAAATTTACAGCTGCTGCAGCTAGTTTTCTGTGCTCTCAGCCTATGTAACTATAGAAGTGTAACTAAAAATTTAGCTTTTTCCACCCATACATGTACATATACATATTTTGGTTGATGAAGAATAATTGCTCTGTTGAAATTTTTGAAGCATCTGCAGGGTTAAAAAGAAAGGCTGATATTAAAGGAATTAAAAGGAATTGGTCAACCACCCAGTTTACTGGACGCAAAGCAATATTTTAGCTGGACATCTCGTTAGGGTCATTTTAATATATCAACGTACCAATCTCATCTCTGGTTTTTAGTTCTGTATCTAATGTTGTTGATATGTTTATATTTATGATTTTAATTGTAAGCCACTCAGAGTTGCTTTGCGGACTGAGATCGGCAGCAACATATAAATTTAATAAACAGAGACAGACAAGCAAGCAATTAAATGAAGTATCTGTGCTCAAACAGGCACCCAAATAATGGTGATCCCTTTTTATAAAACAGTGAGAGGTTTTTAGCGCCACAGACATTTCTAAGTCAGGATGTAATCACAGAATATAAATTATATTTGTCTGAAGTAAAAAGCAGAACATAAATTCTTGTTTCTGCTCAAGTAAAAAGCAGAAATCCACCGTTACAAAGACCTCACTACAGCTGCCTTCTAAACAGTAAGATAACTTGAGGTGGCCTTACATGGCCATCAATGTTTCTCTGAAAAAAGATGTCTGAGGATGTGTTCCTTTTTTAATTCTTAAAGACATACAGAATATAGTTATCCATTCCTGTTGGATAAAAACTTTGGGAAGAAGGGCGGGGGGAGGGGAGGGGAGAAATCAGGCAGAACAAATCCTGTCAGGATGTTATTGTCCTAATACTTGCTCCAAAATAATGAGCCTGAATTTGTCTTGTACAGTAAGAATTCAATGAGACCTGAATGGAACTTTGATTTCCCCTCCCTTTCTTGTTGCTTTGGGGCAACCAGATACATAGTGGACGACCATTTTCTGGAGGTGTCAAATAATTATTCATTCTTAACCAACACAACCACTGGGCATAATGGCTGGGGATAATGGGAGTTGTGCTCAACTTCTGATAGAAAGCAGATCAGAAAAAACGTTATTGCAGTAGCTTTTTAACAGGAAAAGCTGCTATGGGAAGACAGCCTTCTCTCTTGTTCCAGACAACGTGCTCTTCCTTACTGCCCCCATGGATATCTGTTGTCATCTAATTTATTTTCAATAATATAAGCAACTTTACCTGCATTTAAAACAAGGAAATCAGTATATAATATATCCTTTTCAGAGACTTGAATCTCCAAGAGCTATCTGGTGATAGCATGACTCTTTCTCTCTCCCCCCACCCTCTGAAATGGATTCATTTTTACACCAATGTGGTTTCATCACTGAAGTATTAGACTAGTTAAGATGCTAGTTCACCCTCATATATGGCATTTCCATGTGTGACTTTTAGCCAGTCATTCTCTCTCTCTCAGCCCACTTCATTGGGTTGTTGTGACAGGGTTAAAATGTATTTTGGTACACGGTATTCTAATCTTGGATAAACGGGGGTGAAGACTTTTAGATGAGTCCATGTAGCCTAATAGGTTCTGCTCTCAGGGGTTGTGAACCTGTGAACCTCTTCTAGGGTAGGCTGCTGCTGAAGATTAAAAAAAGCGAAGTTAATTCAGCACATTTCTAAATTTTCTTCAAGATACTATAAATGGGAGCTGAGCTAATTATTTCTTTGCTTTTCAATAGTGACTACTATTTTTTGAAGCTTTATCTCTGAAATATATTTCAGACCAGAAGTAAATTGTCAGACCAGGAGGTCGGCAAAGGAGGTCAGACTTACAAAAACAGTGTTTGTAGTGTGGCATCACGAGCTCCGCTTCTTTTCTACATGTAACGAAATGTCACAAAGCTCGTGGCACAACAATTTGCAGCGAGACCCTACCACTACCAGCACTTGAAAGACAAGCATATTTGTCAATATTTTACTCTCATCGCCAAATTTAATTTTTCTGTCAACAATATTGATTTTAAGGGTGTTTTTTTTTTTTAAAAAACCACATACTATATAATATATCAATAGCAAAATCAAGCTCATTAGTCAAATAAAGACTAGCATTTTGAAAAAAATTTTTTTTTTGCATACTCAAAAACCATTTGGAACAATTCCTTTCCTACAACAAACAGCTTATTTTAATAGAACTTTAATAAATGGTCCTTCCGAATGCAAGTTACAGGAACAATTCTATACATGCTAGAAAATATTCCTTTAAAGGATACTGTATTTGAGTTCACAAAATAAAGAGCTGTGGAGGGGGGTTTCTTGCTTATACTCTTCTACCCAGATTAAGTATTCCTCATTCACCTTAGTAATTAGAGCAGAATGATGTAGTGAATGTGGGGCCTCATTATCAAGTTTGTAGCCCTGATCTATACAAAATGGCTACCATGCCAGCTATTTTTCATAGTTGTCTGCTTTTGCTCGTATTGGACTGTTGTTAACCCTAAATGATCCTGACATTCAATTCTTCCACAGACAATTGGGTCCTTCCAGCAGACTTCATTACCTAGTCAACAGAGACCTCAATTATCATTTTCCTCTCTGTTCCCATTAATCCTTATTTGATGGAGTTCCATCTCCCTTTTGCCTTTTGAATTAAACGATGCTACAGCTACTCTGCATTTGTGATGTCTGTTCCTTAAGAGGCTCGAAGGCAAAACTCAAATACAAGATGGTAGTTGTGAGAGAATGCAAGGGCAAATATATCTTCTACTCCCTGGCATGCTATTTTCAGTGTGCAAGCTCATCTATACATAATGGAATCATGATTTCTTATGGAAAATGGATAGATTTTATGTATCACAGTGATGCTCCCTTTTGGAAAAGTGGGACATAAATTAAAATTAGCAGTTAAATAGGAAATCCCATATCCAAGCTGTTTTACTTAATCCTCTTGTCCTAATACAAGGTTTTTAAACATAATTCTACTTAACTCATATTTGCTCCAGTAAGATCTAATGGAGCTTGTCATTTAGAATGTTGTAACTCATTGTACAAACATTGGATTTCAATTCACCCCACTGAAATGAAATTAAGTTTCACCTTCTGGGAAATGCTATATTTAGCCATTATTCTTTCAATCTAAAATATTATCATTTGGTAATAATCAGGGGTGGGATTCTGCTGGTTTGGACCAGTTAGGGCGAACCCCTAGTTCTGAAGATCAGCTGGGAGTGAACCGGTTTGCTTTGACAATGATGTGGGCCCGCTCACCTGTCCCTGCGCTCCACTGACCTTTATCATCCCAGCTGGTCAGCGGGGAAGAGTGGATTGCTACTCCTCAGCTGTGTTACTTCCCCGAAGTAACATAGCAGGTAAGGATTTTTGCATTGCTGATCATGTGCATGCAGTGCCAGCATGAAAACTGAACCGGTTGCTATACCAGCAACATCCCACCGCTGGTAATATCACAAATGTGCACTCCAAAGTACATTTCCATTAATTCTCAGGTAGGTGAGCATAGGTTTAAAACTTAACCACATGATCACCTTCATCATGCAATACATTTGCTCTGAAACAGATTTAATAACATGAATTTTATAAAACCTTGTAAGTACATTAAATTAATGTTCAATAAGTCAGCCGTTTTGTGTTACTACATAGGTAAAATATTTCTCATTTTGTAGAAGAGAATGAATGGCTAGGATTATGTCTACAAGTTATAAGTAGTGGCTAAGATTACATCTACAATGAGAGAACTGACAAGTATTTAGAGCAGAGGTGGTATTCAGCAGGTTCTGACCAGTTCTGGAGAACCGGTAGCAGAAATTTTGAGTTCGGAGAATTGACAAAAATCATTTCTGACTGGAGATCTTACACTATCCTTCCCCTGCCACACCCAGCAAGCTACGCACACAGTAGTGGTAATAATTTTTTTTGAATCCCACCACTGATTTAGAGGAATGGAGTTCCTATTCAGACATTTTAATTAACCTTATATTAAAGGACAGTGATAGGACAGTGCACAAGTTGAATTGGCAAAACACTGTACCTGAAATTTTACAAAATAAAGGACTATTTCTACATCATAAGACAGTCACTTGTCACACAGATATTTATAAAGGAAAGAAAGCAGATAATTAGAATTATTTCCAAAGAAAGGATTTTTTTCCCTCTTCCTATAGATCCACAAAAACTCTCCCACACCAATGATGCAGTGAAACTGTTTTTCTGGAAAATGTATTCCATTATGTTCAAACTTTTCACGGAACGTACATTACTTCATATTATTCAGATATCATAGAAACAATATTGAAATTTCATACTGAAAATGTTGCATCACCTGAAAAGATGTGTTTCTTTCTTTTACTAGTCTAGTATCTAAGAAAAAAAGCATAAAAATAAGGCAGAGAGTTTTTGTGAACGCTGACCTTTACTCCTATTTAAGGAAAAGAGTCCTGTTATTATAATAATGATGACCACTTTGGGCATTGAGAATGATTTGCATGCTGTCTTGTTCAACAAATATCTTTGCATACAGCAACAAAGACAGACAAGTATTAACTCAAATGAAAAGCTGTAAAGGATTCTAACTCCATGAGTTGGGTGGGAAGACGAATGCAAATAAAACCCCCACTATTGTTATAGTGACAATAGCCACAATGCCATTTTAAAAAGTATGTTTTCAGCTACATAAATCTTCATGTATGGGCTATTTATCTGATTTTACTCCTTGTTATTTGGAACAGTGCCTTAAAGGATATTGTTCTTGCCTGTCCTCTCTCAATTTGGAAAGTGTGGCAAAGCAGCTCTATTCAGCTTCAAAACACTGGACATAATTGGAGCCCTAGTTTGCAAGCTGAAAAGGAGGAGCTGTGCCTTTGATTACAGCTACCATTTCTTTGTGGTGTATATGTGAAAGTGTTATTTTTATCTTCCATGTCCATATCAGATTAATAGTTAACGATGCCATCCAATCGAGCACCAAAATGTTGGCTACTTCTCAGCAATGCCTAATATACAGTATGTTATATATTGCCTCATATATGGCAAATTGAGGATATTAAATAAACAGAAGAATCAGAAATAAAGCATTCTTCCAATAAACTGATGAAGCAAATAATGGCAATGTTACTCTTCTAAATTTTTGTGAAAAATGTTAATTCCCATTATCTGCAGTTTAAAAATGTACTGTAAATATAGATCAACTGCATTTTTTGTTTCAGTCTCTGGGACTGAAACGGCCCTAATTATCTTGATAAGATGAAGTTGGACAATGAAATACAATCATGAGAATTCTTCTGAACCATTCAAAAGTGCTGATAATATAAAGGAAAATATGTCAACTGAATTAGCAGGCTATATTTTATGGCATCGTTGACCTAATATTATGATAGTTGTTCCACAGAACTAGGATCAGGAGATGCTACCACTCCATTTTGTAATCTTTAACTCATAAGGTCTAACTATGTATTTATCTTATCCCCTATGCTCTTCAAAATCTTTACAAATATCTAAAGATAAAATTGTCGATTATTATTCACAGTTTTCTTATTTCTATCCTTTGACATGAAAATTATGGATCAATGTTGATTAAGTAGTTTTGCTGTTCAAAACAGAGATGTTTTGGCTCTTCATCATCTATATCTTAGCCTGATGAAACAGAACAGCATGTTCTTCATCTGAGGTTATATAAAGACTGGCCTATTCTCTTCTTACAGTTAAAACATGCTTTTTAAAACACACACATATACACATATATTTAATCTTATAGGTTACTAATAAGCAGTGACCTGACAGACTCAATTGACAGTTGCTATGAAATAAATAAATTAGAATGAATACTGAAGGTAAGACAGCATATTAACTGATGCTTGGAAGGGCTATCTCCTTGGTAAATTTAACCCTTTGTATCACAGGGTTTCTCCCTCTTTTCCTTCCTTCCTTGACCCCTTACTCCTTCCCCTTAGTTCATTCATTTTCTTCATTGTGGCAGGGAGAAAGGGAGAGAAGATATGCATTTGTATGCAGTGCATTTTTGTGTGCAACAATAGTTTGTGTGTGATAATAGTTGGTATATCCAGATGGGTCAGTTATTTTTTATTGGGAAACTTAATTCATAGGCACTTTATTTAGTTATTTTTAATTCAATTATACACATTTGTATAATATTCAATATATATTGTTCAGTCCTGATAAAGTGTTTTTAGCATAGTTTCTGGCAGGCAGATTCACAACCTACAGGTATATACCATTCATTTGCAATTAAGTTACACATTTATTAAGGATGAGGAATTGCATGAGATTGTTCTGTGTGTATTCAGACACCAATCTCATGCATCTCATCATTAACCAATAAATGATACATGGATCATTACTGCAAATTAATGTGCATACATATATACAAACTTCAACTATGAGATGGGAAGCATATAAAACCAACAAATTAAATATGTATTTGTGTCTGCGCTTGTTTTGTGGAATGAGGATTATTTTAAATTCAGGTCTACATTTCAGGTAAATAGGTATTCAATATTTTCATTATTTATGCCTGTTAAATATGTGGGATGATTGTATAATATTTGAAATTAAATCCTGTGCATCTGGGTGTTATTTTGCACATCAGTGGTCAACTTGGTTATTCTCACTTCTTTTTTTTCTTTTTTTCTGGAATCAAATGCCATGACTACTAAAAAAGGAGTTTCTAATTTTATGTTATTTATTGCTTCAGAAAGGAAGAGGGCAGAATTTCCTAACATGGTATAAATAATGTGAGCATCAGTAGTCAACATATATACACAAGAGAATAATAAATAAAGTTACCGGAAATCATCACTGATACACCATTCACAACTTAATGCTTTTTAATTTGAAAACAGTAACACCTGAACATAAACATGTGCTGCCTAAAAACATATCTCGCTCATATACAGATGTCAAATTATTTTTCTAAACAGTAGAAAAAATGGACAATGGTGCTTTAAAAACACACAAAAAAACCTGCCATTACAAATTTATAAAATGAATTTTGTAAATTCATTCACATTAAAATATATATATAAATATTGCATTCTTTAAGAGTTTCTAGTATAGAATGCTTCTATCACAATTAAGCTGGTTGGTTTTTCTTCGTAGATTATAAGAAACTTTAAGCTCATGTCTTTATCCATAATGATATTATTCAATTTTTAGAAAGCTGAACTGTCTTGTTTCAGTTACCTGAAGAGCTTTAATAAAATTCTGGATATTTCATTAACTTCAAACAGCGAGGTAGATCCAAATTGGTCTAAACCCAATCATTGTGAAAATTTTAACTCATGTTGAGTTTTTCTGGAACTTTCAGAACATATTTTCCCCCTAAGTTCCTTGGGGAATATTCAAAATAAGCAATAATTCCATCATTTTCCATACACTTTTAAGCCATGAAACTCACAGCCACAAACATGATGGACTCTATGCTTCTGGATAGTTCAGGTGGAAGCCATCATCAGATGTTCCCTTTCTATTAGTGGTTTTCACCATCCCTTTCTTTCTTTTCTTCCGGTTTTTCTTAGGCTCATCCTCAACATCATTGAATGAGATGCGATCATTTGCCTTATATTCTAGTTCCTCTGTATCCATGCCCTTCGGTGTTTGTCCACATGTAATTCTGTAAGTAATATAGAATAATAGATGCAATTGGAGATTTAAAGTCCCAAATAGTTAACTAGATTCCTTATCCAATTACATACCAGTTCCATTCATACCCATTACTACCAAGATTGATCTTCTGAAGTTAGAACACACTAAGGCAAAAGTAGAAAAACATGTGTCTAAAGCTGAAATGAATTTTATAGAAAACTGAAGCCCGTTCTTAGTTTCTGCTCTCTGAAAAAACATCTGATAGAAACAGATTGGACTTTCATATGCAGTTCTGGATTGTTTGCCAAATTCCCCACAGTAGGCTACTGATAGATAAGAAAATTTAACTTTGGTTAAAGTTAAAGCTATTTATATAAAGGTAGAGCTATTATGATATGCAGGCCACTTTCCCCCCAGCTTTATTGCATGATAGATAAAAAGAAAAAAGCTTGGAAAACAGGGCATCAGTGAATATATCTGGGAAAGCATTTAAAACATGTAGAAAATAAGAAATGTGTGTAAGTGCCATTTACCATACTTTCCCCAATACTTTTCCATACAGCAAATGGTTATCTTATCCTGCCT
Organism: Laticauda colubrina; assembly: GCA_015471245.1. Lineage (NCBI taxonomy): Eukaryota > Metazoa > Chordata > Lepidosauria > Squamata > Elapidae > Laticauda > Laticauda colubrina. Next base: position 15,584,442 of record BLBF01000063.1, on the reverse strand, counting down.
ATTTTATTTTCTTTTGACTTATAATATTGATCCTATATAAAATATTAGCCCGGTTCTTGCAATTACACACCATAATCTATTTTCCACCTAACACATTTAACAAAATAGCTAGATCCATTAGGAGCCAACAAAAGGCAGGAAAAAACAGAAGCATGGCTTTTTAGCAATCATGGTGCCATAAGACAATGTGCCTTATTGTAATATCTTTGGAATACAAACAACTATTTGTAACGCAAAACAGTTATTGCAGTTTTATATTTCCTCAGCAATTCTCTGGATTCTTTTCAAGATAATTTATACCAATTTAGCTCATTATTTATGGATGACTGCAATGATAACATGATTTTCAGCTTCTTCCAAGCAATTTAACAATCTATGTTGTATCACTGTTGCCTTACTGTTCAGTCAGGTAGTCTGTGTCATTCACTGAAATAAATCTTTGGTCTCCCAACTTGCTGGTATCTTCTAGTATCTGCAAGAGGAAAACTTTAATCACTAGAGAAGGGAGTGTGGGAGAAAATAGAGTCAACACATGTTGTGATGACAAACTCATGGGTTTCCTGAATGAGGAGAGAATATACCTCACTTTATATGTAAGATCTGTCACCCAAGAAATTCTCACAATATGTGGTTTAAAACAAGGAAACAGTCCTCTACGTTAAAACCCTTTGAAATGTTCAGGTGTACTTAGAAAAAAAAAATCACACTCAAAAATATTAATCTAAGTCTGGGTGAGAAAAATGAATGCTCTAAAACAGGGGTGTCAAACACAAGGCCCATGGGCTGGATTCAGCCTGCAATGTGGCTGGATCCAGCCCACAGAGCCATCCTGGAAAAATGTAAGGGGCTGGCCCATGTTGTGTTGGCTCGGTCTACCCAATGCAAAGAGGAAACATTGGTTCAGCGTGGCTTCGGCCTGGTCTACCCAGTGTAAAGAGGAAACATGGCAGCAATTTGGGGAGTGGCATCAAGCTGGTGACGCCCACCCAGTTGCCCACACCCAATGAGAGGCATCAAGCTGGCCATGCCCACTCAATTGGCCACACCCACCCAGTCGGCAATGCCCCCCCACCCCGAGCTCAACCACAGCCCTGATGCGGCCGTCAATGAAATTGAGTTTGACACCCCTGCTCTAAAATAACAGCTCTCTCTGAATAGGTAGAAAAGAAAAAAATTTTAAGAAAAGAAAAAAGTTTTAAATTATTTCATTCTATTAGTTTATTTGTTTAGTTCAACGAATCTAATGTTGGGCTTAAAGAGATCTTGGTTCCTATAATGATAAGAAAAGAATAATAGAAGACACAATTGCCATGAATATTTTTTGACATTTAGTTTGCATTTCTCAGATAAGATCATTCACTCCATCTCCTGGTTCGAACAAAATTTTTTATCATATGCAACATTAAAAGGATTCCAGAAAGAAATGGCAAAACATCTGCCCACGCTATATATAAAAATATTAATTTTCCAAAACAACCTTGTTTTATACTTTATTTATCCAGAGTGTACTCCTTTAGGTGTACCTAAGGGACTTTTGTATTTGGGTGTTTTTCTTAAATAGCAGTTTCTCATGTGATATTCTAACTGCCTCATGAACTCCTCCAGGTTTCATAAACTCCTCCACATTTCAAAATGCCATTAAACTAATACATGAGAGGGCATCATGGATTGTGACCATAACATTTCACTTCTATATTCATAGTTAGCCACATCAACAATTCAGTTTGACTACAATAAATTAAACACTGTATTTTATTGAAAATATGGAATTCAAATAATATATGATATTACCAACTACATGAATTCTTTAGTACTGTTTTGAAGAGGCTCATTTGAGACTGTTAATCAATGCAAAAAAGTTTAATTCAATACAATCTTTTTTCTATTCTAATTACTGAGATTTTTTTTCCATTACTGAGATTTCTACTTAAAGAGATTGTTCCAGTAAATTTAGTTTTGTCTAGCATAAAGGATCTGTTTTAATTTTTAACTGTTACTTGTTTGTTTACTTACAAGTACATAATCAATAAATTTACTATTACCACTTCTACTGCATTATATTATAATCTCGGGATTATTATCTAATCTAGATTTATAAAAAAATTAAATCACTATTACTACTATTACAAAGCAATAGTGTAGTGGTTAAGACACCAGCTGGGAGACTGTGACTGTGAATCTTGGACTGTCTTGTCCTAGTCACAAATCCAACCTTGGGTCAATTACTCTCTTTCAGGCCATGGAACTCCTGAAAAATCTTGCCAAGAAAACTGTAGAGAATAGGACACAATTGAAAGAAAAAAACAACAACCCTGCTATAGTATTTAGACTATGTGTACAACTATATACTATCACTTTATTTTGGGTGCTTTAACTGGTTATAGTACCTGGAGAGATAGATAGGCATAGAAAAGGGTGGTTAAAAATAGCTTTTAAAAATGAATATATATATATTACCATTCCACAGCTTTTGGAATCAGTGGAAACAGATGTATGCAGCGGAGCAGGATGAAAACCAATATACCCTACTTCAACAATGTTACCATCTAGTCATTTAGGAAGACAAAGTCCAAGTCGAAGAAACAGATGACTGATTCCCTTTTAAGCTAAGTCAGAAGAAGGGATGTAAGTCAGAAACTGCCCCTTTCCATCTGTTGGGGTATCATGTATTACTTAAATAGGTAGAACTATTTTGATTCATCCTTACCAGCTAATCAGCAATTTCAAAGGTATGCTGATGCTCAGTTTGCTATATTAAAATTACTGCTATGTTAAATCACAATGGCTGAAGCAATGTAGCCATTTTTAAAAAGTTATAATGGAGAGAAAATGAATTGCTATTTGGATTTTATAGAAGTAGCCTCTTAAATTAAAATCCACAGATCTATTTAAAAAAAGAATCCAGGATTATGTCTTTTCCTGGTCTATTGAAAATTTGGTTACTTTTACTCCCCCCCACACAAATGATCCCTTGGTCTTTTAGCTGCACATAATAACTGCCTTATAATCCACAATGGAGAAGACAGTAACTGCACAGTAGTCTGAATTGTGGCCAAATATTAGGAAGAAAAGAAATACGAATCATATGAACATTCTAAATCTTCATATTATCTTTTATGGCATGTTTATGAAATAACCAAGTCATATAATTTGTTAATGATAATTAAAGTCAGTTAAATGTCAACATTTCCCTTTCTATCATGTGGAAGGTTTTCCAACATATATGGAATGTACTTTGCGAACATAATAACTTCTGGGCTTGTATTCCTGGAGAATGGCTGAATCCAAGCAAGTCCATACATTAAAATTAACATACGCTACATGCACTTGGTAATTAACCTGTTACCACAAGAAATGGAAAATACAATCCCATCTTGTGAGGTATGGCTCATGCCTTTTTCCCAAATAGTTACCTCAGGCACAGCTGGTGATGTTACTTTTATAAATTCATTGGATGGAAGAGTAGATTCTTCTGCTAATACTTTAGATTGCTGTTGTTCATATTGTGCTGAAAAGGAACCATAACTCATTTAATACAAGTGGTTATTTATCTGAACTATAACATTTTCAAATTAGTTCCTCCACTTTCTATTTCAGAATATTTTTAAATGTGTTATTTAATATACCTTTATCAATAACTCAATTGCTTATTTATATGATACTCTAATAGATATGTTGGATGGCTGTGTATATGTATAGATGACATACAAAATATTCACTATCTCCATACAGAACTCAGGATCACTACTGAAATACTTGAAAGGCAAACTGCAAAATATGGTGAAAATGCCTTGGCTCCTAGTTGTGGCCTTATTATAGGTTTTCAGCTATATATTAGCATCCTTCTGTTGAAATTTTCCATATGAGATATTTGAAAAACTGATGTTTATGACTGAAACTTACTACAAATTTATAAATGGATATTTCATAGGTGGACTTTTGCATAGGGTGCCCTCTGCTGTGGAAATTAATTCTAACATCAGTGGGCCCAATTCTCAATGTTACGAGGCTTCTGCAAGGGGAGACAGGGGCAGACTGAAGATTGTAGAGAGACAGATTGCTGTCTGCACTTGTGATCAACTGGCTTGCTCATATTTGGTTAAAAATAAAATGTTCTAATATTGTAGAGATTAAGAAGCCAGTTTTTGTGGTCTGAGACATTTGCTGTGCTGTTTTCTGCATTGCCTTTGTTCCTTCCCACTATGAAGAAAGACAATAAATTATGCAACCAATGAAAATACATATAAAATTGCTTAAATTAAATGTATCATATAAAATATTTATATAATTAAACTATTGATATAATTAACATAAATCAGCACAAGAAAAAATATGGTTGCTTTGGTTTTAAGATAGCAATTACACATCAAAGTAAGTAGTTTTCAGAGTATCACACAGGGCCCTGAGTCATATTATTTTCTGTTATAGAAGGGGAAAAAAGATGAATCTCTCTTCTGAAGGTGCTTGAGATCTCCGATTCTTTTTTAAACAAGCAGATTATATATGCTGTCTTCAGGTTTTAGACAAAATCAATACCCATAGGGATACATTCGATTAGAAAGAACACAGAATGAACCCTCAGAATGAATAAACCAAGGTTGTAGTATCTAGCTCACTGTAGAGTATTCTTGTTTCTTGATCAATATATTTTATTTTCATATTGACACATTTAGTTCTACTTTGGTTTTGATATGTAACATGTATTACAATACATTAAGTCACAGTATAGCAGATTTCAGATACTTGATTTAAGCCCCCATAGGTATCACATACTAGGCAAAATCATGATACATACTTTCTCCAACCACATAATTGGCTGGAAAATAGCCTTGCTGTCCATTCGCCAGACTGCCAAACCACCAGTTATCATTATCTTTGTACAACACTTGGATAATGTCATTGCAGTGGATGGTTAACTCATCTGATCGATGTGCTGTGTAGTCATAAAGAGCCACTACCTAAAAGAGAGATAACACCACCACAGCTTTATCACAACTCTACCACAGGGCAACATTCATTTCCTCTTATAGAGAAGTTGCTGCAACCCAAGTGAGATTTGGGCAAAAACTCAGTCTGTCTCAGGTTTTAGGGCTGGTGGGAACGGAACGCAGCAGGAGAAGTCAGATAAAGGGGTTGTGGGATTCTAGAAAAAGTGAAGAACATTAAAGGCAGTAAGATTAGCTTTCATGAAAAGGAAAAAAAACCTCTCTGAAACTGCAGCAGCTGTTAGTTTTATAAGCAAATAAAGTTTGATAGATTTTGTTTCTTAGAATTGTTAACAGTCCTTTCAGAACCTGCTTTATTTGTGAGCTGGCTGTTATGGAAGCGCACAATGAAAGAACATACTGGCAAGAGAATATCATGAAATTCATGGACTGCTGAGCTGTAATGAATTTCTGCCTCCATTCATTTTGAATGTGCCTGTACAATAGATAATCTTCTATACAATGGATCTTTTTATTTTACACTATTGGCCTTCCAATACTCTTACTATTTTAGGGGGATCTATTCTGCACTGTGTAGTCTTCTGCAGAACCTACCTGTCATTTCTCCCTGGCAATAATTTATCACCCCCTTCCCATTTTTTTCATAGATAAATTATTAAGAGTTAAAAGAAGGGTGAAATATTGCTTCATCCCATTCAAGTGAACAAAGTTCCTTCACAGAAGATATGCTTAAGATGGGAACATTATGTTTGGCTCCTCATCCGCTAAAAAAAATTGAAAGAGCAGGTAAAGTTTCCTGAAATACATTTTGGGTCCTTTCTGCTCTCTCATGCCCAGAACTGATTTCTGGTGCTGCCCACTGGCTTGCTGAAGGAAAGCAGTCTACGCAGTGAGTGGAGAGACAATTATAGTCTGTTCTATTTCAAAATGAAAGCATGCTTCAAAGCTTTGGATTCTTATTTAGCCAAGTCATAATAAAGTTTATTATTAAATGGTATTCTTCAACTTAGTCCTCAACCTTCTAATAGGAGAGACAACCAGGGACTCAGTGTCCATTCTACATTTATGCTAAATGACCAGAACATAAACTGATTTTTAAATACATTCAATATCTAAGATGCCATGAATTATTGGTAAAAAACAATAAACAATTGATCCTAATTAACTTTGAATGGATAAATCTTTGGTGGTCTATGAGCTTATTTGTTTGCTTGCATCTAGATGTTCCATTACCAGACTAGGTAATGTTATCAGTGATGATGAAGTTATCATCACTGGGTGGGTAATTAAATAAGCAAGCAAGCCACCAAACTCAGAGAACACCAAGGACTCCACAGTTCAACTCTGAGCATCATATATTCTCTTCTACTGTAAGTATAAATAATTCAGAAAAAATATTTTTAACAAAATAAGTATTATATGATTTATTTTAATGTAATACCATATATAGTTTACTTACAAAGCACACTTGTTACTTCAGAGATTGATATAATTATTCAAAGCGACTGTAAATATTGTACATATATTACTGAATAGTTGCATCTCTTAGTGCCTTCAGATATTTTAGCTCAATTTAAACAAGCACTGATTAAAGTTTTATTTTTTTTCAAAAGGTAGATACAATCTTAAACCATAATGTATATGGTTGATTTCCTTATTAACTCACTCCCAGCAAGTCACATCTGTCTGAGAAGCAACTAAAACAAACAAGCAACCCTTCACTCTATAAAACTCACTGTAAGATCCCTAGTGGACCAGCTTGTACACAAATCATTAGAGTTATTCCTTATGCAGAGATATGCAGTTACCACATCTCTGCAAACTTGCATTCATTTAAAGATTAAGTGCTCAGAAAATCTAACAAAGAGCTTGAAACAAAAATGAATAGCTATTCTAACAAGTATTCAATAAGGCAACCTACACAGCTTAGTCTCCACCTATCAGGGCTTACAAGACATTATCCATGATTAGACACTTATTCTCAATTATTTATATAAAATAAGAGCATCAGCCTTTAGAAAAAATACTGTGAACTCTTTTTATGAACTGCTGAATAATAAAAAACATTCCCATTATTTCTTATGTATAAATGTCAAATATTTTTGTTCCATTTAGGAGCAAGTTTTTCATTAGCATGCTTCTTTCATTTAAGAAGGCACATTTTGGACATCAGCCAATACAATCAATTTGGAAATGTGGATCACTATTTTTATAGCACAATTATACAATTTAACATAATAGGATAATTCTTCTTTTAAAATGTTAAAAACTATTTGGTGATATAACAAAAAACATTAGCATGCTTCCATAGATGTTCACTACAAGGTATAGGATATGTTTGTCTCTTGGCTAAAGTTTTTAAAAAGTGGCAGTTGTTCCTTTGTGTTGACAAAATAATCAACAATATAATGGCCTAAAATAAGTAAAGGAATATATCGTCTTGGTTTGGACAGATCTGGGCCAATATATATCTAAAAGCAATTTAGGAGAATTAATTAATGTGTACAAGCTTAACAATTGAAAAATTGATATACTGTACAATGCAATAAAGAGATAAAGAAAGCACTTACTGTTTCCGGGACAGAGATTGAATTAGCATCTCCTCTGGCAAAAGATGAAGCTGTAAAATTAGTGTTCTACAAAAAATTATTTAATATTGACAAATTACTAAAAGATCATATTTTAGTTTAGATAACATCTATATATTAAGCTATGCACGTAAATGGGATCAAGAGTATTGGCAGCATCCTATTTACAGTAACTAATTTCCACCAAATTATTTAATGATTGCAATATATGAAGCCTTTCATGGCACAAGATCGTTATTTAAGGAACCATCTTTCCCCTGATCTGACAGAATTGGCATGCTTCAGATTCGACCTATCAAGGAATGGCATCTGATGGATCCAGGAGATGTGCTTTTTCTGACATGGCATCCGCCCGATGATATCGCATCCCCCCAGAGACCAGAATAGCCCAGATTCTGCCATCTTTTGGGTGAGTATCAAAGACCCAATTCATTCTCCAGATATGAGACTAGAACACTATGTGTTTGTTTGGTTGATTTAGTATTTCTTGTTTTCCTTTCAGCCATTTATTCTCCCTTTTTATTGTTTTGACTGTTGTTTGAAAACCATTTTGTTTAAAACACCCTTAGCTAGTTCTTGTATTGGAAACAATAGGAAAACGTTACACTATGTCTGCTCTACAACTACTACTCCTTCATTTCTAAACAAAAACTGGTTCTGGGTGTAAACACACAGATTTGTCACAAATACATCTACAACAGCCTTAGACCACAAAACCATCTAATTTACTACATTATCATCTCAAAGCCTCCATGACAAGAAAAGTTAGAGCCTCTTCTTTGCTTTTTCCATAATACAAATATTTGCAGAACGGCAACATTGCAGAGGCAGTGAATTTAACCCAAAGGGAAGGAGTGACTCTTGTTACTTTGGGATGAGTCAATGTGATGATTATTTCTGCTATTCTCATTATAATTCTTTCAAAAAGATGGTAGTTATGAGCTCTCCAAAAAGCTCCATCAAACAACCATGAGCTAAGGTAAGCTTTAGGAAATAACAGATTTAAAGCTTCAGCATGCCTTGGGATATTTTGAATGCACCCAGATGTTGTGTTAAGTTAAAGAGTTATTAAAATGTGGCTCCAAAGAGCTTCCTCTTAAAGGAATATGTGCTTTCCTGCCCAACATTGTACTCAGAAAAAAGTATGGACTCCTTTGTAATGGATTAAAATCTGCCTCAAATCTCAGACACAATCTTGCATTGGAGGATATAAAAGAGATGCACAGGTTTGGAGGATATAAAAGAGACGCCATTGTGAATATGTGTTATCTTAAGTTATATTGAGCAGAATTCCATCTTCGACCTCATGTGAAGCTTTGCTCCACACATTGAATCTTCCATACATTTTGTCCAAAGTATAGGGATGAGCAACCTGTAGCCCTTTGGAATTCAATGCTCACAAGCCCCATCCACCATCACCAAATGGCAGGGGATCTGTTCTCCATAGGACAGGAAATGAACAAATAGTTATAACATCTCTATATTTTTAAAGTTACTTTTGTTGGAATTGGATGAAAACAACAATCCAATTTGAATGGATGCAACAGGCTGGTGCATGCATTTTCACATTTTGTGGTTTAATGCAAGGGAAGTCCTTAAAATTTGAGCCTGCAGAAATCAATAAAAAAAACACTTTCTTATGGCTTTTGGGAGATATTTGCTTTGAAAATGTCACACACTGCAAAAATAGCAATTTGCTAGATTTCGGAGAATGGAAATAAGAAATTATACTGAACAAAAAGCGTTTTAGTAGAAGATACTCAGATTCAAATCAACATTTACTTCAGTTGGGAATTTCTAGAACTGAACTGCAAAACATCTGGAAGATTTATTTGGGGGGGGGGGGAATCTTGGTTCTACACTTAAATGTAAATAAAAAAAACAACCAAAAGATATTTCAGCATTGTTTTCATTGAGATGCTAACATGTATTTTCCTGCACAAAAGTTTCTATTGTAATGGATATCATGATAGGTAATTGATTTTTATTTTTCAATCTTTACATCAGCCAGTTGTTAAAGCAAGTTTTAAGATATGTTGTACAAATTCCTAGGTTTTGCTTTTCTTTTGCAAATTCCTTCTTGGTAATTTTTCTTACATACATGCTGGTATTTTGTTGATTTACCCCACTGTTTGTTATAAGTGTTGTTCTCATATTACAGCACTGTATATAGAATTTTGTATCATTGTGTTAATTTTATCACTAATGGATAAGTCCATAAGACTGTGCATATCACAACATGTATAATGTGATGAAAAGGTAAATTATTTGGCAATTAAAGGGAAAAAATTCAAGGGAAGATATTTAACTTCAGTATAAAAAAAATTCAAACACTTCAAAATCAGCTATTCCCATCTTTTATTTCTTTTCCTTTATTAACCTGATTGAGTTTAAAAATCTTTTAAGTTTTGAATGTATTCTAAAATAAGTTTGTTTTTTCTGATTTGGAGATGGCAAAAAGTGTGCCTGAAGGTCTAGATGGAGCTAGATGTCATTGCTAATATTAAATTGTTTCTTCTCCTTTCTTGAAGGCATTTACTAAACTGAATAAAACATTATTGGGGTAAGGAAGGGCTGAACTCAATCTGAGGTACTAATGTGCAATTCCACCCATGTTTATTATTGAATGTGTTTGCACAACATGCAGTCTGGTGAGAACTACATGTAAATAACTCACCAGGTGATCTTAAAGGAACTCAAAGCTGCCCAGTTATTGGGACTAGCCATTATTGACCACTCCAAGTCTCTTTGCTTCAAGAGTATAAAATGGCATCAGTTAATATACCTAAAAGTGCTTATATTTATCTCAGGCTCCTAGTCTTTTACTCCTTAGGACAGGGCGATCAAATTTGCGGCCTGCAGGCCAGATGCGTCATGTGGCCACACCCATACCTGGTTTAGCAAAGTGGGGGGGAAAGTCCCGATATGTCGCATGACACCGCCATGATGACTTGAGTTTGACAACGCTGCCTTGGGATATAATCCTGACAAAGAAAGGCTTAATAGTTATCTATGTCTGCAGCTTCCCTGTTGCTCAGCAAACCGAACTGTTTGGAGTAACAACCACACTGTGGATAAACTAGCAAACCACAGTACGCCATGCCATTTGGTTCCAAAGTGATGGATAAGAGGTTTACCATGATTAGTTCTCAATATGGCTTGGCTTGTCATATGAACATACTCATTATAATTTCTGCAGTTAATAAAATAATTTGACATGAGAGTCAGCTAAATTGATTAATGTTATGTTTCATGTTGAACAGTGCAGTGAAAAAAAGATTCAAGTTATGAGAAAAAGAGATCTGATGCAAAATACTGCGGAATGTGGCATTTCCTAAATACTCTTCTGCTCGGAATACTCCTGCTTTTAAAGGTGGATAAATGCACCCACCACTGATTGTCCCTTGCCTCTGCCATTGCCCCTATTCTAAAAGTTTGGAGGGGAAATTTAAAACCAGTTTGATCTAGTGGTTAAGGCATCAGACTAGAAACCAGAGAATGTGAGTTCTAGTCCTGCCTTAGGTATGTAAAGTTGGCTGGATGACTTTGGACCTGTCATTCTCTCTCACATTAACCCACTTAACAGGGTTGAAGGAGGAAGAAATACTGTTTGTTGTCTTGAGTAATTTATAAAAATAATAAAGGTGGGATAAAAAAAATAAAATAAAAAATTAAAAGGATCCTTGATATATTCTGAATCAGTATGGGAAGCATAAACGACAGCAGGAGGATGAAGGCTCTTTACAGAATCAGAAGCCTTACCAATACTATCAATTTATCCCGAATTGTTCTGTTTATATTTGAAACAGAAAAGAAAAAAAATGATGGTAATTCAAATGTTAAGGAATAACAAAACTCTGGTCTATAATGTGAAGCATTAAATTACTATAAGAGGTACTGCTGCTGCTTTCCTGAGTTTTCAGATAACTGTGATCTTTATTTGATTATAGTCTTTCAAAGATTTAATGAGCATCGGAATCTATAATATGCCTAGAGGAAAAACTGTGCCAGACTGTACTTTACTGAAATCTGTAATGTACAAATATACATACATGAAATGCAAACACAGCTGCTGTAACAAAGCTTATAGGAATTTCATTTTTAAAGAAGATGAATTGAAAAGCAGATTAAATAATTCAACAGCTAAAATTAGTCAGGCTGTACAACTATTTCAATCCGTTTTTCTTTCATCAGAAAACATCTTTTTGACTTTAAAAGATGTTAATTTACATACTATTAGAAGAAAAATCAGACCACTTCAATTAAAAAGAAAAAAGTAATAAATAGCATAATGGATTTCTGCATTGATGTATGAGAACTGTTGCTATACAGTTTTGTGGACCACTGTAGCTCGATACAGAACAATTTCACCCCATTTTCACCCGCCCCCCCAGTTTATAAATCTAAACATGCTTTAATCCAGGATTCTGGAAAGTCAATTAAACATTGCATATGTATATACTGATTTTTAGCTACAATCATTTATTTATACAAAGAATTATGTGAAGGATAAAGTCAAGGATAAACAGAGATATACAAGAAAATGAACTATCACACAGTATCTATGGAATTTCTGGTTTGCAAAGGAATACTATATGGTAGCCAACATCCAGGGGAGACTTAATTAATTAATTTTAGAGATTTATAAAGCTGCCCCACTTGAAAAGACAATCAAAAATGCTTTATAAAGTGCTCTAAGTTGTAAATCAATTTAAATTATTTAATATCCAAGTAGGGCTTTGATCAAACTGCTGCAACTGCAATCTTTTGTTTTCATAACACCCCTCCCCCAATGCCAAAAATTGGAACAGCGATGTTTATTTACAAATTCATTTTTTTCTTCCTGCTGGATTGGTTGTTATGTTTTTTTTTTACCATTTGCCACTTACATCTCTTTTATTAAGCTCCCTTTTAGAGAAGCCAGGTTTAAACCACCGACAGATACTTCTTTAAAAATTAATTTTTAAATTTTCTTCTTTTCCATTCTCCTTTTTATCTTTAATACTCAACCCACTTTTAAACTACTAGTATGTTTGTGTATCATGCTTACGACAACAATCTTTTTTACACTCTACCTATCTATGATGAAAGCCGAGCTATTTAACAAAAACTTCCAGAGAGAACTCAAGTTGTAGTTTCAACCTGCTACTTTTAAAAATCTCAAATCAAGCCTTGGGAGACAGAGGCTGTAAAATAGGAAATGGCAACATAAGAAAAACTGATAGATCAGGGAGACAGCTCTCACACTTCTTCCAGTCAGACTTCTTTCTATGATTAATTCAAGATTGCTACAAATGCTCAATCCATAAGAAATTAAAATATTTTTCGCAAGTTTGAATGAGTCTTGACAATAGTATGCAATGGGAGATAAGCATTTTCAAAGAACCTCCACATTTTCTTTGCTTCTCAGGTGAGAAAATCCAACACCGGAAACCTAAAAATTTGAACACAACCTAATAATCTGTTGCATATAACAAATGAATGTTTCTCTCTTTTTTAATCAGTCTCCTTATGATTTCTCCAAACACTAACAACAACAAAAGCATCTGGGCTTAAGTTAATAAATTAACAAAAATTAAATTACCTTCTCATCTCAAACTGCAGTTAATATGCCACTTAATTTTTTTCCTTTTTGACCTATTCTTCACAAGGCTGTATTTTATTTTAAAATAAAGATGGAGAATTTGCTGGAGAATTTTAAATCACTGTTTATCTAATTAAAATGAATTACAGAGAAAGAGAATATTGTATTGTTCATTCTTTGGTTTTGTTATTATGGAAAGCAGACAGCTTTTCTGGAGTGAAGTCTTTGTAACTGAAGGCAAGTGGAAGAAAGCTTTTGTTCAGTGGTAATCTTTGAAGATTATTTTTGTAAAGTTTAATATATATATATTTTTTCTGCAGAAAGGAGGTACAATTCTTCTACTTACCAAGTGTAGTCCGGCTGATGGTGTTTGGCTGAAAGCATTTCCTATTGGGATGAAACTGCCTGTGAAAAGATAAAACTGTGAAACTTTTGCTTGTTATCCCCTTACTGTTAAATCAATGCTTTTATTTAAAAACTTGAGAGTGAGACATTACACGAAATCTTAAATAAAAACCATCTGCTTTCGCTCCCATCTCTACATACTTCAGTCAGGAACAGTTGGAGAGTTTATCTAATAGACCTGACACCAGGTTAGCTAATCCAGTTATTTCCACTCAAATGATTTGGGGAAATGGCACAAGAAAATCCCCACGTAGTATTACTTAAAAATATAGCTGCTCTTCCTTGTTGCTGAATTCATCACTCATCATTTGTTTGGTCCAGTAGGAATTTATTCTACATATCCATTTCAAGATTGCACTGGAGTACTCATTTTATCTTAAAGGACAAGTATAAGCAATTCAATGTATTCTCTTTGATGACATCCTGGCTCCATTCGTCTTGCTGTTTAATTCCAGCCACGTAGAGTACATTGCTCATTTAACAGCCCTTTGCATTTATTATTCTAGTGGCTATTAAGCTCACAAACCTTTTCAATAAGGCAGGGTGCTTTATTTGTGTGCAACTGGTAACTATACATCTCTAAGGAAGAAGGCATACTTAAAGACACATTTTTGAAAAATGGAGAATCTTTTGTCCCAAAATAATTTCCAAAGGTCAGTTTAGAAAACCCAGAAAAACTATTGTGTAGTGATTTGAGCTGTGTAGTGATTTGAGTTATTTGAGGACTGCCAAAGAACCAGATTCAATAGTATTGGTGTCCTGAGAAGAATAGATACATTAATCTCAGCAGTGGAGATAATAATGAGAGACAAAAAAAAATATATACATCTTGTCAGGAGCAATATTCCCCAAAGTAGTGCCCTCCAAATTGCTTATTTGCAATCATGAATATGCCTCACTTGATTCTAAATAGTCAACTGTATGTCTCAAAAATGCTTCTTCCAAAAGGCAACTTGGACTTGTTTTTTTTTTTTTAATTTTATGAAAACGTTTCTCTACTCATCCAAGAAGCTTCTTCAGTTCCCCAAAGAAGTTTCTTGGATGAGAAGTGAAATGTTTTCAAAGGAAAAAAAAAAGAACCCAAGAAAGTCCAGTTGCTTTTTGGAAAAAGCCCCTTTGGGACAACCATGACCAATGGATGATTGAGAATCTCCATAGACCAGGGGTATCAAATTGGTGGCCCAGGCCGGATGCGTCACATGCAGGCCATGCCCACCCCAGTTCTGCAAAGGGAAAAAAAGAAACATCATGTGATAGCAATGTGACGCCTCGAGTTTGACACCCGTGCCATAGACATTCAGCTAACAATGTAAATGCAATAATCAATAAAATATTGAAATTCACTCAACTTTCTTCCCCAAAGAATACTATTTTGACAGCCTTCCTATATATTGGCAGGGAAGGGCTTTGGGAAAGTGTCATTCTCCAGGCACCCAGCTCCCTCTCTCTGGAAGTGACGACCCACAAAGACTCCCTTGTGCAAGCAGATAGTTTAAAAGGTAGTGAAGATCCAAGCAATACTGTCTTGGTTGTGTGGGTAAAAACCAGCAATTTGAACTTAGCCTGGAACTTTGCTGGAAACTCGTTCAGCTCCTAGTGAAGGTGTTATTATGGTAAACAGGTTGGCACTTGTCCACAGATAAGCCACCATCTTTCATGCTAGCTGCTACTTTTGGGTTATTTTTAAAGGATGTTCCCAAGTACTGCAGTAGTTTTATGAGAAGGTAGCAACAAGGACAGGAGCCACAGTCTCAAGGGCCTCTTGGTCCTGGTAGAGTAGCAGAACTTGGATAATCATGTCTCTGACATTTTGCTTTAGTTAAAGCCCATGTCACACTGCACCAACGGATGCAAAGAGGATGTAAAACGGACAAAAAAACTTGCCATCCGTTGGTTAACGTGATGTACTCACTGCCTCCGTTTTGCTTCCTCTCTATCCGTCCAGCATCCGTTTATTGACGTTTCATCTGCTCAGAAGGTTTTGAGCTGCCCAAAACTTTTGAGCGGAAAATGTATCCAATGCATCCGTTCTGCATCCTCTAGGCATACGGGGGACATCCGTTCTGCATCCATTACGCATCTGCTATATCCACTAGGCATCCGCTGTGCATCCGCACAACTCAAATCCGTTCCAGTGGTAAACGGACGCAGGGAGGAAGCAGAACGGACGCGCAGCGTTAGTAGCACGGATGGAGAAAGGATGAAAGCGGATGCAGCTCATCCGCTCTGCATCCACTCTGCATCCTCTACGCATCCGCTCTGCATCCTCTACGCATCCGCTCTGCATCCTCTACGCATCCGCTCTGCATCTACGCATCCACTCTGCATCCTCTATACATCCGCTCTACGTCCTCCCCATGTCCGTTCCTTTCCGTGTTATCCGCTCTGCTTATGCAAATTTTTGCCCCTTTTGAGAGCGGATAACAACGGATGGAACATTTTGCTCATCCGTTGTGTCCTTTTTGCATCCATTGGGCAGTGTGACATGGCCTTAAAAACTCTAAATTAATTTTTTTTAAGAAAAACTGGGCCTTACTGGTGAGTTCTAAAATAAAACCCAATAGCAAGTGAAACGACTTAGTGTAAAGTCATGAGTTGAAAGACCAGCACATTCCGGTAGCATCTGGTTGGGAAAGATACAATAAGGCTAACAATGAAAACAATCAAAACATTGAACACTTTAACACTAATCAATATTCAACAGATCGAAGAGATAATGTCATAAACAGTGTTGCCTGAACATGAAGGCCTGGAGTTTTAATCTGTACTCTACCAAAGGAAAGTGCTGCTTTGGGGTCTTATTCTATATTAGGGGTGTCAAACTGGTGGCCCATGGGCTGGATTGCGTCACGTGCAGGCCACTCTCAGCTCCATGAAGGGGAAAAATGTCAGGGAATGTCAAATGACGGCAACATGACGCAGTGAGTTTGACACCGGTATTCTATATAGATTCACATTCCATCCACATTCCATAGCCTCTTGTAATGGCTATAGTGTAGAGTCAGGCCAGATGCTGGCTATGCTGTTTTGGATTTTAATTCTACCAGCCCTAGCCAATTGGGGAAGAGATCCTGGGAGATGAAGTTCAAAATATCTGTAGGGTAGCAGCTTGGTTATCATGCAATGGTGTCCAAGTACAAATACAGAAAGAGATAATGATTTAGACATACAGGTCTCAATCTGCTCTGGGGTTTCTTATCTTCACCCAATGATCAGAAATTAACAGATCAGATGGGAATATTCCACCACTGCCCTTTAATACTTTAATGTTTAGACTATCATATTTTATTCTCTCCTTTCAAGATATCATGCCCTTGTTCATGATGGTCTTTTCATCAAGCACAATTAGCAGTTTTAGCAGGTCGGCAGCTCAGATGTAACTGAATGTATATGACACTGGTATGTTAGGGTATTAAATGGACATTGTGAAACATAACATAAAATCCTGGGTTAAAAAAATAGAAACAACTGATTAAAAAAACCTCTGCAAACAAAGGAAGGCAAAACCTCAGACAAATTTATTTTAAAGTAAGTTTCCCGTTCATTCAAATCCACATTCAGGTAGCTGAGCTCCATGTTCATAGTTCAGTATTTGCTAACATCTGTATGGACATCCTTCAATTAAACACTGTGGGTGAAATCAGCTCATTAGTTGCCTTGTTTCTCAAGTGATGGGAATTTTTAGGTTGAGATTATTCAGGTGCACTGGCAGGGATCCATGGGAAAGCTTGCAAACTCTCCATCTGCATTTTGCCTACCTAAGCCAGTGGTATTAGTCACCCTCGTAAGAAATTTCCTCACAAATATTTAAAGATATATACTGGAAGATATATATGTAATTACATGGCATCACCTCAAAGAACTTGCTCAGAGACTTACAAATTCATCATGGGAGTAGCTTGCAATACATGTTCTAGAATCTAGATGTTAGGTTTTCTATCATACATGTTTCTCAATTTGCCATGACCATCTTACCATAGCTAACTCACCATGGGACAACTCACCACAGACAATTCTTTGCAGGCTAGCTCAATGTGATTCAGTGTTAGCAGCCACTATTTCTTTGACATTATTTCCATTTTTGTCAATGGAAATAATGTTGAAGAACAGCGGTAGATAACATTTTATCATGTTGAGTTATCCCTCATGATATTGTCCATGGCGGGTTATCCCACAGCTAGTTGGCCACAGAGAGTTGTCCTGTGGCTAGTTGGCTGGAGTGAGATGGCCCTGGCAAGTTGTCCTAGACCCCAATAAAACAGAGGCTTCTCCTCGCTAAAGATTCCACACCAAAACATAAGAAACATAATATAGTGTATACAGTACTGTGAGGTAAGGTGTGTTTTGAACCCTACACTAGAGAAGCCAAGCAGTGATGGGCTTCAAATTTTTTTACTACCGGTTCTGTGAGTGTGGCTTGGTGGGTGTGGCAGGGGAAGGACACTACAAAATCTCCATTCCCACCCCACTCCAGGGGAAAGGCACTGTAAAATCCCCATTCTTTCTCCACCCCACTAACCTGCTTTCCAACTCCTGTGCAGGGCAACAAAAGAAGACCCAGCCGATCAGCTGGGACTCGGGAGGCAGAAAAAAGGTGGGGGTAGGGCCAATCAGAGGTGGTATTCTGAACTACTCAAAATTTCCGCTACCGGTTGTCCAGAACTGGTCAGAAGCTGCTAAATACCACCTCTGAAGCCAAGCAGCCTTTTCACAAGAGGAAGAAAAGCAACGTCTCAAGTATCAAAATCATCAGCTTCACTTAAAAGAAAAAGAACACTCTTTTGAGGACCACAATGTTCACCATTTTGGACAACGAAGATAGATGTTTTGAAGAGGAGTGAAGGAATCCATTTATGCTAAAATGAACATCTTCCCTCAATAGTTGCATACCTTAGACCCAATCTGTTCCCCATTTTTTAATGCTACCCTTGCAGGAAAATCAAGTCCATTTCACAGGTTCACACTTAACCCAACTAAGAGAAGGATTTGGAACAAGGATACCTTAATGACTCTCTGCTTATCACCTGAGTCTATTCAGATTAAGTGAGAAATGAAATCACCTTGGAGGACATATATGGGGTCTCCTAGCCAATTTTCTCAGACTGAAGATGCTACTTGGATAAGCAGCGAAACACTTCAAAGAAAAGAAGTCTAGTTGCCACGACTCAACTTTCTGTCCAGTTGGGGGATAACATTGATTGAAACAGCACCAACATCGTGTCATTTATTACAATTTCTACCCCAAGTCTGTCTGTCTCTCTCTCTCTCACACACACACATACAGAAGCAGAGTGTAACACTGCTTTTGTAATTTGAATAAAAGTAACAAGTTCTTGCTGATGCCACAACCACAGAAGTATGTGGATTTATACAAATCTGATGTGTGAAAAAGGATGATTAGTGGGTTAGAAAAAAATGCACACAAAACATAATGAAATGCATTGGATAATGTATAGCCTGAGAAAAAGGAAAAAAAAGGCAAAGAATAGTGAAAGAGAAAAGAGAAATGGCTAAGATCAAAAGAAAAAGATACAGAATGATATTGCAAGAAATAAGCATGATTCTGAATATGTGTGAAGAGGGCTAAACAACGAGTCCCAGGACAGTAAATGGAATGAAAAAAAACAAAACCCCAATGATATAATTTGGGATAAAACTCAGATAAGGAAATGTCAGCAGGACTATTTGAGAGACTTGTATTATAATGGGAGTATATTGAACACTGGAATTGAAACTATCCAGATGAAGAAGAAAACATAAATGTCGCAACTGCAGAAAAATAGCAAGGCTGCAGATGTAGATGGTGGAACTAGAAAAAAAGTTTCATGACTGTGGTTTGCTTATAGAGTGGCTGCGCGACTTATTTAACTTGACAATGTACTTGACAATGGAAACATATTGTTATAGTTACCCTATTCAAAGGATGTATGTAGAAAGTAAATGTTTTGTTTAAATATGGAACTGAAAATTGGTTGTGTGACAGGAATGGTATATATCTGAAGATCTTCAGGAAATTATTCATTATTGAAGAAGGACTAAATGAGGATGTATAATTTCTCTTTGGTTATTTAATAGGTAAAAATGTATAAGAAATGCTAGTGGTGATATTACTCTTATGTGGGATGGAGATTTAGATATATATTTACTTTCAATTTTTAGAGTTTTGTAAGGAGTTACCAAACTCATAAGGTAAAATAAATATGTCTAAGTGGGTTCCACAATTTAAAACAAGATCAAACTAAAATAGAAAACAGAAAATGTATAATAATAAGACTTAAAAACTTAAGATTATTAAATGGCTAAACTGTACACTAGGTATTAATACCTAGGTATTAACTACTATGCCACTAAAATGCTTCACTTGTGAATTAATTAACGTACATGTATTTTACTATGGATGTATAAATTTATATAACATACATGTAGATATGTTACTATGTGCATGTATTCTAATGATCCCATATTGATGGTGAAATCTCGAAAAAGAGAAAGCTTCAAAAGCAAAAAACAATGTGGTATGTGGACATGGAGGAAACAAGCATGAGTTGCAAGGGGGAAAAGCATTAAATTTCCATCCACAAGACACAGAAGTTTTCTTTTATAAAAAAAAATTCTGCCAAGCAACAGATGTCATGATTATTACAGATAAACTGAAATCAACAAGATCTGAGCAAGCCAGTACAGTACATCTGTCAGTAGTCAGCTGGGAAAAACTGCACAATCCAATGTATTTTAAAGAGAATAGCCTGGAGCTGGGGTGGGCAGAAAACAGATTGGGATCTAGTGGATGATTTCTGGGCAATGTGCAATAGATCAGTAAGTGTTTGCAATTCCATTTCTTGAACAGTAACAACTGTTAAATCATTTTTTTCCATTTAAATTGGACAGTTTGGGGTTTCCAGGTGTAG
The DNA here is from genome assembly GCA_015471245.1 of Laticauda colubrina. Taxonomy (NCBI): domain Eukaryota; kingdom Metazoa; phylum Chordata; class Lepidosauria; order Squamata; family Elapidae; genus Laticauda; species Laticauda colubrina. Next base: position 15,564,011 of record BLBF01000063.1, on the reverse strand, counting down.
ACACTTATGGAAAGACAATAAGCACAGTTCATTTCAGGGACTGAAAATTAGTTCACAGGATAAGAATGTGCTTAGAGGCTTTCTGTGCTTTGATTTTTCTAAGTGTTTACCTCTTGAACGTAGCTCTAACTAGTGATGTTCGAGTGAGAAATTCAAAGAGATTTGGCAGGTCAATCCACCTGTAGTTTAGAAGGGAGGGGTCTTTAACAGTCTCACTTCCGGAAACACTGTTAATCCCAAACTATATCAGGGACCTACTGTAATGTGTGCAATGTGCATAGGTTCGGTGGACATTGGTGCAAATACCATAGTTTGGTATTTAAGTGCGGCACAGAATGGGGAAATTCAAGTAAGGTGTAGAAAACCCACATCTTATTGCAAGAGATTGTGCTTTGTAAGGATAGACTGTCCTTATATCAAAGTTCTCCCTTCTATCCACAAACACAAAGAAGCAAGAGAGAGAGGCACAGCCAGAACAATTCTCTTAAGACAGAAGCACCATATATGCAATCACCGTATATTTTTGTTTTACTTTATGTCAAGCATAAAGGAAATCAGAGCTTCAGCAGGTGCCATCTTCAACCTTTTAGAACTTTGCTCCACAATCTAGCTAAAATAGAGAACAATTTTCAACAGTCAAAATTGGCTTTGGGGGATTATTTTTTTGGGGGGTGCCCTTAAGTCAGAGTTCACGAAAAACCTGGTAATTGCCTGGACAAGTCCTGGAAACTTTGGCAATGTTTTCGGAAGTGGTTTGCCCTTGCCTTCGCCCTAGGGCTGAAAGACTACCACCTGAGTTTGTGCCTAAGGCAGGCTAGAATCCACAATCCCTTTTTTTAAATAGCAAGATGTTCTTCATTCATCTATTACCTGCAGAGTATAAATTGAGAGGAGAAATGGGATTGGCATTGTCAATATTGCAGGAACAGATCTTTCTGTTAACAATGTTCATCATTTTTGAGGCCAATAATCATGTAGGGTTGTGACAACTGAGCAACTGCTTGGCTGAAGGGCCACCCAGAAAAGAATTTAAATATAATGTGATGTAAAGCCTCAGTTCAGACATTTGTGTATAACTGTATCATTTTCTTGACCGTTGTCTATGCTGGCTGGAGAATTCTGGTAGTTGAAGTTCACAAGTCTTAAAGTTGCCAATTTTGGAGACCTCTGGCCTATAGCTACACAATGTCTGAGTAGGCTAACTAGGGCAGATTCTTCTTAACATAATGATTTCAAAACAGCAATAATGTAAAAAATCATATACAATAATTTAATTTCAATAGACATAATTCCTGTGTATTGAACTACATAACTGAGCTGCAATATTCAACATTAGTTCTTCCTGGAATAAATAGATAGCTATATAGAGATAGACAGACAGACAGAGAAGCAGGCAGGCGGACTCATTTAAAATTGGCTGAAGGAAATATTCTAACTCAAGGGATTTCTTGATAACAATTTGTTCAATGCATAGTATATGGCTGCATTATATAGAATCTTTCATATCTTATTCACAGGATGCTGCTGTTCTAATATTAAACCATTCTTGCATGTTGTCTTGACTATGGAAGTTACAAAACATGAACACGTATTTACAAAAGCCTGTTATTTTTCTTTCATATGTTAGTGATGATAACAAGAACAACAGAGTTGGAGCAACATCCTTGTACAATCTTGCTTGCAAGTTTCTGCTGCTGCTTTCCTTCCAAACAACAGATGTTTAAATTCTAGCACAAAGCCTTTCCAATTTGTATTAGAATAGATCAGGGGTCTTCAAACTTGATAGCTTTAAGATTTGTGGACTTTCAACTCCCAGAATTCCACCTTCAGTCATGGTTAGCTCAGGAATTCTGGGAGTTGAAGTCCACAAGTCTTAAACTTGCCAAATTTGAAGACCCTTGCAATAAGATGTTCCACTGGAATCCTGAGCAAACTATACCCAATTCCAATGCTGTTCCTTGGCCTCGCCCTTTTCAAGGATACAGTTTTTGAACGATGCACACTGCGAGGGCCTTCAAATCATTTGCAAACATGAATGGTAAATCTCATCAACGACTGATTCATCTGAATACAACAGTGTGATGTTTTTGCAATTTGGGGAAATCAAGGTTTTATTTCATGGAAAACTGGACCAGGTCAAGATCCAGGCCTTTATCACAGGTTTCGATAATAGCAAGGACAGTGGGCAATGATGAGAAGCACACCAGTGCCATAGAAGAAAATCTGGACCCTGAATGGGTCATTACACAGTGAAGCAATCTGACACAGACATTGCTCAAGAATAGGGATCAATAGCAAAAAAAGAAAAAGAAAAAAGGGATTCAATATGTAACGCAGCACCAAATAATAAGAGGCTGCGGTTTAGGTGCTAAGCATATGCAATTTTAGTTAAGATCAATACATTTTATGGATGTATTTATTGGATTCATAAGGCTGCCCAACTTAAGCATATGTGACTCATGATGGTATGCATCAAAAACAAACAATAAACAACAATAACAAAAAATAGCCATACAGCATTAAAAAAGCTAACTAATACATAAAATGTAACTAAACATGACAATTAAACAACTGGAGAGACTACTAAGCTAGACCTAAACACCTGGGGGGAAAGACAGGTCTTAATGTTTTTTCTAAAGGCAAGCAGAGTTGCTGTATGTTGTAAACAGGAGGGGGGAGATAAGGCCACAGCACAGGGGCAGCTAATGAAAAAGCACGTATTGCAAATCCTTCCCAAATTTCCCAATATGTATAATGGACAAATAACATAGATTTATTTTTTAAAATTTCAGCCATGGAAGTTGAATATTTTGGTTGCTAAATTGGACAAAGGGAGGTGAGGCAGAAAGGAACAGAATGCAGAGCTCCAAGCTATAATGAAGTAAGACCTGTTACATCAAATATAAAAGCAACTAAAGCCAGAATTTTAATTAGAGATTAGAATCAAATACATTTACCAACTAACACACCCATTTAATAATTGCTTAGTTATCTTATGGAAAGGCTATTGAATTTTTTTCATTTGTTTTAAAATCTTGTAGAATCACATATATAATAGAAAATGGTCTGGGACTGACATTTCATTTCCTTCCCTCAATGGCAGATATATCACAATATTTAGCAGAATTTATTTATTCATTCTCATGTAGAGTTTGTGCTCACATGCTCCTCCAGATACAAGGCTGGGGTACCTCCTTCCAGTCTGAACATTGGATGATGGGGGGGGGGGGGCAACGGAAAGAGTGTCATGCCCAGGGGTGGGATCCGACAGGGTTAACTACCAGTTTGGTCATTAACAAGGTTCGGTGATTTACGATGTGCTTCCCTGCACGCTGCTGGCGCGCGCCTGTAAATCGTCATCAGCATGCTGTGTGCAAAGAAACAGCCTTTCAAAATGCCCCTTTTTCCTGCTTTTTTAACTGTAGCTGTGCCTTGCACGTCAGCTGAAGTTGAAAAAAGTTTAAGTTGAAAATATCAGCAGACATAGAACCAGTTCTATGTCTGCTGCTTTTCAGAGCTACCGGTTTTACAGAGGTGGACAGAACCAGTAGAAACCCACCCCTGTTCATGCCCCTGTTGGAGTTTGAATCCAAGGAGGAAGACAAACAGCTGACAAGGGATGGGAGTGTGGCTCTATTGGCTGTGGAGGAAACTGGGAAAGGGCAAAATCCAGCTGGGCAGAGCAGGGAAGAGGTAGAACAAGGGAGAAGAAGTTCCGAGGAAGACCCTGGCCCATCCCCTCTTCATCCTAGGGCATGCAGGGAGGAACGGAGAAGAGAGAAATGTGGGTTGCGTGGCTTATGGGGGAGGAAAGGGCCCTGATTTCCTTCATGAGCCACACCTGGGAATGAGAGTTTAAAAGAGATGCAAGCTGAGTGCGGTGTCTGCAAGAAACAAATGTGACTTTATCTTGTATTGACTTTGGTTATTTGCGTTCTTGGCATCCTTGGCATCAACTGTGTTGAATTACTGCCATTCCTTCATGTCTGGAATTCCTTCTCTTGCCCTGCTGGACTAATCACCTTGATTGGACTTATAGTTGCAGTTTTTGTTGACGACCTTTTGGACTTGATTCTCTGCAACCAAAGGCTGTTGCTGGGAGTTTTTCTCCAGCCCAGAAGGTAACCAGGACACTGGGAGCAAAATTGGAGTTAATAAAGGGACTCCTACTGATTATCTGACTGTGTTGCCTTTGTGCCATGCCCTGGGTCATCACAAAGAAGGATTTGGGAGATGAGGGTAGGAAGAGAATCTTAGCCATAGGAAAACTTTTGGTCAGCAGGCAGGTTTATGAAGATATATCTAGCACCAAGTAAGGCTAGGATTGATAGCCCATTGATAATGTCACACTTTTTATGTTATGGGAATCTATTCACAATTCAGATCATTTTAAACTTTTCAATCATAATTAATTTCTTGTTTAAATGACAGCAAGGTGATTGTGATATTTTCTATTTTCCCATGTTCCACTTAATCATGTCAACTCAAAGAGATAGATAGATAGATAGATAGATAGATAGATAGATAGATAGATAGATAGATAGATAGATAGA
>BLBF01000063.1:15528698-15559448 GCA_015471245.1 Laticauda colubrina | reverse complement strand
AGATAGATAGATAGATAGATAGATAGATAGATAGATAGATAGATAGACAGAGATAAGGAAATAGGAGAAAAAAGTTCTAAATCAGGAAAGGTGGTGGTGGTTTAATGGAAATAGAAGAAAACAATATATTGTTTACAGATATTCCTAGTGAATGGGATTATGCTTTAATTTTGAAAAAAGTTTCAAAATTTTAATTTTGGAAAAAAAAATATTTAAGGGGAAAAATATCTTGTACCATATAGAAGGTAGAAGCACATTTCTTTCCACACTGAAAAGAATTCAAAACACTTTAAATGGTTAAGGTATCAATTAGTATCCAGAAGGCTGAGATTCAAACTCACATTTAGCTTCACTGGGTGACTGTGTCTCAGACCTCAAAGTGGTTTTATTATTGTGGGGATAAAAGGAACAGAGGAACAACAAAAAACCTCTGCCAGATAAGTAACTAATTCAGCATGGTGCTATTAAGCTTGCATTTAAACAGACCAAATTTTAAACAGTTTAGTACTGGTGCTGGGCAGTTCATAACTTGATCATTAACTAATGGTAATTGACACTCCCTCCCCCCCACCTTGGTAGAGGAATAAGAAGTTGTAGTGATACCCATCCACCTTTGCAGTGTGTTTTTCTCATCCATTTAGTTGTTATATTTCTCATGATCTTACACTTATGAGTGTTCCAATCCACTTGTAAACGTAATCCTCAATTTACAACTGTAACTTAGCTGGTCATTAAGTAGGTCATCCATGTGACCGAGCTGATTTTATAAATTTTTTGCAGTGGTTGTCAGCAAATCATCATGATCATAAAGTGAGCCCACTGTCTGCAATGGCATTTCTTTTTTGCTGGAAACTAAATGTAAAAATATAAACAAATATAAACTGAAGTCATTTGTCTGAGGAACACTGTAAAGGGCCTTAAATGAGGACCAGTTACTCAGCGTCCAAAATGTGGTCACATGACTGGGGGCAGGTGGCCATCTGAACTTTGAATCTGGATAATAAATATTTTGGGGAGGGGGCCAATCCATCATAAGTTTGAACAGTTGCTAAGCAACCAAATGCAAGTCTTTTGAGAGTATCATTTTAGCATTTGCTCATTAACACCTGGCTTTTCTCTGCAATATCAGCCCAGTATCTGTGGAATTGTTAAGATGAGGGAAGAGGGAACACGATCCATCAGGATATTACTTGCTCACTCAAAACTCTCTTTGAACTGGGATTACATGTGAGCATGAACTAAACAGGACAGTCTCAAGAATTAAAAAACATACTGCTGATGTGCTTTCTTGCTCCTTCTGCCCAACCTTCTCTGCAATCAATAAATCTTTATGTCCATGGAAGTCTTGCAATGCTGTTGCAATCCTCTGGGTTTAAGTTCCCTGACTCTCCTTCCTACTTTAGTGTAGTTGCTATTGTTTCCACCTAAAGATGCCTTTATTTTATGTACTTTCCATTTAACCCATCCCATTAATCTCTATTTCCATGTCTTACTGACCAAAAAACGGGAGAAAATACCAGTTTTAAAAAAGATGAAATAAAAAGCATAAGTACAGTACAGAGAATAAAACATAAACTTAAAGCATTTATCGAATCTATTCAAGTAAAATTCCTTCGATTGGAAGTCCCATTATTTGGATTTAGAAGTTGAACAACCAACCTTCCCCAAAATCTTTAACTGATAACACCGCTCTTTTGCATTCATGAATTCCTTCATGAGAAACAGAGGGAGATGAGGGCCTGTTGATCCTCTTAATCTCTTGGCAGTTTTTGATAATGCCAATCACTACACCCATTTGGATTGTTTTCATGAGCTTGGATCCTTGTTTCCAGTCCAATCTCAGAAAGTATTGGGAGAAAGCAGTTGAAATCATTGATGGCAATAGAACCTTTGGGAGCTACGCACAGCTCTATTTGTCAGTTCCATCTTAAACAAGATAAACTGTGCATGTGGATCAGTTCCTGGACACAAAGTTGAGTAAATAAACTAAAGTTTATTTAGTTTATTTAGTTTAGGTAAATAAACTAAAATTGAATTTGACCAAAAACTGGTGGGTGGTGGTTTCTAGTCATAAGAAATGGTAAGAATGTTCTGTTCTCAATGGGATTCCACGCTTTCTGAAAGAGCAGACAACCATCTAAAAGTCCAGGCAAAGACATTTGATGCACAATAGCAAGCTCTATTAAAGTATCTCATAGGCTGGAATTTCTGCAAGCAGCTTATATGATCTAGCAGAATTTCTTCTCTGTGGAGATCAAAAGCTCATCACGTTATTATTGTAAGACCTAAATGTACATATTGAACAGCTATTTCATGATTTATGTGACAATCTGGGTACACCCATAGATATTCTAAAAAAAATGTAGTTTGTAAAGGAATATTCCCTGTTGTATTACAAACCTGCAACTTGATTCAGATTATTTTTACAGAGCACATTTGGCATAATGCTTAAGAAATCAGGCTAGAAATTGGGAAACTGTGAGTCCAGCCTCGGGTACGAAGTCAGCTGGGCGATCCTGGTCTAATCACTCTCTTAGTGTTAGGAAAGAGATGATGGCAAAACAGTTCTGAAAAACCTGGCCAAGAAAACTGCAGACAGTATCCAAGAATCAGATGCCATAGGAAGTAACGGGGGAAAGTTGACAGCTAGCCTATCCATTCAGACTTACAGAAGTTTTAGATTCCATGGGGTAGATAGAATTCTTTATTGGCCAAATGTGATTGGACATACAAGGAATTTGTCTTGATGCATGTGCTCTCAGTGTACATAGAGGACAGAGGTGGTGGTGGTTGAGATCTGGTAGGCCTCTATGGTTTTTTGCCTGGCCACCTGATTTTTATAGTGATTCAGTGGTTACGTTAACCCAGAGTTCACTACATTTCCAACACTGCCCTTTGTAAACCTTTACTAATATTACCTCTATTTCACTTTGATGCCATTTTATTTCAAAGACTGGAACTCTGCCCCTTTCTTTATTTATAAGCCTTGATGGCCCATTTGATTATGCACTGTTTCGACCGCTAACAGAGAAGCTATATTACTGAATAAAATGCCCATAAATATTAATACATCGTAAACTGCATTATCTGCTTTTTGAGGTACACAATCACCATTGTCATTGATTAAGAGAACTCTCAAAATAGAGAATTGCCTATTCACATTTCCATTCTGTTAAGATTCCACTTATCCAGATCATTACTTTATTTAATCATTAGGATTTATAGATAATGATTATTTATTTAATTAAATGTATACATTGCCCATCTTCCCAATTCAGATGGCTTAAGAATGATAAAGATACATATAAAAATAATTAGAATTAAAAATGTTATATAAAAATTAGAACCAAGAAAAGGAGTGGCACAGTGGTGAGGTCCTCTTACTCCATCAACCACCTCCAGCAAAAAGCACTCCTATTGGGATTCAAGCTGGGTGAAAATCATTAATAGGCTCTACAACGCGGCCTTTCTGCTGGAACAAGTAGAGCAGGATAATCCCATCTGGCTGAGACAGCTCCCCAGATACTCTGGACCCACGCCATAAAGGGCTTTAAAGGGAATGATCAAGACCTTGAATTGGACCCAGAAGCAGACTGGTAACCAATACAGTTCATACACTGGTGTTATGTATATGCCACGTTAGGACCTTCAGAAGTGCCCGCACCACTGCATTCTGGACCATCTTCCAATTACTCTTCAAGGGGAGCCCCATGTAGAGTACATTGTAATAATACTATTGAGAGATGACTATGGCCTTAGTGAATGTGTACAGGGTCTCTTGATCCAATTAAGGGTGCAACTGGTGCATAACATGAACTTCGCAAAGGCCATCCTAGCCACGACTGCCATCTGCTCTTTCAGTCTAGAAGAACCTACTGAGGGCGCACTGAGTCTGTCTGTGGTAACCCAACCCCATCCAGAACTAAAGATGATAACCAAATGGATGGGTTCAGCTGTTGTTCCCCATCCAGATCCCCACAGGTCTACAGGCACTGCTTAACCCTGTTAACAACAACAACAAGTCTAAATACATGAATCTATAGACCTGTTCAGCACTTATAATATCTTATCAAACTGCAGAGCAGGAAGTATATTTATAATATTTAGATGCTTCACATCGGAGAATAGGTCAACCTGAGGTACCTAACAGCATGCTCACATTCTTGTGTCCCAAGCCTCCCAATCAAATTTGGATTAGTTAACCCATGCAACTGAGGAAGACAATTTACTCTCCCATGAATGGAGAAAAGTTGGCCCTAACCAGAATTGGAAAACTACTATCTCACAAGGATTTTAATCCTTTCCTGCCATTTTTCATAATCAGGAAACTACTGCATCAAAGTGCAACATTCATTTACTTGGCCAGGATTTGTACTAATCTAAACATCAATTTTCATTTCAAGGTTCCAGAAACTACTTTGTGATCACTTAGATCCTGATCCCCATATGTAATCAGAAATAATCTCACTCACTTTAATAGAACACATCCATGTAAGCATAATTGTGCAGAGGACCAATATTTTGCCTACCAAATAACTGTTAACGTTCTGGAAAATCCATCCAAAAATCTATCTTGTTTCTTTGAAATTGTCATGCTCAATTCTAATGAACAAAGATTTTAATACATCCATACTTTATCATTTCACATAATCACTTAAAATGCATCCTTATTCATAACATGTGCAATTGAAACTTGATTTAAAACTAAACTTGTATTTTTTTTGATTATTTCAAGGATTTCATAATGTAAATTCATATTGATTGTAACCTTGCTTAAAAGGTCCGAAAATACCAATTGAATTGAATTCTACTAAATCTTTTTTACAAAACTGAATTAAGATTCCTCTCCCTCTTATTTTCTGTATAATTTTTAAAAAGCTAGGAACATATTTTGGCAAGTTATTTGCACAATACTACGTCATACCTTGGTTTTGCAATCTACAGAGATCAATGCCAAGTAGAAAAGTAATGCTTGATTTAATCCACACCCTTGTATAATTTGGCTGAGAGTACTTCCTTTATCCCAAAGGCACAGCGGTAATTATCCTAACATATACCAATTTCACATAAATAGGAGTTTTCTCATGATAAAGCTTTGGAATCTTCAAAGTTTTGCAGCTAATGCGTTCAGCATTTCTATACTTTTCAGCTAAATATTTTTAATTAACATGCCTAGAAGTAATTTATAACAAAGAACACTTAATGGAGGAATCTGTGCAGTCTTGATTTCATTGTAAACAAAATAAGCCAACATTTTTTTAAAAAAAGATATACTATTCTGACATTTGTATTGTCACTTTTAAGAGATTATCAATCAAAGGGAAAATTTTGAAGCACAATCTTTTAAATGCAAAGAATACAAACTAGTGTGATATCATAGTTGTGGTTATTTCCATGAAAAACTCATACCAACAGTACATATCTTGAATAGAGAGTTCCATCAAGAATTGTGTGTTCTGGGATGTGTTTTTAAAAGCAAGAATGAGTAGACAACTTTATAGCTTTCTTGCTGTTTTTTGCAATCACACCATTCATCAGGTTTTCCTTTGTGAAGCACTTTTAGGTGCCCTTTTAACAAAGCGAGACTCCGTCATTTTCTTGGGTACAAAACTCAGCTCCCCTTAGGCAGCAAGCTCTGAATGAATGTTTACCTGAACTTCCCTCAGCAGCCCTAAGAAGATAAAAGCATTTCCAGGTGTTTTTTTTTTTCCCCAGGACGGAGAAAACAATGTTAATGTGATTAGTTTACTGAAGGCAAGTCTAGAAATAGCATAAAGCAGCACCTTGGCTGATCTTGGAAAAAGATAAGAAGGGTTTAACCTGGTTTGGATTTGAATGGAAGACCATCAGAAAACATCCAGGACTTTGGAGTATCCTGGCAAGTTGAAAAACAGTCTGGAAGACAATGTGGCAAATTATTTCCATACTGTGGTAAGAAATGCCATATAGCTGCCTCTAGGGCAGAGATGGGAACCATGGCCTTTTATGACTTGTGGACTTCAACTCCTAGAATACCTGAGCCAGCTGTCATAAAAGAGGCATGGTTCCCCACCCCTGATGGATACATTACTTTATCCTATCCAGATACATATCTTGAACAACTTTTAGCCAAGTAACTGATCAGCTGTCATATGGCTTATGCACAAAAACCTTGATATTGCCTTTTATTAAAATGGCTGGCTTTAAAATGGCAGGAGAGGGGTTTGGCTTCCATGCAATCTGGACTATACTTTGAAAAAAATGCTTCCAAAGAGTACCTGGGTTTTGCTCATCAATATTATATTGCTGAATTGTGCAGAGTTAGGCTTTTGGGAAGAAGTTAAGGGGCTTAAATTATTCCCTGAGACTCTCCAAAAAATAGGGACAACTGTCCCAATGTTCAGGCTCTAATTTTTACTCCTGCTAGACTGGATTTGAAATCATCCTGTACACAATAATCATCTTAATTTGCATGGTAGTCATGCTGATAGAAATCTAATTTTGGAATCTGGTGCTAATAGTGAAAAGAAGGTTTTAGAATCTTGTAAATAAAAAGCACGTAACAGTTATATGAATTAGCATATATCTCATTTCTAACAAGCAAGGATTCTCTAATGCTTTGGTTTATCATTCTCTAGGAAGGTGGCTAATGGTTTGCCAGAACAAGCAGTGAAAGGATTTGAAGTATAGATAATGATGTGGAACCAGGTTATTTTTAGGGTTTCTTTTCTTCAATTATTTCTGTTTGTCCCATTAGATCCAATGGGGTGGGCCTTTTCCATGTTCCATCTATTAAACATAGGCAGTTCTCAACTTATGACCATTTGTTTAGTGATGGTCCAAAGTTAAGATGGCCTCAGAAAAAGTAACATAAAACCATCCACAAAGTTATGACATCACACTATTGCTGAGGTTACGCGATTGCAATTTGAGCACTTTGCAATCAGGCTGCCTTTATGACATCACAATGTCTTACAGTGACATGATAGCAGCTGGCTTCTGGTAATTAGAGAAGCCAGATTCGTTTAATGACTGCATGATTCACTTAACACTCACAATTTGCTTAATGCCCATAGTAAAAATGTTTGTAAATCAGATTATGGTCATATGATGATTTATTTAATGACTGTCACCATCTCAAGCAGATGATTCTCGGCAACTAATAACTTCTTTATGTACATCTCTCTTCTTCCATCAAGTTATCAATATGGTTTAAAAAAATTTGAAGCTGATTTCCTAAGGAGGCACTAATCAAATTAGATATATTAAGCTTTCCATTATATACATGATGCTTCCCTGTGTCTCAGACCATGTCTTGTAAGTACAAAATATTGCAATATGATCAAGTCTTTTCTTTTCTCTCTCTCTTTCTCTTTCTTTACCACTCATCTCCCTCAGAGAGGAATATTTATATTCTGGGTTTTCTTTGATAGTAAAAAATTGTGTATTAGGGACTGCCTTAGTTTTAGTTTTACCCTCAGAACAATGATGTGAGATGTATGGGAAGAGGGGACTATAACCCAGCTCTTGTTAGTCCATATCCAACATTCTAACCAATACATTACTGGATCTTATTTAATTATTTGCCAGAATACATTTTCATATTACAAATGTATTTCCTTCCCATTATAGTTCACACCAGAAATAACTTTAAATCTCCAGAAATATTGCAAGTTTGTAAATTTCATGGCCTTTCCCTTTTTTTTCTTTAAAGCTTTCCCTTTTTTTCTTTAAACAACATTTTTCTCCAGTTTCTGAAGTATTCCATAAATTTTGGGGAATTCTTATAAAATACACAGATGCAATAAACAGCTAGAGGAAAAACACACACACTTTTTCCTAGGCAGGGCTTCATACTGAATGTTTTTCTGCAATTAATTTTTTCTCTCCTTCTCCCAAATCCTCTGCACAGCACAACATGCCTACTTATTCATGCAAACATACCACTAGACCTTAATCAAGATATTTTTCATAATGGTTAACAAAAATATGAATGCATTAGATGTATTATTTAACTATTTTTTTAAAAATCCAGATGGCTGTCAGATTCTAAAAGAATGGAGTATATAAGGAATTGAAGACAATGATAAGGGTTTTGCTTATATACAAGTTGTACTTTCCCATATCTTTACTATGCATACATGTATCATGAATACGTATATGTATACTGAAATTACAGGAAAGTACAACTTGTATATAAGCAAAGCCCTACCCTTGTCTTCAATTTTTATATGCTCCATTCTTACTATATACATAGAATATGTATTACATTATATGTATATGTATATTATATGATCTATCCATCGATCCATCTACACATGGTATTGTGATATTTTAAAAATATTTTCTCAGCCATGAATGGTAGTGATATGATTCTGACACTATGATGTGCTTCATTGTAGTTCTTGAGCCCTTACTTTTTGGGATTCATGACAGATTTCTGAAAATATTTAACTATTATTCATTGGTTAAAAACCACTTTTCCATTATTTAACAATGTTATCTCTGGGTTTCAGGAACTACAAAAAAAGGACTGAGGGGACACTGACTGTCCCCTCTGCTTTTTAACTACAATTAAGCTATTGTGACCTAAGAGTGGGTTTAACGCTGTAATTGTGGAGTAATTTTTAGGACAAATTTTGGAGACTCAGATGAACTAGTCTACTCTTTGTAAAACACAAAGTGATTAGGTATGTAATATTTTACCAAGCTGTACTAAATATCCAACGTTTTACACCTTCAATGCAGAGCAAATTATTCTCTAGCTTTTATTAAATATTATATTTCATCATATACACACACAGACATATAGTCCTTTGTTATTTATTGCTGGAAAAAAGAAAGTTATCTAACATCTGTAGTTATGAAGACCTTTGAAAGGCTGTTAGACTCCTTGCAATTTGCCTACCAAGCAAACAGATCAACAGATGATGCTTTTAATATGACTTTGCGCTACATCCTACAACATCTTGAATGTCATCATTCCAGATATTATTTTAACTAAACTAAATCAGCTAACTATACCTGACCACACTTGTAAATGGATCATAAGCTTCCTAACAGACAGGAAGCAGCAAGTGAAGCTAGGCAAAATCACATCAGATACCTGTACAATTAGCACAGGAGCCCCCCAGGGCTGTGTGCTCTCTCCACATCTCTTTTCTCTGTATACAATGACTGCATCTCAAAAGATCCCTCTGTTAAAGTACTGAAGTTTGCAAATGATACAACAGTGATTGGTCTCATTCAAGACAATGATGAATCTACATACAGATGGGAGGTTGAACAACTAGCCTTGCGGTGCAACCAGAACAATCTTGAACTAAATACACTCAAAACCATAAAAATAGTGGTAGATTTTTGGAAAAACCCTCCTATAGAACCCACCTCTTACAATACTAGACAACACAGTATCAACAGTAGAGACCTCCAAGTTTCTAGGTTCTATCATATCTCAAGATTGTATTTGAATGACTAAAATCAATTGGGTGGTTGTTTAAAACTGTTTAAAATGGCTCCACTTTTAGAAGAACTAAAAATGGAACTTAAAAAGTATAAAGAAGATACACAAGAAGGGAGAGGTTCTTTTGGCTTTGTATTTCAGTTTTTAGAAATGGAGATTTGGAATTATGAGAAACAACAAGAAATTCCTGCAGAACAAGAAGATTGTGACAAAGAAGAAGCCATCTTTAATGAACAAGTAATCTTAGGTGGGGGGAAAAAGGAAAGGGGGGAAAGAGAATGGAAAGTTTAAGATTGGGAAAAATAACTAAAAAAATAAAATAGAGTGAAAAATAAGTATAAAATCAGAAAGCAACAGAAGAGGGAAATGCAGAAAAGAGAATTAGAAGTAGAGAGACAAGGGGGTAAAAAGGGGTGGGAGAAGAAGAGAGGGAAGAAAGAAAGGAAAAGAAGTTATAAAGGACAGAAACAAAATATAGAGAAACAGGGCCTATTTCGAGATAATGGGTGAAAATTTAATGGAAAAAGGGATTCTGCAAAGATACATAAGATAGTATTGTTGTATTAGAAACAGAAATAATTTTAGAAAATATGAAACAATGTATGATTAAAATAGCTATCGTAATTCAGTTGAATGCTTGTCAATAAATAAATGTAACAAAATGAATATTTACTGATTTACAAAACATATGTGAAGAGAAATAAGGGAAAAATAATTATGGAAATTATATGTGTCTTTAAGGAAGTATGATATTTAAATGAAAAGAAGTGTTAAAGATGTTAAGATTTTAATGATTATTAATGATAGAACTGAATTGGAATGGAATGAGGGTTTATAATCACATATATTTATAATCTTTCTTTTTTAAAGAATATAGTGTGTATAATAAGAATGTACCAAGCAGAATTCGATTGGAAGTTATGTATTATGTATTATATTGAAGGTCATAACCTTAAGGTATATATTGAAGTTTAAATAAGAGTTGAATGGATGTAATTAAAAGATATAAAGGTATCATACTCCAATTAGTAACTACAGGAGAAAAATTGTTTAATGAGAAAAGATAATATGAAATTGAATTAGAACAGACAAAAGTATAAATATAATGATTTGAATTGTGATGAGATAATCAAAATAAAATTGAGAAAATTAAAAGAGGGAAAAAACTATGTAGAAAATGTAGAATAGTATAAGATATGGAATAGAACACAAAAAGGACCATGAAATTGAGTTTTGTGTCTATATAAAGAAGTTCAACCCGGGACCATGCTATTTCCAAAAAGATGTTTTACTTATATTTTGTATGTGTGAAAACCCAAATAAAACTTTATTAAAAAAAAGATTTAAAATGGACATCTAATATCAAAAACATCATCAAAAAAGCTTAACAAATAATGTTCTTTCTGCGCCAACTCAGAAAGCTCAAACTGCCCGAAGACCTGCAGATTCAATTCTATAGAGGAATTATTGAGTCTGTCATCTACCACCTCTATAACTGTCTGGTTTGGCTCTGCAACCAAACAAGACAGACACAAACTTCAATGGATAATTAAAACTGTAGAAAAAACAATTGCTACGAACCTGCCTTCCATAAAGGACCTGGATACTGCATGGGTCAAAAAGAGGGCTGTAAAAATATCTACAGAGCCCTCACATCCTGGACATAAATTGTTTCAACTTCTACCCTCAAACGACTTTATAGAGCACTGCACACCAGTGCAGTTCCATTGTCACCTAAATGTTATGAATGTTCTCATGGGAACTTTGATGAAACAATGCATTCCTTTTCCTAATATTTTACATTCTAGATTAGGTTATTCTAGAAGTTCAATGGCACAAAGATATCGTTTGCACATTTTTTTGTTTCATTTTCTAAAATAACATATTCTGTTTTTTAAAAGAATTGATATTAATCTGGTCAATAAAATGCCCAGTTTAAGTTCACTGCTGCAAACTGCAGTTCTTCCAATAATATTTAAAACATATGGGATAATTTACATACTATAAAGAATTAGAAATTATTAACACACTTCATTTATAAAATCTACAATGGCACATAATTAACCAATCAAGATTCAGAGAGCTGTGGAGACCTGATTTTATTTTCAACATACCCGGGGCATAGTTGTTTGTATCTGCCTTTTATAGGGATTTTAGGTTCAGGTTTTGTTTCTGGAATTTTATTTTAGCAATTTTCTTTATTTGATTTGCCTTTCCTTGGTGGGCTATAAACCAGAAGACTTTGAGTTCTAATCCCACTATAGGTATTAAAATCAGCTGTATGACCAGTCACTCTTTCTCTTTCAGCCCAACCTACCTCACAGGGTTGTTGCTCTGAGGATAATAGGAGAAGGAAGAAGCATTATGTATGTTTGCTGTCTTGAGTTACTTATAAAGTAATAAAGTCTGGATAAAAAACTCAAACAAATAAATAATGCCACAACACACTGAATCTGCCTGCAAAAGATATGTGTGGATCTGTGCTCAAAATAAATAAATAAAAATAAACAAGAAGGCAGGGAGAATGCAAAGATGGGTCCAAAAGAGGGAAGCTTTGCTTAGTACAGCTTTCTCTAAGTTGATACCTTCTAAGTGAGTTCCATAGAACGAAGGTGGAGATGGGAGCTGTAGTGTTGTAGGTCTACAGGGCATTACAGGTTTTCCTTGTTTAACCACCATTCGTTTAGCAACAGTTCAAAATTACGATGGTGCTGAAACAGTGACTTACACTTTGCTTGTGGAAAGCTGGTGGGAAGAGTGCAAATGACAATCACTGCAATAGTCTTCTTAAGTGTGAGCTGCCAAGCACCCAGATTGTGAATACACAACCATAGACTGGCTGGAACGGCCAGAACCTCAAAGAGCAGCCATAAGTACGACTCATGCAGTGCCACAATAATGTCTAACGGACACTGTTTAAATAGTTATTAACCTATCTGTAAAACAAACAAGGACATTCTAAGAAGATTAATGCTAATTGAAACCTATTTCGCTGAAGACCCTCATAAAATCAGTGAAATATGGCATGCCTTTTAGCTCACTGCAGTGATCCTACTTGTTGAACATTATAGCATTAATGCCATAACCTGATCGCTGGAAGTTTAGATTATTCTCCCTCCTGCATTCTATCAATTCATTAATATGGTATTTTTTTAAACTACCAATTCAGTAGAAACATCTCGACCCATCTGAAATGTTGTAATCTATATCCACCATAAACTTGTTCTATTAACAAAGAAATTATGAAAATTTAATAAAAAATTAAAAAGAGATTAAATGAGATTCTTTAATCTTTCCATTTATCTCTTTGTCCAAAATTCCTGAAAACTGTTCTATTGTGAAAAAAAACTACACACAAGCATTTGTGTTCTCCCACCCCGCAACTAATGTGAACTATCAATCTTGACTTGGGTCAAGCTGTCAGATGAAGTGGGATGTTCATATTCTGTCTAAACCAATTTGGGCTTTGTTTTTAAGTACTGCCTTGGATTCCGAATGTTTTTCCTTCCAGATTTTGAAGCCAGATTATACCGTAATAATCTGTGGTACATCGATGAATGATCGAAGTGCTTACTATAAAGCAATACAGGTTTGACAAAATTTGCTTTGCTTAATTTTTCTTATGTTTTGAACAATTGCTACTCAACTTTGATTCCAGTTGTCTGTCATTCATCTCTGTATTAGTGTTATTTCTAAATTCATTGAGTAAATTCATATCATGGTAAATATTATTCATCGAAAAATCAGTCACTGAATAAAGTAGGTCATTTTATATGATCACAGAATTCCTCAAAAGTCCATTAATAGCCACAGTAAAGTATACATTACCACTACAGGAAGAAAAGGATATAGTAGAATCATTTATATACCTAAATTGTTTGTCAGTCTTAATCTGGAGTGTGGTGGCAGCAGAGATTGGCTAGGAAGCATTGGACTGGAACTGGACTGCAAAAGAAAAAATGAAATATAACTGAGATACAAGAACTAAACTGCAAAGCATTACCAATTGCAAAAATAATTGTTGTATTAGTATAACAGCAAATTCAATTTTGAAGAACAAAAAACAGTTTGAAAATATAGGTTGTTTTTTTTTTAAATTGAAATACCAATACATTATGAAATATAACTGCCTCCATTTATTTTTCTAAAAGGATGCATTAATACTTCCTTTTGGCATTCTTTTTAATTATTGCATCAACATTGTGGTCTCTGAACCTACAAGGTATATGCCATTTTCTGTTTCTCAAAGTTGAAAAACTCTCTGGATTATTACATAAATTGTACTTTTTATCTGACAAAGCTTGACAATTTTACTTTTTTGACTCCTTCAGTCTCAACAGATTTGATTGTGATGCCCAAGTCTTTCAAGAGGCATCAGAGGAAAAAAAAAATAAGTTCAAAGTTATGATCTCTCTGCAGGAAGCTGTAGCAGAAATATAGAATGGTTACTATAACAGCTTAAAATTCAAACACTTGAGTTTACCAGCCTGTAACATGAGAGTTAAAGAATACAATCTCCCTACTTTATCAAAATATATTTATTTTAAAATGATTGATTTCTAAGTAACTTCTTTCAGAATAGCCTTGGGGGCATACTGCCTAACGCTTTCACAATGAACAAATGTATAAAAGGCTCCATCTTAAAACCGAGATGCAGATCCAATTTATATGTGGGAAGTTCATAATTCTTTGTGATTCTATTTCAAGTATAATTTAAAAAAAAAAATCGTTGGCTGCAGTTTTTTTCAATCCTTTTTCCAGGGCTGGGCTGCTGGGGGTTTAGATCCCCTAGCTAAAATTCTGCACAGTTCAGAGAACCCCCAAATCCTACTCCTGGCTGGCCCCGTCCACCCCTCCCCTCCCCGAAGTCCGCAAGCAGCCTGTTTTGGATCCAGGTAAGTGCAGGGCATGCACGGAGGCTTGGGGAGGGCGAAAAACAGGCCTCCTGGAAGTTTTGGAAGGCCAGAAACGGGCCTCTCCGGAACCCGGGGAGGCCATTTTCACCCTCCTGGAGGCTCAAAAAAACCCTCCCGAGCACAGGGAGGACAAAAACGCTCCTCTGCTAAGGTGCAGGAGGCTGACTAGGCCATGCCTGTCATGACCACGCCCACCCAGCAATCAGGCAAATAATTTGTTGCTAACATTTTTACTGTACATACATTTAGTGTATATGAAGTAAGGAGGAATTCAAATCTATGAATCCAAGGTATGAGTTAAGGGCTGAGAAAGCAATTTATTTTCGAAAGACAATTAAACCGTGAAAAGACAGTTAAAAAAAATTATTTAGAAATTGAAAAGGATGAAGGTATTTGTTTACTAACACAAATTGAAGTTGTAAATAATG
Source organism: Laticauda colubrina (assembly GCA_015471245.1). NCBI lineage: Eukaryota > Metazoa > Chordata > Lepidosauria > Squamata > Elapidae > Laticauda > Laticauda colubrina. The sequence continues at coordinate 15,544,662 of BLBF01000063.1, read as the reverse complement.
TTGGTAATAATTAGGAATTAGGAAAATTATTTTCAGGGTATAGAATGGAACGAATGTACCATTGTATTTGGAATATTTTGTGTTCATCAGAAAAAATCTTATGTAGCAGATGATGTAGAAAATGTCACATATTATTTGTTTTCTCCTGTTTGTTCTTTATAGCAAGAGTTTAACACATAAAGTACAATCAGCATTTTAGTTTCATTTCATTTGATGACATAATCATTAACAGGGACAAAGCTGAACATATTAAACCAAAATAAATTAAGTAATATAAATACATGGAATTTAGAAAAAAGTTAGATATTTTAATATGGCAATTAAAATTTAGGATTTATTTTGAATTATTAGCTTTTTTTCTTTTACCAAGGCTCTATGAATGTGAATGTAAATGTGCTCTGAGCAGAAAATCAGATCTGAAGATAACCTCCTAAACCTGAAGTGAATTGTCGCCAGCAGTTAAATCTCCAAGGCTTATTTGGCCAGCTTTCATAATTTATTACTCAACATATCAAAGCAGGTTTGGACTGGAACCCCCTCTCCCCCTTTGGGCTTATTTCATCAGATTTCTCTGAATTAAAACTATTAATTGAAAGTATCCCAAAATCTTTTGATCTGCTTCTTTCCTGACTTGTGACAAGTATTCCAACTCAGTGGTTTAATAATCTTGGATAATTTTTTTAAAACTTTCCTAACAAGGGCATAACACTTCAAAAACACACACACACACAAACCCCTAAAGGTTTTAGCCATATAGGAATTGGTATGGCATGATAAAGCAATTCTATTGTTGAGAACTCTTTATTTGCAAGCTAACTTTTAGATGCTAAGCTATGAACCAGCCATACCCCCATTCTAAACCTTTTGCTGCTTTGCAGCCTGAGACGAAGTATGTCCCAAAGGTGCTTTTTCGGGATGAAACTGGACTTTTGTTTTTTCTTTTGAAGACTTTGAAGAAGCTTCAACGTCCAAAAAGCTTCTTCACCTCTGACAGGATAGTGGGGAATGGAAGAATTTATATTCCTTGCAGGCAGCTAGTCATTTGCAACATTTTAGTGGGTCATTGAAGCACTTGGAGATTTATCTATGTCTTCAGGATCACTTGAGTAGTGCTTCTGGTTCCTGCTGTCAGATAAACCTCCAAGTGCTTCAACAACTCTCTGAAAGGATGCAAATGGTCAGCTGTCTGCAAGTAATATAAATCCTTCCATTCCCTACTACCCTATCAGAATTGAGGACACTTCTTGGATGAGAAGCAAAACATCTTCAAAAGAAAAAAACCAGAAAGCTCAGTTGCCCCCTGAAAAAGCCTTTGGGCCAACCATGACCTGGATGACTAAGAATCTCCTCAAACTCTTAGGCAGAGGTCATAAATGCAAGGAATAGTTAGTTAGTTTTTCATCACCATTGTAACTGTAAGAGGCTGCAGTGCAAGGCAGTCGCTAAATGAGGATTACCTAGAATGTAAAAAATATTAAAACTAGCTTCTTAAAATATGCAATAACAGTCCAATTGATCCATGAAAAGCTGGCAGACCTCTACTTCATTTAATCGGGTTTTTTTGCACATTCATGCTAAATGAATATATCGACATCATATTGTTTTAAAGCCTTCTCTTCACAATCCAAATGAAACGCATTAATTCATTGGTGCACACTGTAGCTGCTACTACATTGTTTACACTTACCTTCTCCTGCCATCAAGCACTTTAAGCAGACGAAACTCATCTTAAAAAGTACTTTGTTTAGTGCTACGTGCTAATTGGGGCAGTTGAAGTCAAAATATCTGTATCTCAAATGCTTGTTAGAAGTGATTTTTTGGGTTGCACATTATTCCAAGTTAATGAATGGTGATTTTTTGGGTTGCACATAATTCCAAGTTAATTTTGTGTAGCCATTTCTGGGGCTCAACAGGAGCAAATCCAAATTGCTTGGTTCTTTGTTTATGATAAACTCTAACTCTACCCTAGTATTTATGGCTGCACCATTCACTTTCATGTAAGTATTCTATCAACACAGGAGTAGTTTGCATGTAGAATGAATACCCTTAACTTGCAGTTTATTTAAAGAATACACCTGGAAATGTGATTTCTGTGAACATGCAACACAGTTGCAGACAAGTGAGAAGAAAAATAGCAAAAACCCTCACATCCCCTGCCTGTTCATTAGCAGTAGAAGTGGCTTGCATGAACTCTGCACCCTCTACCCTTAGGGGGTCAAGCTGTTATTAAAGAATGTGCAATATCAGGTAGGTATATCCCTCTATCGCTCTATCTCTCTATCTCTCTACCTACCTACCTACCTATTGTTCAACAGTGAAGTGTAACTTGAAAACAGTCTTCCAATGCTGTCTGTAAAGGTAGACTGACCTCTACTTTCCGATGTTTTAACTTAACATGCCAGCATAGAATAGGGCCTATGGAACAATTACTGTGAAGCAATAATTTCTGAAATGCAGGCTGTGGGAAGAAATTGCTAAACACCTTTTCAACAACAAGAAAAGGTTGGCTAAGATAACTAACACCAATCAACTAATTCTTTTCACAACACTTTGCTTGCTTAACATAAAAACCACAGTTCTATCTTGGATAGTATATTACAAGGCCTTAGTGGAGTAGAATTACAAGTACAAAAAGTATTGTGTGTGTATGTGTTTGTTTAAAGAGATAGAAAAGCCTACACATTTCTGCCAAGTTTAAAGAGAGCTGTTTTGCATTTGCTTATTATGCAAATATTCCTTTTCGGAGAGCCTAATGTTCATGTTTTAAAAAAATAGTGTACACCACCCAAAAATAAAAGAGAATCCAGGTAAATTCAGGTTCCAACAAGCTAAGAACAATTTTGCTGATTTGTTCCTGATAATATAAGGCTGTGACCTTTACAATTAAAAAAATAAAAATTTTCATACATGGTTGCAAGTCAAATTAGGCTGGGAAAGTCAGCACTGTAATTTGTCTTTTCTGGAGTTTTGTGCCTTTGTGAGTAGAGTTAATCCTTCAAATTACAGTTTTGTCACAGTGTGCAGCAGGCAATTATGAGCTCTAAGTAAGTCTGCAATCTCTTTTGTTTTGTACTGGAGTGGTTTTACATGCAACCCTCCCTCAGGTAGAAAAACAAACCTTTACAATATTGTTCAGGCCAATCTGTACTTTGACCTTATGTACAGACTTATCACTTGCTATTATCTTACATCGCTTATTCCCCACAGTATAATGAGAAAAAGGCCAAGGCAAAATGGTTCAAGAAAAAATTTCACTGAGAAGTATGGTTTGAAATTTTTTCTAATGCACTTTGACCATTTTACACTTGTCACCAGGAGAAAAATATGCACCATTTCTGCCAGAGAAAGCCATCAGAAACCCAGCCAAATTTGCCAGCTTGTTTTCTGAACTTGGGAGCAGCGGTCGCTACGAGAGCTTGTTTTCTTCTATATAAATGGGACTTGAAGCAATGCAACTATAGTCACCACCTTGGACGATTTGTCAAGGCACACCTGGAGAGATTTCTCAAGAGCACCATTTCCCCCCTTGGTGTAAAGGCAGGAAATGCCTACCATAGCTTCATCCAGCCCTCCTCCAGTTTGCACAATGCAAGTTCTCTAGAATATTTTCTTCTTGCAGCAATTGACCTCAAATGGGTTGTTGTATTTTGCTTTTTTTAAGACTGTGGAAGGAACCAAGTACACCTGCTGCCACCACAGCACCACATTAATGCAATCAGCCAAGTTGTGAATAAGGGGTTTTTTTTTAGCCTCTTTACTGTGACTTTATTAATTTTGCACATTATTGTATGCTTTCTGTCCTGGTAATGGAGTTGACTGTTAAAATGGGGAGGGGGATTCTGAAGTTATTTTTTTCTCTCTCTTGTATTCCCAGCCTCCCTAAAATTGCTGAACTACCACTATCACATTCCTACCCACTGAAATGGACTGGGGATGTTGGGAGCCATATTTGAAGGTCTAACGGGGTAGTCAACCTTTTTATACCTACCGCCCACTTTTGTATCTCTGTTATAACAGTAAAATTTTCTCTAACCACCCACCGGTTCCACAGTAATGGTTACTTATAATGTAGAGGACAAAATTCCTACCGCCCACCATGAAACTGGAATGCCCACTAGTGGGCGGTAGGGACCAAGTTGACTACCACTGGTCCAACATAAGGGGTCCCCAAACTTGGCAACTTTAAAACATTAACTGGGAGTTGAAGTCCACAAGTCTTAAAGTTGCCAAGTTTGGAGACCTCTCGCCGAAAATCTGGCACATCTACATAACATGAGGTCATTTTCAAACCTGAACATTTAGAATCTTCTGCAGAAATGAAAGTAAGTCTATATAACTGTAATCTACAGTATTTATGTACATTATACCAAATAGTTCCAGAGGCAATTAATTTACAGGGGGCTAATTAAGGATAATTTTATGTCCTATTCTAAATAGGTTGCAAAGAAGGCTCAGGAACATAACAGAACTTATAAAGGAAAAAATAGCATAACAATACAACATCTGCAACAAAATTTGATGCTTCAAGTGTATTTATAATTTTATGTAGCAAAATAATAAAAACCAACAAAAACAATACATCTAGAATTTACACTAATGGGTACTGAAGTTCGTGAGATATGACAGGATCAGACAGTAGAAGGAGGTATATGCAATTTAACATAAATGAAAAGCAACAAGATCCAAGGCAAATAAGCAGGCTTATATAAAACCTGCATTTCCAACACTATCTCTAAATCCCACAGAAAATAAAATGGTATTTAATGCAGGGTTTTGCTTGCATTTTTGATACACACACCCAAATTTTCAAATATAACCACTGGATGCCTAGCTCATGACAAGGGGCTCCTACTTTTGGTACAACGGTAAACCAAATATTATTAAATATTCTGTTATATTAGCTTAGTATTCAAATTGTAGGACTTGGAAGACTACAAAAAAAATTCATATACAAATTATTCAAATATAATGATCAATCTAGAAGAAACAGTTGCTGTTTTTCACAGTGCCACAACTATTTAAAGAGCAATACTTTAGATATTAGTTTTATTTTACAGCTACTTTTGTTTATGATCATTACATTTATGCTGTATTCCTTAAAATCAATCTGGCAGTAAGTCACTATGTTAAGAAAATGCCCTTATTTCTAATGCCACCCAGTGGAAGAATTACCTTAAAAGAGTTTGAGAATTTGAAATCCAACATCCTGTGATTCTGCAAGCCTACAAGCTCTCTTATGGCAAACCCACATATATAGCACGATCCTGACAACCTTTATCAACTATTCATGATATTCAGAGGCATAACATCATCATGAGGAAAGCAAATGGCTGCTGCCAGGTGTATGGGGAAAGCAATGCAGAATGGCACGAGAGCTCGGGATGGCTATTGCTGGCCGGGAAAGACTTACCTGAGATATTTGCAATCTACCCTGTTGACTTCTTCATTGAATTTGCTTGTGAGAAGCTGGCAGGAAAGGCCACAAATAGTGATCATGTGACTGTGGGACACTGCAACCATTGCAATTATGAGCTGGCTGCCAAGTGCCCAGATCATAGTCACATGACCCCAGGAGTGCTGGGACTTTTGGAACTTCAAGGACTGATTGTAAGTACCATTCATTCAGCACCGTAAGTCACATTGTAATGGAATTTTTAAGTAAACTTCACCGTAACAGAATCCAGCTTTTGCTTGACTTTTTGCATCCTGATTGATATTCTTGCAACATTTGCAAACTCATCAGCTGAAGATATCATCAGATTTTTCTGGGCAGGCACAGTGGCAGACATGCTGAGAGTCTGTGGGCTTCTGGGGGATTTGGTTAGTTGTGATCCACTCAATTCTTTTGCTGCCTCAACCCTCTGCTTGGCCACTGCGGAGGACAAAATAAAAAAAAAGTTTGAACAATATTAATCCTTTCATAAAAGAGTGCTGAATCCCAGCTATCATTGGAATGAAGGATGTACGCAGTAAGGCTATAAGGCAGAAAAATATAAAATAGTCACTATCAGTTAAATGTCAACAGATTAGATATCTAATGAGCCATAGTGGCACAGTGGTTAGAATGGTAGTACTGCAGGCTATGTCTGCTGATTGCCGGCTGCCTGCAATTTGGCAGATCGAATCCCACCAGGCTCAAGGTTGACTCAGCCTTCTATTCTTCCAAGGTGGGTAAAATGAGGACCCAAATTGTTGGGGCAATAGGCTGACTGCCACTGTCAAATAGGACACTGCCACTGTCAAAAATACATGCAAATTGCCAGGCATCCAAATTTCGATCACTTAACTATGGAGTTGGTACAACGGAAATGGTCATAGGATTGGTCATGACTCACTTTTTCCAGTGCTATTGTAACTTTGAACGGTCACTAAATGAATGATTGTAAGACAAGGACTATCTGTATCTGCAGCAAAAGAGAAAGGCCACTTCAAACTTTCATAACTAAGTTTGGACTTGAATACACCCACCCACGTACCCCAATGCATACACATATCAAATTACCTTTGTAATCGTAAATGTACACAAGGATTGGCTGGTTTTGACCAAAGGCACAAAACGCCACCATATGTTCAAGTGGATGGAAAGCAACATCACGAAGAGGGGAAGTGAAAGAAAGATCAGAATACATAGCTACCTGATCACCTGCAAAAGAAAAAAAAAGTATGTGAAGCAAATACTTTATTCACAAATGTTTTTTTTTTTTAACACTACAAGTTTGGGGGTACCCAAGCCAACCGAACCTAAAATTAAAGGATTCTTTCAAATTAAGAATTGTAAACAAATATCCTGCGGGGCAGGTATAATTTATCATTATCACTTTGGGATATAATGTATAGGGAATAAATAAATGATAAATATTTGTGAATAATAATTGAGTTATTAATGATTATTATTATTGTTCATCGCACTGGGTTTGGCATTTTTGTCTGCCTATTGAATAACCTAGTTCTGGGGATCCCATTATTTTAATGTAAAGTTGTATATCTTTATCAATGTTGTATCTTTATATGATTTGATATTATATTGATGCATATCAATTTAAAATATAGGTAGAAAGCAATTGGGAAGCATCACTTAATGTATACAAAACTCCCAAGAAAAGGTTTTGAAACTTTTTAATTTTCAACCAGTTATTTGGAAGGTCCTTTAAAGACATAAGTTACTGTAAACAAACATTTTCTATTTTTAACTTCTCAAAATAAAGAATAAAGGTACCTGTTTCTAAATTCCAAACGTATGCTACACCATCTTCACTTCCAGAAAAAAGGAATGTTCCACATGGTGTTAAGGTGCTATGAATTTTTTCTCGATAGTTTGTAGCACCAATATACTTCTTTGTAGCTAAGCTAAAGAATAGAATAGAATTATTTATTGGCCAAGTGTGATTGGGCACACAAGGAATTTGTCTTGGTGCAAATGCTCTCAGTATTCATAAAAGAAAAGATACATTTGTCAAGAATCAAGAATCATAAGGTGCAACACTTAATGATAGTCATAGAGTACAATAAGCAATCAAATCATACTAGGAAACAGTCAATATAGATCATATAGATCCAGCGACAAAGTTGCAGTCAAAATTATAGCTACTCTTTTTAATTATTTTCAATTTCATTGTACACCTGTTGTGCATTGAAAATAAATGTTTGATTAGATTTATTGTATTCCAACTTCTGATTTCTGGAAGGATCTACCCTTACTTTCACCTGGTCCTCAATTTACAACCATTTGTTTAGCAACTGTTTGAAGTTACAAAAGGACAGAAAAAAGTAATGGAATTATTGATTATGAGTCTCTGCAGAATCAGGAAAACATTAAAAGCAGGGGGGAGGGAAGAATTGATTTCAAGGTTTGATGGGCAGAATATCCAGCAATTCTATTCTCTCTACTGCACTCCTAACTTTTATGGGGAAAATGCAAGGTCTATTCTTCTGTTATTTTAAAAGAGTAAAATCTCTGTATAACAACAGATGGTTTAGTGCTCCTGTTTCAAAAATCATCTTAGTAATGTTGACTATAGAGATGTGTCTAATTGTATCTGGAAAGATATGCCTACTACATATTTTAAATCTTACATATAGATCTGGATAAAAGATCCAAGAACACTGGAGTTGTCTAGTAAAATATTAAATGGGTGAGAAAATTCTATTCACTATATATCACAAAGCACTATTAATTCTAACAGAGCTACTTCAAATTCCTTTTATGTTTTGTAAAGATGGGCTCCATATGCCACAAATCCTGGGTCTTTTATTATCTTATAGCCAATCCCACTCCCCATACATTTTTCTTCCTCAGAAGTGCTTTGCTATTGCCTTTGCTTTCATTTCTGAAAAAGCAACCAAAATCTTTAGCTGCTTTCATCAACAGCTGTGTGGAGCTTTGTGATTGCATAATTCTTAAAACTATTTTATCTGCAAAATATTTAATTTTCCATTCTCCCTGAATTTTGATCTCAATTATCTGGTTTTTTTTATATATCTTGCCGTCCAAGACTTCTGGAATAGAATAGAATAGAATAGAATAGAATAGAATAGAATAGAACAGAATACCTTTATTATCATTGCATTCTACAAATACAATGAAATTTGAAAGCTACTCCAGCACAGTGTCCCAAACACCACATCACAATCACACTAGAGTATTTAAAAATTAAAATAATAATTAAAAACCTAGTCTAAAACCTATCTAAAACATATAGTAAGTTAGATAGTTTAAAAATGCCACTATATACATATCGCTAAATCACATCTGCATTGTTTGATTCAAGACAATTATTGCCTTGGAAAAGAAACCGTTTCTCAGTCTATTAGTCCTCATTTTAAGACACCTATAACTCCTCCCTGATGGTAACAGTTCAAAATATGAATGTCCAGGATGAGAATGGTCTGTGGAGATTTTTAGTGCTCTAGAGAGGAGTCTGGTCTTCGCAATCTCTTCCAAAGAAGAAAGAGAGTAACCGATGATCTTTTGTGCTGTGTTTATAATTCTCTGGAGCATCTTCTTATCCACTGCAGAGCGTCCAGCATACCACACCGTTACACATATGCCAAAATGCTCTTGATGGTAGAATGGTAAAAAGTAACCAGCAACTTCTCACCCAGACGACTCTTTTTCAGCAGCCTCAGAAAGTGCAGGCACTGTTGGGCCTTCTTTGCAGTGGCCATAGTGTGGACTGACCAAGTAAGGTTGTCAGAAATATGAGTTCCTAGAAATTTAAAACTGTGAACTCTTTCCACAGTCTCCATTGATATATAGTGGGAGAGGCTCTGCTTTGCATCTTCTGAAGTCTATAATCAATTCTTTGGTCTTTTTGATGTTCAGGGCAAGGTTATAACTCTTGCACCACAAGATCAGTCTGAGAACCTCTGATCTATGGGCTACCTCGTCTTCTCCTGATATGAGTCCCACCTGTTTTTTCTAATTTTGAATTCTAATCATTCATTATTACTACTACAGCTATCTTTAATGTTGTATTTAGAACATCTTACATTCAACTCACTTTATAAATCTGTACAAATTCATCGCATCTTATTATTTAGCAACCAAATTTGTCCAAACATTTAGTCAACTCTATATATCTTTCTTGAAAATATGGAATTAATTTGCCATTCCCTCTTCCAGATTATAATTTGATGTTCCTTCTCCAACATAGGTTGACTTTTCTCAGTCATGTTAAGCCCCTTTACTATCCTTAGCATTCTCTTGCCCTCCTCTTTCAGCTTAATTGGCAGAGATGGTACCTTTCAGTTCACATCCTTGCCAGCATCACACTCAAATTTAATGAAGCTACTGAGCCTTCCCATTAGAGTGGGAGTGGGAGTGGAAGAACAGCTTAGAAAGGCTCATTTAATTGGATACTTTATGCCTTTAAGAGCATTAAGACCACTAAATGTTAAGATATTTAGAAGAAACGAAATGCCAATTTTTAGAAATGCCTCAAACTGTCTTATAGTATTGTTTAAATGGTATAAAACAGAAAATGTTGAAATACTTACATTCGAAGATCCATAATTCTTACAGTACTATCCTTGGTGTGGATAAGTAAACGCCTTCCATTTGGATGTACCTCCAAATAATTTATTGCTGTTCCTTTAATGTCACCATCATTTATTTCCTACCAAAACAACCCCAATACAAAACACAGAACTATTTGAGAACATGTTTACAATTTAATAATAACAACAATAACACTATCTGCTTATCCCAAGTCCTTGGGAAGGACTCAATAGGTGGATAAAAATGCCTAATAAAGTCCAAACCTTGATGGTGTTAGTTAAAAAACTTTTGAAACATCTGTAATAAAATAACCAAACTCAGAGATCACCAAGGACCTCACAGTTCAACCTTGAGTTACAAATATTTTCTTCTATTGATATCAGTCTCAACATGTGGCTGGCTGTGCACCAACCATAATACATTGATATACGCTGCCTGATTCCCAGTGACACTTTAGAACAGTGATACTATAGAGAATTTAAAAAGACAACAGCATATCAGTCTTGATAGGTTAGTCCAAGTGGCCAAGGAATCCATTGTCTTATCAGAAGCCTTTGAAACATCCCATAAGCAAGAGATGAATGAAAAAAATTCTTTCCTGCTACTGTTTCACAGAGAATGGCATTTAGAGTTACACAACTTCTGATCCAGGTACTAGTACAGCTGTAATTACAATTAGGCATTAATAACCTTTACCTCTTATTATCTCCTATTAATTGTTAAACTGTTGCCACTGAAGTTTTTTAAAAAAATGTACTGTCATTTCTATTTTAGTATCTGTAAACTGCCTAGAATTCATAAGCTTAAGAGGTAATAAATAAAACTGGATAAATTAAAGCCTGGCACAATTATTGATTGATAGCACTTAAAGGCATAAATGGCCATTACTTTCTTGCAGCGGAGAATACCACACGCATAATTTATGCAAAGAAATACAATCTGTAAATTGCTTGTAATTTCAGACTTGTCAAGTTACCAATATGGTTATTGTCTAATGAGGAGAGGAAAGGGGATCTGTGTAAATTCTTTTGAATTGCTGGATAGAATATAACAAATATTTCAAACACCTTAGCAAAATGAATGGAAAAAAAAGAAGTTGAGTATTTAAGTATCCCTGATTACAAATGTGTTTAAGGTTCTATCACTGTCACATTTTTCTTCTGTAAGTAGGTACAATTATAATATAGGAGCCAGATTGGTCTAATATTTAAGATGTTGGGGTATGAGCAAGGAACTTTGACTTGTAATCCAGCTGTAGTCACAGGAGCTGGCCAGATAACTGAGCCAGTCACTTTTTCTCAGCTCTAGGAAGACAATGGCAAAGCATTTCGGAAAACATTGCCAAGAAAATGACATGATGTCCATGTAGGTGTCAGGAATAATAATAATTATCATCATCATAATTGTCAGGGGAGAAAATTAAGCAGCAAGTAACTACTGTTACCCAAACTGATTGCTTCTGTTTTTACTGTAGTTTTCTAAAATAATTCAAGTTTTTTTTTAAAAGAAAGGATTTATTATTCCCAAATCATCATGCTTTACTCCTTTTTTATTAGTGGTCAAATGAAAATTCTATTATCAACTGAATAATAACATTAAGAAAGAATGGAGCAGAAAAAGAAATTATTGAATATCTATGAGATAAAAATAAGTACAGCTAAAGCTTCTAGAAGATTCATGTGTATCAGAGTATTAATGACATTATTCAGAAATAGTTTATTAAATATTATACAGAAACTAGTACTAATAAAAGCAAATCACGTTGAATATAGTCAGAAATCTAATTGTGAAACTTTAAAATATATGTTGCACAACCTTATCAAACAGACACAAGATTTTAAAACTTGCTGATTTTTTTTGTATACCTTATCAATGCCCCAGTGTTGAATTGGTGACTGAGAATTTTCTTTAACAAAAGTATTCCAGATAATTATTAATCCTGTGCCATCTCCAGAAAACATGTGAAATCCTAGAAAACAAAAGTTTGTTTGCTTAATATGATACAATAATTAAGACATTCAAATTACTCATATAATTAACTACACTGCATAATACTTTATGCAAAGTGTATGTAGTCAAATATATTTCTTTATCACCTACTTTTCCATTTTGCTAATTTGTTTCAGAAACCATGGGCCCCCTGAACTGTATTTAGTTACACAACCACACCCTAAATAGAATTATTACCAATAGCAGGGAAAGCATTAAGCATTATTCTTTTGTCAATAAAGCTTAAGGTTACATACACACACACCTGAATTTGAAGACAGTATATTTCCTGTACAAATCTCTCACACAATTTAACCCTTATAAATGCAGTGGGTTTTTGCAAATGGCATAGACACCTAGTGGATTCAGATGGACATCATAATCTTTCTTCAATGTTTGATCATATATTTCATTAGTTTTTCATATAAAAATCCTTTTTATTATATTCATGTTTTTTTCAGTAGAAATCCCAAGTTGTTCCTACTTTTATTAATAACTCCCAGCCTCCTTAAAAGAATAGCAATAGTATGTAATAAAATCCAGAGTAATTACAAAAATGAGATAGGCACTATATGCAGCATGTTTAGTGTGAAACACCTGCAACTTACCTTCAGCATTAAAACACAATGTATTGATAAAACTTTTGTGACCATCAAATTCTTGTAAAAGCTGCCCGTGAATTTCCTTTACTTTTGCATTCCAGACTCTAATCACAGAATCATAACATCCAGTTACAACAAGGTACTCAGCTACTGGGTGGAATTTTGCAGCATAGACAAATGAAGGATGTGGGAAAACTTTGGTGGCTGATGTAGCCTGGGCTTCAATTTTCCACATTCTAAACAGAAACAACATTTAGAAAGTTAGTCTCTTTTTTACTCGTTAATTCAATAAACCAGTGGTTCTCAATCTTTTCTTCACCACAGATCCCCTTTAAATACTTTTTGTGGCCACAAATGATGGCCAAAGACCCCCAAGGCTTAATTCAAGGTTTAACTCATAACATTTCTTCAAGTCTTTGTGGCCCTGTGATGACATTGTGGCCCCCCCAGGGGTCCATGGACCACAGGTTGAGAACAACTGCAATACACCATTTCAGTACCAAACTGTGTTAATATATTTTTTTAAATGATCTGTAAAAATATCGAGTCTATTTACAAATATATGAACTAGATAATTTCTGGGTAACAAAAAAGAGTTTACTCATTAGCCAAGTTTCTATAACGATTCATTCTTCAATTAATTATTCTATAAAATCAAAAACCATCTAATTCCTCACAATTAGTTTTTGACTTAAATTTACATCATTTAACCACATCAGCTTGTTTAGTATGAACTAATGTTTTGAAGCAACAGATTATTTGCATTATTTTTTTTAAAAAAAATTCTTGTTCTGTGAAAAAAAAGAAAGTACTTTTTATAATGTGGGCAGAGATATGAAGCAAGAGATTGAATATGAAATATGAAAAAATAAAACCTACAAAGAATGTTTATTTATTTATTATTGAGTTTGTTCAATCTCTATAACCACTCACATAACTGTCTAAGAGATGTGAACAAAAAAGAACAAAAGCAAGAATCCTGGTCTTTAATATAAGTTTGTTCTGGGTTCAGCAGCAAAGGATGACTCTGAAATTTCTATATCTATTCTTTTGACAAAGCGTGCTTCAAGTTCTGGTTCAAAGCAGGGCTTTATAAAATCTGTTGGAAAAGAATTAACATTTGAAACATTCTGCATATCATGATTATTCATTAACTTGGTATGAATGTAACTGTTTGTCCTCATTTTGTCTCTTTGGGAGAGTGCCTTTTGCAAGCATGTATAAGAGGATGGATACATAAGGTCATACTCAGGTCTGAAGCACATACTATTTACTGGGGACTTGGCTTCACTACACTTGGCAACCCATGATTGATAAATGGGAATTCTGTTGCTTTTTAATTTTTTTCCCCCTCTCCTCTTCTGATAGGTGTATGACTGTCTTAAATTTGGGGGCAATTTTCATTTCAGGTATGCTGCATACCTCAATTTTAACAGGAGAAAATTAGTGATACTGACCTTGCAGTGCCATCTGAGGAAGCAGTAAGAAGATGCTGATTATCCTTTGACCAACAAAGATCATACACAATGTTCAAATGTCCATAGAACTCTCGTAGGTAGCACCCTGAAGGAATCTCATACACTAATAAAGAGCACAATAGAATATTTTAAAGATCTAAAAATGCACGGCATAAAGCAAACACATGAAGCAAGTAAACAACATCTTAATTTGAAGAGGATTCTTTACATAAAGCATCATGAGTGTTAGATAGCATGGTGATGAAGACTTTATTTTTGCCAGTATTAAACCAATAATCAGAGGTTAAGAGTGGCTAACACATTCTTACTTTTAGGAAGGCAGGCAAAATTATTCTTTTTCATCATATACTTGAGGGTTAAAATATTGCTGGTGATTTCTATGTAGTCTGTAACATGATGTTATGATTCTTAATGCCAGTTTACTGAGCTGCTTTATTTGACATTGGTTTACGGCTAGGATTGTGTTCTTGTGTTTTAAAACATGTAAGCCACCTATACGCTGCACAGGATGCGTTATAAATGTTATAATAATTCTATGAATAAAAGGAAATAATTTCATAAAACTGGTGTTTGTAATAATAATCACAACAAAGTAATCTATTTTCCTAAAGAAATTCATAAGTTTAAGTAAACACTCAGCTATCTGTTTACTACCATCTAGTGGCTGGAAAGTGTAGTAGCGAGTATTTAAAGGATAGACCTCAGTATACAGCATCATAAAACCAATGTAGATGAAGGGAAAAAAAACAATATTTCACTTTTCTGTTGTTCATAGTTATATACTGCCTATTGTTCACCATTTATTTCCTTTTAATACAACCTGCATGCTTTCTTTTCTATTACTTTCTATATTTAAATTATCTCATTTACAATCATTGACAGGTGAGGTTCACACAACATGCAAATTCACAGTAGATAGTTTAAATGTGATATAAATCCAGCCATTGTTATAACTCTTTATTTAAAGTTTATCAGGATGTATTAATTTAACCAACTACAAAAAAGCCATAATTAAGCAAACCATGTCTTGGTGAAAAGAACACATAATTAGTTGAAAAGTGAATATTTTCATTGAAATATTTCTGGAGGGGATGAGGACTTACTAATTTAACTACTGATATCTTACTAATTTAATGTCATTGCAATCATCAACTGAACAAGTTCTAGTGGTACAAGATTGGGGAACTCACAACAAATTTGAGCCATTAGGTTAATTATAAATCCATTAATTTGATGTTCTAAATAATGTAATGTTTTATCATTCAGAAGTTACTGAGTCTAATTTTGATAGATTGTAATATTAAGATTATACGACTTTGAATTACAAATAATGGTAGCTGAATACTGAAAGTTTTTAGGACACAGAAGAAAGGAAAGTGGAAAGATTTATTGATATCACTTGAATTACTCTGAGAGAATACCACTAAAAAAAAAAACTGTCATGCAAGGAGAAAGGATTAAAAAGTACCCCTTAGCATTTGGTTATACTTTACATTTGAATAATCAATCAACTTTCAAGGATAAAAAGAAGAAAAAGTTCCCCTCCAAAAAATTCCCTGTATACATAGATGGGGGTTAAAATAAAAGTAGGCCTTGATACTCTCACTTACAAACAACCGGATAACCATCTCTTCCTGCGCAACCCGCTGCTAATGTCCGTCCATCTTCAGAGAAACGAATACAGAAACATCCCATATCTCCTGCTTTCAAGGAAAAAAGGTACTTGTTTGGCAATCGACACACCTGTAGATCCAAAGCGAACTGTAAGCTTGCTTAAATATATTATTCATTCTCATTCTCATTCTCATTCTCATTCTCATTCTCATTCTCATTCTCATTCTCCCTCCCTCCCTATCTATCTATCTATCTATCTATCTATCTATCTATCTATCTATCTA
>BLBF01000063.1:15509122-15526857 GCA_015471245.1 Laticauda colubrina | reverse complement strand
AGACAAAATCAGCAAGATCCTCCAAAAACACAACATTAAGACAGCATTCTGCACAAACAGAAAAATATCCACCAACCTAAGAAACCCTAAAGACAAAATCGAGTTAGAAAACCAAAGAGTATACAAAATCCCTTGCACTGCCTGCCCCACCACATACATCGGACAAACAGAAGAATAAGTGCACGCATTGAAGAACACAAGAACTCAATCAAAAAAGAAGAACTGACCTCTTCCCTGGTCCAACACCTCAAAGCCACAGGACATGAAATTGAGTTTAAAAATACCAGAACTATCACCAAAACCGAACACTTCAACAACAGAATAATCAGAGAAGCCATAGAGAGAGAAAAACGCCCACACAGCATGAATAAACAAGATGATACCTCCTCCCGCCTACCAACCATTTGGAAACCTGCCCTCATTAATAAATGAGTACCTAACATGAAGAATGACACCAGACCCACACCCACGAGTGCCACACAAGATGCTACCACCACACTTCCACGTAGAAAAAAGACTCACACCCACACAGAAGATGAGACACAACCACGGACCAGAAGCCGTACCACAGCTGCATTACTACCCGCTTCAAACCCCTCCGACCCATAAAGAAGCGAACTGACACCCACCATGAAGATGTGGCACGACCACGAACGCAAACCCAAACAACAGGATCACAGCTTACCAGCTCAAATCCCGCAGCAACTAAGATTAACTTGATCACAACCAAGCCCCCACCTGAACAGAACACACCCTCAGCCAAACCTCCAACCAATGAGAACACACCCCCAGCCAATCAGAACACAGCCAAGCCCCCCCCAATCAAGTCACACCCTCACTAGCAGTTAAAAGAAAGAAGCAGCTGCAAGCTCACATTACTCTGAGAAGCACAGAGCCGAAGAAACAAGCCTGAAGATGATGAATGAGACTTCATCGAAACGTCGCCTAGATACTTCCAATTTTACGTGGGAGAAAACCCAAATAACCAAAGATCCACATATATATATATATATATATAAATAAAACATTTCAGTTTCATATAACAAATTGGTTATGGCATAGACTTCTAAGGAACAGAGGTATGCCATCATGCTTTTTCTGCCTAAACTAGGTTCATGTAAGGGGAAAGTGAAAAAGGTAATGAAAAACTGGAGGTAGTGAAATTATATACAGACGAACACAATACACAAGCCTGATGATAGCAGATGAGATTCTGCCGAAACGTCACAACTTTAAAAGATATATATGTATAAAATTTTAAAAAATTTTAAAATTTCAGGAACATACCTCACATTTGGCACTTAATCCCTAAAGCAGTGTTTCTCTCCTGCTTCCCTCCGCGCTCTAATGCATGTTTCTTATGAGCGACCAAATTGTATATCATGCTACATTGTTTATAAAAGACATTTATTTTACGAAGAAAACGCAATTGGGTCATCTCAACTTAGAATATATTTTTGAATGGGATTCAGTCTCATTTATTTTTATTTATACTGCCTTTCTCTATCTATGTTGCTTCCAGCAAATTGCACCCATATCTAGAGTACATTAGAGTTTGGGAAACAATAGGGTGGTTTTTTTTTGTCAGAAAAAAAGTCAGTCATTTATCAACACATCAATTTTGGCCCTGAACAAATGCATTTTTAAATTTGGGGCCACTGACACTTCAATATGAATCTTGCAATAACTACATTTTACAATACCATTTCATCATTTGTTTTCTCTATATCAAAGGAAGGAAAAGGTATATAGACTTAAAGCTTTTCCTTCAATTTCCAAACAGAATTCTGGTGTTTGAAATAGCACTTTAGCAGGTCCAAAGAAATGAAAATATTAAGACTACTCAAACTATTACTCGTGTTTTAAGTAGCAGTTTATTTTCTTAAATTTACTAAATTAATTTTCTCTACTAATAATATTCTAATAATAATACAGGTTTGTATTTTACTGCAAAATATCTGCTATTCACCTAGTCATAAACAGCACTAGACATTTCTCAAATAAAAACTGGAAAAGAAACCAAAAGTCCTTCCTGCTTCTATAAAGTTCACTAAAGTAAGATTATAACAATAATTTGATTTTTTTTAAAAAAAGGCTAATACCAAAATGTATAAAAATTATTTGAAAACGTTTTTACCTGTCCAGGAAGTTTTGACCACTTAAATAGTTCTTCCTTTTTCACTTGAGTTCCAGAATTCAATATTGTTTTGGATATATCGTTTTGTAGATCCAAGAATGATGTGCTATGATATTCTTGCTGAATAGCCATCATAGATCTCAAAGAAGGGTTTACCTAGAAAGAATATATGAAATCATATCATTCTAAACAGAAATAAGAGTCTTGGGTATGAATACCCAGTGAGTCAAATCACTAAGGATAATCTCTTTGAATACTATAAGATAAAGAAGCTTTCTAAACCTATACCTTTAAATCACTAGCTACATCCAGTTTATCAAAACATAATAGCAATACAATTACTATTAATCAACTTCACGAAAGCAAAATCTGACCAATACATCTCAGCTTTAGCAGTCTTCTTTGAAAAATAAAAAAGAGGAAAATTTCCCAGGTAGTCTACCATTTCTACCAAAGTGTAGTTACTTCACTATTCAACAGTACATTCTTTAATTTATTTATAGCATAAAACAGAACAATATTAGATTACTGGAAGGGGATAATTAAAGACAAGAAATTTCAGAATTTAACAGAAGTGGAAATATTTTTCTCTCCACAGCTAATAAAAAAAGGCCAAGAAAACATTGTTTTGTCATGGTTACAGAATGTATTTTAAAGACACTTTAAGTTAACATACATGATCGGGAAGTTTAATGCCTTTTACAGTCACATACAATGTTGAAGGGTAATTGTTTCTAGGACACTTTGCCCACCAGTCATAAACTTCCACCACATGAAGTTGTGACCTGGTCCTTGGAGGAGGAGAATACAACTGAAGACGTACTTTTCCACCAACATTCAGAACTCCATTTGCACCAACAAGCTGAACAATTAAGATGGAAAAAAGCATACATTACTCTGAGGTATTTTATTGGTGAAAGGACAAATAACAGCACTCTAAAATCATATAGTCATTTGATTGCTTATTGTATCCTATGACTATCATTAAATAATGTACCTTATTATGATTCTGGACTCTTGATGAATGTATCTTTTATTTTACGCACAGAGAATTTGCACCAAGACAAATTCCTTGTGTGGCCAATCATACTTGGCCGATAAAGAATTCTAATTCTAATACACAAATATGGTATTGCAGCTAAGGTACTAGACTGGGACTAGGAAGACATAGAATCAACCCACCCTAACCATGGAAACTCATTAGGTGGTATTAAGGCTAGTCTCTTTCAATCCACCTCATAGGATTATTTTGAGGGGGAAATAAAAGCTCTCTCCAAGCTCTTTTGAGCTTCCAAATACATTAAAGTAATAATAACAATTAACAGCAGTTTAACTGAAGTAACAATGAACCACATGTTTCCTATCCGAAAAATACAATCCATCACCAAATACAATCACCAAACAAAAGTAAAATAAAAAAGGAACATCCGTGTATCAATGCCCCAAAGGTGCTTTTTCGAGAGGCCACTGGACTTTCTGGTTTTCCTTGGAAAATGTTTCACTTTTCATCCAAGAAGCTGCTTTAGTTCTGGCTGGATGGTGGGGAATGAAAGGGTTTATACTTCTTGCAGACAGCTGAAGCAGCTTCTTGGAAGAGAAGCAAAATGTCTTCAAAGAAAAATAAAGAAGACCAGTTGCCCCTTGAAAAAGTACTTTTGGGACAACCATGATCTGGATAACTGAGAATCTCCATAGACATTCAAATATCAATGCTTAAAATTAAACATTAAGAGCCAATTAGTTGATTCTGAACTAGATCCAACTGTTTCCACCAGAACCAATGGAATGCCAGCACCTGCTATCCTTTTGCTACAGCCTGATAAATGAATCCTGCTAGGTTATGCCAAAGTTATTTCTACCATACAGTTCTTAATTTTTATTCAGAAGGGATGCAAAGAGTCATGTTCATACTATAATTGCCAGACTGTAGGTTTAACTATAACAGCTGAGTCAAAAGAGATAGGGAAATTTTGTAAAAATTATTTTGTAATAATGTATTTTACATTTTGTAAAAATTATCATCCAATGAAAATTTATTCTATTTCAGCAACTAAGAATGGCAGCTGTGAAAAGACAATTAGGCCCAACTCCCAATGGATGTGGGCAGATCAAAACAAAGAAATTGCAACAGTCATCAATAAAAAATGAAAGATAGTAAGTGCAATGGATGGATGAAGTCAGGGTTGTCACTCTTTTTCACCCACCACCAAGATGAAGAGACAAGTTTTTGATGCTCTTTTGACCAATTGAGGGCATAGTTGCCCTCCACAGCTGCAGCATGATCCAAGAAAAGACTTGTTTGGTCTAAAAAAATGGAAGAGAAGTACTACATGCGCAACTCCACACACTCAGGTCACAATCAATTACACAACATACAGTAGACAAAATGATGCATGCAAAAATATTGCTATCACATTAATTGGGGCTCACGATAATGTCACACAGCCAAGAGATAGTTGACAATACTTTCCAATTAGATCTGGTGATTTTGTAATTTGTATTTCTATCATCATTACTGAATCAGAAACAAGCTGGCTTTGTGTTTCATTAAATGGTACCAGAATAAATCCAGGAAAGCAAGCATAAATAACCACCACCATATTTAATCAAAAATCCAAATAATTGTGAAAATCCTCCATCCAACTTTTCAATAATGGGGGTGGATTGATATATGATCTGCTATATGTTGTAAATTGCAAATTTTTTGAATGTAAACTAGTTGAAATATATCTTGACTAATTTTCTGACTATATACAAAGTCTATTCTTTGACTATACACAAAGCAATTTTTTGGTATTTATCTTTGCTCAGACTTGTTTAATCCATCAGGACAATGTTTCCATTAAAATAAAAAATAAAAACCTTTAGAAATGCCCAAGAGATTTTACGAAAGCCGCTTTCCTGAGCTTGAATATCAAAATTGGCCTTTGCATCATTCATGCTCAAAAAATCAAGGATCTGGAAGTAGAAAACACATTTTATTCAGTTGACATTTCTGTAATTACAGTCATAGAAAATACCAGTTAATTTTGCTGGATTTTTCTTAAATCTTTTGTACATATTAGTTTCCTACGATAAAGACCTCTTGTGGCAAATATAGTAAACAACTGAGACATATAAAGAACAGCAATCTAAAGCCTTGCTGAATTTCAGATCTCACTCAGGATGCCATAAAAATAATGGATTTGAGCTTCACCAAATGAAAATGCTTTTAAAGGCATATATACAAACTAGATGGAGGCTGTTGTTATGGATCGAAGAGACTTCCCAGATGACATTCCTTTACTTTTGCTTTGATTCTAAATTTGTCTCCTTCCCAGCAAGTATTCAATTAAGCAGTAAAACAGATAATTAGGTTATTAGGAGACCTGAAAATAAAATATTGTACTCTCTGATGTTGCAAAAATGGCCTAAGTGCATCTTTAAATTTCACAAACTGTCTGATTTTTTTTAAATGAAAATGTTCTTATGCAATTAGACTATCTGGTCTGCTCCTACCACCAAAGTGCATCACTCATTCCAAGACAATCCAGTTTTGAAATTGTGCATTTTACCCATAAGAGTATTTGCCAAAAAGAACAGAAGATAAAATGATCAATGAGTCATTCCTTACCTCAAAAAACAGAATTACTCTGGGGCTCCCTTCAGCATCTTGGAGAAAATAGTTAAAACGTTCATTGAATAGTATTTGCTCCTCCCATTCTGGTAGAGTTGATTTAAAACGTCTGAAATCGTACGGCTGGGTCATAATAGGAAGAATATGCCCCACGTTCTCTTGTTCATAGAAGGATGAAACTTGTCGACTGCTATATAAAAACAATACATGCAACTGAGTTGTGTCTTGTTTCTATTAGAATTGTTTACAGAATGAGTAGCTTTAATTGAATAGAAAAAGTGTGCAACATCCAACTGTCAATTGGCTTAAATGACCCATTTCAAGGCATAATGAGATTTGTTTGTCTTTGGGGTCTTCCTCTGGATGAGTTCATGTACTGGCAAAGTCCAAATCACAATGAAATACAAAAGGATGAATTAATGTGTTTGGTGCAGGTCAAATGTTACAGAACATCACAGAAGGCTAACCTTAGAGGATAAAAAATAGAAGCTTGAATATCTTCATTTATTCATTATCACTTAAAAACAATTCTTACAGATGGTTAAAATATGGTAGGCATACTGCAATGGAAAGTGCTTCATATGATATCTATGACCGGTTTTGTTTGCAGGCTAAAATTGTCAAAAGTTCAATGAAGCTTGTTCCCTGTGCATAAGATAGCAGCAAATACTAGAGATTAGGTAATAAGTAATTTCTTTTCCCCCCACTTTTTCTAAATACTGCAGATACTTAGATATACTGTAATATTGACTCCAGCCATGATACATCTTTGATCTTATTATCAAAACTCTTTATATGATCTTTCTGGAAAAATCCCAAGATTATTATCCTGGAGAGAATCTGTGAATATTTTACAGGCTGAAATGAATATTCATTACATCTATTGTTATCTGAAATGAATATTCATTACATCAATTGTTATCTGACCATTCAACAAATTTACCAACAGTATTTGCATTACATTCAACTGGCAATGAGAATTATTCTTTGAAATTACAAAATAATGATAAATTTTTTAAAGTCCCAATTTGCAATCCAAAATCCAAATACTGACTTCATCTGAAACTGCTTAAGCATAGAACCTCAATTCTGTTCAGCTAATGAGTATTGTAGAAATAATAAAGAAATATTAAATAAGCTACATTTTTATTTGATACATTTTTGATTAATCGAATGACCCTCATTTAATGGGTTATATACACCTATGTGGATCTACAAAAACTAAGTTTATCTGAGCTTCTCATGGACAAATTAATTAACATCAAGAATTTAAAAAATCTACAGTAAGTCAGTAAAATCACCTATTTTCTTTCTTCACATATAAACCGGTTTTCTCATCAACCACATGAACCTTAACCATTGGATGGGATACCATAAAATCAGTTTTAAGTCGATCAGTTCGATGGATGTAAACCCCTAAAACAAGGTTATCATCAAAACCAGGCTTTGATTCTGGTGAAAGATTCCCAGAAGTCATGTATAAGGTATTTTCTGTCATGTTTTCAGAATCTTCTTCCAGAGCTAAGAAAAAGGAAAAATAGGCTTTAGTAAAAATTGAGAACTACTTTAAGTTTATTGCTACAATTACCAGTAAACCTACAATTTTAAAATTTGTCTTAAATGTATGTTCAGTCAACTCATTTATTATGAGTCAGATCATGATTTCCATGCATAACAGCTGTCCTGAATGATTCAACAGCAGAAACACTTGAACATGGAAAGTACTACTGCCTGGGAGCTGTCAGAAATCTTAGTGATTTCATGAAGATACCAGGACAGACAGGAATAAAATTGGCAGCCCTGACTAGAGATGGCTGGGTGCTTTTGGGTTTTAAATTGTAAAATGGGTACCTTAAGTCTCTTGAGGCTTAAAACATATATTTCACCCCTTAAAACCCAACAGTAAGGAGTTAAGTAAAGTTCTGTGCCACCTATCTAGCAGTTCGAGGCAATTCTAGCCAGTATTTTTCTTTATTGTTATTTTATAACTTAGTTTTGCAAATAACTCAAGATGGCAAACACATCCAACACACTTTCCTCCTACTATTTTCCCCACAACAACCCCTTGAGGTGTTGAGAATGGCCCAAGATCACCTTGGTAAGGCGGGGTAAGCTAGGTAAGGCAGGACTTGAACTAATAGTCTCCTGCTTTCTAGCCTGATGCTTTATCCTCTAGATCAGGGGTGTCAAACTGGATTTCTTTGAGGGCTGGATCAGCATTGTAATTCTCCAGGGGCTGGTCATATGGGGGAGGGAAATGGGACAGGACGGATGTCTCCTGCAGCACCCTGCCAACCAAAATGGGGCAGGGCCAGTAGTGTGGTGCAGGAGGCCATGTAGGCCAAAAATGGGATGGGCGGAGGCCATACGCGGCTCCCCGTGCCCATTTTGGCTGGCAGAGTGCTGCAGGTGGCTGTCTAGGCTGAAAACAGGGTGTGCGGGAGCCATGCATGGCACCCCATGCCCCATTTTCACTACCAGAGGCACACTGTGCAGGTCCTTTGATATTTCCCTGCAGGTCAGTTTTAAGCACCCACAGGCCAGATCCTATCTGTGAACCTTGATTAGGACACCCCTGCTCTGGACCAAACTGGCTCTTATTATGTTGATATTGTTAAAACAGCCCTATCAATATCACTATTTAGAAACACAACTTAAACTCAACAATGGGCATAGACAACATCCTGGCCCAATGCCTGTGAAAATAACCAGATCTTCTTAAATGCAAGCAGGAACTATCATCTCAATCCTGCTAATACAAAATCAGTGGATTTCTGTTCTGATTTTTATGCCACAAAGATGGGGCAATTTGGGCAACATACACACACTATAGGCCCCTTAACTGAGAATTACTTCCATTAGAAAAACATATAAAATACTCCATTATTTGTCACACAAACCTTTGGGGGATTTTCTTTTTGCTTTTTTGCCTTTTGTTTCCTGCTCTATTAACAGGTCCCCTTCTTTAGATTTGGATACAAATGGCCTTCCCAAAGATCTCCTTTTCCTGGTATTTTCTTCCTCTGGCTCATGTTGTAATTCAGACAGGGACATTGCACTGAATGAAAGAAGTCATGGGGTTAACAAGGATTTTAAATACACACCCAGACTTAATGGTTTAATAATTACATTCCTAACGTGGGCAAAAAACATACACACATTCGAGCTGGCTTGAATGGATTTAACTGAGACAACTCACCCACACAAAGTTTGTTCAGGAAAAGCTTATTAAAATCTCAACCTATCAAGCTGGATCTGTGGTAGGATAAGCTCAGAATCATGGTGAAGCACAAACTGAGGGATGACTAAGAATCTAAGCATCATGACAAGGAAGGTATGATTTAATTCTTCATTGCTACAGAAGTCCTCAACTTGTGATCAGTTGCTTAGCAATAATTCAAAATTATGACGGACTTCCCAAAAGGCACTTAAAACCCTAAAGTTTCAATGGCTGCCTCTCCCTAGTCACATGACTGCATTTGAGGTGTTTGGCAACTAGCCTGCATTTGTGGCAGTTTGCAGTCACCTGGCCATGTGACCACAATTTACTTTTTTTGCCAAAAATTACTTATGAGCATAATGGGCAGGATCTCTATATCTCTTATCAAATCCGGCTCCAACTATTCTGTCTACCTATTCTGTCATTTCTTCTTTACGTACCCCAGTATAGTTTTGCAAGGAGACAAAACTGGTTCACTGAATGTCCTTTTTTTCCTCAGTATGACAGAACCATTACATTTTCTTCCCAAAGCCATATGGAATTATTTCTGATGTCAACAATAATGCAACCCAAACAGCTGTCACAAATCTTACATCCATACAAATGTATCACTTACTATTATACCTTGTTTGAGATTCAGAGGGAACCGGAACTTCTTTTTTCTTTTTCTTTTTTTTTCTCACTTCATTGTTCAATACTGTTTCATGGCTTTGAATGCTGGGAATGAATTCAGATATCTGTTCTTGAAGTTTCTTTTTTATTTTTTTCTTAATTGCACTTGCTTCTTCCTCAGCCACTTGCTGTTCATAGGCTTGAATTAACTGTTCTTCTTCATCTAATTCTGATCTGTCTCGTCGTCCACTCAAGGCACCTTTCATGTTGATGTCACCTTTCCAATGAGATGCATCTGCCTGCAAAACACGATCTGTTTTTTTCTTTGTAAAAACTTGAATCTGTTTTTCAGAACTGTCTAACTTTGTTTCAGATACTTTTTCTTCCTCATTAAATTGTTTCTGTAGGGCTGCCTTTTTCTTTTTCTTAAGCCCAATTTGCTTGCTTTCCGCTCTGCTAACAACATTGTTTGTTTTTTCTTCAATTGATGCTTTATCTCTCAACGTACATTTTGGGATCCGTGGACTACTTTCGTCGGGATTATATGTGTTGTTGATAATGGGCTCATTTTCGCTTCCTTTGGTCAGATGATTTTTAAATGTCTCCAGCTGTAATCAAAACATTGGGAAGCCATTTATCTGTGTGCTAATATGCAATTATTATAAAAAAAAAATATTATCTTTTATTAATATTTCATCTTTAGTGTTTGAAGGGGAACAATTAAGATTTATTTGTACTACAAGAGTCAGCCAACAGATGAAATTCATATAAAATATGAAAAGATTAGTTTTGAACAAGTTTTTAGTGTAACTTTTGTAAGAAAAATCCCCTCAAGTCTTCTTGAGCCCCTGCAAAATTGCTGTCAGCCTGCCATTCTGAAAAACATATATTCAAGTATGATGAAAAGAATATGCTATGTTTATACCCAACATAAATATTACCTGTTGAAAAGGTATTAATTTACTGACCACAGACCTAGTAACTGAAATAATATTTAACAAAAGAAGCTCATAATAATCGGGATAGTTTAAATATTTGATTTTCAAACTTTTAAAAAGGGATATATCCACACTGCAGTCTGGTAATCTGAAATTACCATAAACAGAGTTATATGCACTTCTTTTATATTAGATATATTTTGTCAGAAAACTGAAAGATCTAATTCAATTTCAAAAGACCTGGAAATAATTAAAACTTATTTATAAATATGTACATACTCTATTTTAACAGTGTAAAAATTCTGATTTATTTTATGTAAACTAGTTTTCCATTCCTTTCCTAATCACTTTCTGGTGTTTCCTTTTCTGTATCAACTGTTACTATAACCTTCATTTTTGAAATCTCGCTAACAATTCCTTTATTTTTCTCTCAAAATAAATCCTGTCTTTCTCTTCTTAAGGCCACTGGACACTGCTTTTGTGAAACTGTTCTTTGGAATTTCTGTATGCTTATTCCAAGATTTCACTTTATTTAGAATAAATAAAAATGTTCCTGTGCCTTTCTTGCACATTACACTTCAGAACAAAAGCACGTCACTTCAAATTATCATTATTAGCGTTAATTGTAAAGAAAAATAATGTGGTTTTTTTTCCTGTCTGCATTATTTATTTGGGATACTTTCATTCAATTTTATATTAGACCAAATTTCAGGACAATGTCCTGCATAAACATGCACAAAAGTTTCTTAAATCTGTACCCAAAAACCCACAATGTAAAAATAGAAAATACCAAATTTGGCTTGCAAGAAATACACATTTTTGAGAGACAAAGTGATGAAAGGATTATGAAGGAAAGAGGATAAAATCAGTATTTGCTGAAAACTATGTTCTGAAAGCGTTCCTAAACTTATTCTGCCAGCAAAAAAAAAAAATATCAAATCCTCTTTTATAAATCTGTGAATTTATGAATCTGTAAGTCCTAACAATGCACATTTTAAAGGATATTTTTGAACCTGAGCATGCCAAATCAGACAAGGAAATAAATTAAAGAATGTGCAAAATACACCATTCTGAGGATAAACTTTAAAGAGAATTTTGTGAATTTCTCTCCTCTGGACCGTATAGAGTTGGCCGTTCCAAATATTACAATAGTTTTCCTGGAATAAAAACCACTTTCCCCTTGGTCTTTCTTCCTATCCATTCTGCTACCCTCATCCTGCACTTCACCATGTGCAGATCCTTAACCTTCATATTTTCAGGGTACAAAAATCATAACTTTAGAGGAAGGGACATTAAAAAAGATTGCATATTGTGTTCATTTAGTCTGAAAATGTCTCTTGGAAACAAAACTTCTGCTCATCAGGCACTTTTCCTGGATGCTAACATGACTTTCAAATGTAGCCCAAATAAAACAGAATCATGACATCTCACTGTAATAGCACTAATTATAGAAACAAAAGTCTTTAATTTCAAAGTGTATTTTCAAGTTATAACTTTTTTTTTACTCTAAAAGGGAGCAAATAATTTGGGGGTGAGGATATAAAACTATGAAGCTTCACCAATCCAGATCCTTCAAAATGTACTGACTCTGCAAAAGATAATCAAAACTCTCTGATACTATTCATGAAGGTGATTTTGGAAAAACTATTCTTTTACTTTTTGGATGTAAACAAACATTTATTGATAAGTATATTCAACTCACCACAATATTCTCTGGGATGTTTAACTGTTTCTTTTTTATTTTCTTTTTCTCAATGAGATCAGCATGATTCCTGAATATTTCTTCAAAACGAACCTTAGTTTTTGCCTTGGCTTCGCTCTCAACTGGGAAATTTAAAAAACAATTTGATAACTTAGTTTATTAGATAAGATAGACTACCACTTTTCCAAGTAATATATAAAAGAAACTTAGAATGAACAATTCCATGCATGGTATTGTAAAAAATAAAGAAGTATACCAGGCCTTATTGCAAAAAGGAACATATAATTAATAGATGTCCCAAAAGTGCTTTTTCAAGAGGCAACTGGACTTTCTGGTTTTTCTTTGAAGACATTTTGCTTCTCATCCAAAAAGCTTCTTCACGTCTGAAGAAAAAGCACCACTGGGTCAACCATGACCTGGATGACTGGGAATCTCTTATTATTAAGATATATAATTATCATTCTATTATTATCATTAATAATGGCTTCAGAGTATCTGAATATGTAAGTGTCACATATGTCTTATGGGCCACCATTTATTTCATGCCTTTACATCATTGGGTGTCCAACCTTTTGGCTTACCTGCGCTGCATTCAGAGAAGAGGAATTATCTTGGGCCACATATAAAATATATAATTAGTGTATATAAAGCACATATGTTAAAAGTTTACAAGCTTGTGGGGTCACATTACTAGCTTTCCAGGGTTGCATGTGGTCCATAGGCCATGGCTTGGTCATGTCTGCTTTACTCGTACCTTATCTCTATAAAATTCCAGGCAGTTCACAATATTAGTAAAATATACAAATATAAAAACAATAATTACAGCAATAACAGAAATATGTGAAATAACAAAATAGCAATTTTGTAAGAACAGCATGAGAATTACACATTGAAAAACCTCTTTAATAGGAAATTCTTTGCCAATATCTACAATGTTTTGTAAAGTCTGCACCAGAAATAATATTCTTTAAAGCAAGAAAACTTTAAAGTAAATAGTTTTGTTTTGGATTTTTTAAAAAATGTTATAGATTGTGCAAAATATATAAAAACACAAAAATAGTTTGCACCTGCTGGCATTTTCACATCTTTCAAATATGAAACGATTAAACTTTTCTTTGTCCAAGTTCTTCATTCTGCATATAAAAAAAGAATATCTTACTATTAATGAAAATAACAGTTGTATTCAATCCCAATAAACAAAACAATATCAAAACATTTTGTAAAGTCAATGGTTATGTTAGATTAAGACAGGAAAATGCATATTCAAGTTCATCTTCAGCCTAGCTCTCTCTTGCCTGCTATTACCTCACAGCCCATCCTAGAATATTCTTAGATCTGTTGAGGGAATAAAATTGGAGGAGGGAATATTTTGTACCTTTTCTTGAAATGTTAAAAAACTTCTGATGTAGAAATGTAATTTGATTTTTTTTCCTTAAAAAATATGAAAACAGCATTCTGTGGAAGCTCCTTCGTGTTCTTTATTTCACCAAAGCTCACCAACCCTGATTTCCAAAAGCAATTATAACAGAGGACAAATGTTTGAAAACGCATAACCGATTAAACACGCCTAAAAGAATTGTTTTCAAACTCCCTTGAGCAACATGGGACGAAGGAGAGATGCCTGGGTCCTTCCAAGGCACCTGGATCCTTCCAGATGCTACTTAAACTCCTGATTTCATGAAGTCACCCGACCTCGGATGCGGTGGCTAAGTTGACACCTGGAAGGACACGTGTTTCCCACGTTCGCATTATACACGGGCGTCCGAGGATTCTGCGCCTGAGGCTGTGCACGCGTAAGCCCTTAACAACCAACCAACCAACCGACATCATCACAAAGAGAGGTTGCAATCACATCGGTTGAACATTCGGTGAGATCCCCGCTTCTTCGGCTTTCCGCCTTTCTTGAAAGGCTTCTGCCTCCTATCAGAACCGCGACCGTTTTCAGACTCGGGATCCGATCACACCGGGACCGACCAAGCCA
The DNA here is from genome assembly GCA_015471245.1 of Laticauda colubrina. Classification (NCBI taxonomy): domain Eukaryota; kingdom Metazoa; phylum Chordata; class Lepidosauria; order Squamata; family Elapidae; genus Laticauda; species Laticauda colubrina. The sequence goes on along the minus strand of BLBF01000063.1, from coordinate 15,512,651 downwards.
GCCAGCAAAGCCGATTTGGACCCAATCCACCCACCCACCCCGCCGGCCGCGATCCCGCTCTGCCAGGATTTTTTTTTTTGTTTGTTTGTTTTGGGGGGGGCAAGCTGGGGCAAAGCGGGATGGATGGGTCGATTTTGATTTACTGTCCTGGCTTACGGACCAGCCGGCCGAGATAATTGATCTCGGGTTGTTTTTTAAGGGAAGGAAATGACATGGCTCCCCCCAGCGCAGGCGCCGGGCTCCCTAAGCGCAGCCCCCTCGAACCTCCTCAGCAGGAAGAAGCGAGAATGGAACAGGCCCCTTGCCAAAGGCCGAAGCCCGCTCCCGCAAACGGCAACCTTACCCGGATACCTACCGCCGGAGGCGCGGCGGAAGGGCAGGCGAAGGGATCGAGCTGCCCCGCAACGAAAGCAGGAGGAGCCCGAGGCGAGGAAGGCGGAGCGGAGCGCCCACGTGACTCCCCCAAGCTTGGCTGGCGGAGGCCCTGCTCCGTCTCAGAGACTCTGATCCTTCTCTTAAATTTGTCCCGAAGGGGTTTTTTTTCTTTCTTTCTTTCTTTTTTTTTTTTTTTTTCATGAGGCAACTGGACTTTCTTGTTTTGTCTTTGAAGACGTTTCGCTTCTCATCCAAGAAGCTTCTTCAGCTCTGACAGGATAGTGGGGAATGGAAGGGTTTATACTCCTTGCAGACAGTTGGCCGTTTGCGTCCTTTTCGAGCGGTGGTCCCCAACCTTTTTTGGACCAGGGACCAGTTTCACGCAGAAACACTTTTTCAAGGACCGGCAAAATCAATTCTTCCCCAATAGTAAAGGGCTTCTTCGCTTTAGCTGATATAAAATAGACATATATATTAATCATGATTATTCATTCTTTGCGGCCCGGTACAAAATGATCCACGGACGGGTACCGGTCCGGGGCCCGGTGGTTGGGGACCCCCTGTTGTAGAGGGTCCTTGAAGCACTTGGAGGTTTGTCTTTGTTCGCAGGGTCACCTAGTCACTGGTGGATGATGGAAATGAAGGGCCAATCCCTTAAACATGGAGGAAATGGCAGTAACCCCCTTGTTCATCTCTCATCCCCCATTCCTGCAGTTAGATAATGGACTTTATTTAAATAGCACCAAATCCTAGCCATGCTTACAGGATACCCCAAAGTCCAGTAAAGTTCAGCATCCAAATATCTCAAAATAACACAGCTGGACTGAAAATAGATTCCTGACTCAGTTTTTCTTGACATCATCCTTTCACTAGAGCTACGCAAGGCATTGTGAATCAAGTACTTCTTATCATCACTTAAATCATTTTGTCATATGCAGCAGTCGGGAATTAAAAAACATAGATTCATTCTTAGACTTTCTAGGACATGTTTATGAATGAGACTGAGTTTCTAATCCAGAATATGTACCGGGCCTTATTTTCTTTTGACCCCCCCAAAAACAGCTAGGCCGTCTTTTTGTGGGTGACTTAATTTCTCCCCCCCACCCTCTCCTAGGGCGCTCCGTGGGCAGCCACACCTCTCCACCAGCTGCTGCTAACGGCCGATCATGGCGGAGTGCAGAGAGCTCCCTACCCCCACCAAGCACCTTTGCTGCGGACCTGGGTATGGTGCTAGGTGCAGGCTGGGTCAGCAGGAGGACGGTGGTGGCAGCAGTGTGGATGTCGGCCTCGGTGGCAGTGGGGCACTTTGCATCATGCCCGCCGCTATTGCTTTTTACTACTGGTACTGTGGGCGTGGCTTGGGTGTGGCATGGCTTTGTGGGTGTGGCAGGGGAAGGATACTATAAAATCTCCATTCCCTCCCCACTCCAATGGAAGGATATTGTAAAACCTCTATGCCCTCTACACTCCTGGGGGAAGGTTACCACAGATTCTCCAAATTACTCAAAATTTCTGCTACCGGTTCTCCAGAACTGGTCAGAACCTGCTGAATATCATCTGTTTACAGCAGTTTACAGAGTCAGCATATTGCCCCCAACAATCTGGTTCCTAATTTTACCAACCTCGGAAGGATAGAAGGTTGAGTCAACCTTGAGCCTGGTGAGATTTGAACTTTAATTTGCTAAATCTACCCTGCACCTTGGAGTTTGCAAATGATCTCCTATCGACTTATTATTATGACCCTGTTACCTTTCTAGATCAGCCAGAGTTAGCTAGGTCCTACCAATCTAACTGGTTCGGTGAAGACAGCACAGCTAGCTGCTGTATAAAGAGGTGAGTGGTTATGTAGACAAATTAATAGTTATCTCATCATTCTGGAGCTTATATGGAGACTTCTCTTCATTGTTTTTCTCCCATAACAACAATCCCTCTGAAAGGGATGGTCGCTTCCATGACTGGGAATAGACCTGAACCTGGTTCTTGGTGATTATTTCTACTGCCATGGTTTCAAAACTGTAGGAAGCAATGCCATTCATCCTGGATTTTGAAGCAATTTTGATAAAGCCTATTACTACAGTGCAAAAAACAAAAACAAAAAAAAACTAAAACAACTTGGATGTTTTAGTAATACTCATGTATTTTGGAAAGTTTTATGAAAATCCATAATAACCTTTACCTGGTCTTATCAGTGTCCAGAGTCCTAAGAAGCCAGTAAATGGTGAAGTACAGCGATGGGATTCAAACATTTTTACTATCAGTTCTGTGGGCACGGCTTGGTGGGTATGGCATGGCTTGGTGGGCAGGGGAAGGTTACTGCAAAATCCCATTCCCTCCCCACCCCACTAACCTGCTTTCCAGATCCATTCTCCTAAAGGACCAAGCCAATCAGCTGGGACTCGGGAGGCAGAGAATAAATGGGGGCGGGGTCAATCAGAGGTGGAATTTGCCGGTTCTCCAAACTACTAAAATTTTCCGCTACCGGTTCTCCAGAACTGGCCAGACCTGCTGAATACCACTTCTGGGTGAAAAGGAAAATATTTCCCCCCACCTTTACCTCGTGGTTCCTCTGGCTGTGTTATCTCAATTGTATTCCATCACATCCAGCATCCTTAGTTGGTCTTCTCTTTCCTCCATCTCTTTTCCCACCGTTTCTGTCCTTGTCAGAAGGATTTCCAAGAAACCAGGGACTGCCAAAGAAATGGCATTCCCTGCGATGTGCGTGTACAACTGCCATGCACAGAGGCGGGAAAAAGACAACAAAGTTGAGATCATGTGACAGTAACAGTGAACTTCTACATCAAATTGCTCATCTCTTTTGCCAGACATATGGCTGCTATACTTGTGCTCCAGAAACTGATGGCATTCAGTACTTTCTAAAAATTCTCTTCAGCTTTTATTTCTGCTGCATTCGGGAAATAAAATTTTTTGTACTTTGAATAGCACAAATGCAGCATATAATTTGAAACTAACTATTTAGTTTTGGAAGTTCAGAATATTTTTGTGTGCACAGCTTCCTCTAGGGGGCAATGGAGCTATACTAAATATACACACACGCACACGCACACACACACATACACACACACACACACACACACACACACACACACATATATATATATATATATATATATATATATATATATATATATATATA
>BLBF01000063.1:15435043-15509112 GCA_015471245.1 Laticauda colubrina | reverse complement strand
ATATATATATATATATATATATATATATATATATATATATATATATATATATTTAATAAGCTCAAGGAATAAACAAGAGAGAGGGAGGGAGATTTATTGGCATTGTTTGCAGGCACCTCATCCATTATTTTTGCAACAGTTTTGCAAAACCTGGATTATCTCCCATATCTCTTTGCAGATGAACTTCACGGCATGGAATATAACTAATTGTGCTTTTTCAATTTGGTACCCTCCACATATTTAGGATCGTAACTCCCAGAATGACAACTCCCAGCCAGGAAATTCATACACTTCTGAGAATTGCTGTCCCAGTACATATAGAGGCCAAGAGATGGCAAAAGGTTAAAAATATAATCACTGAAAGTTCTGTGATCTAAGCTCTCAAATTAGGATATATTCCACTGCAGAGTATGTAATCAAGCTACACATGCATGCTCATATACTCATGTACTTTATTATATTGTGCAAAAGGACATTTGGAAAACCATGACTCATCAACATCTCAAAATTATTAATTTTTATTTTACTTTCAGTAAATAAATCAAGTACATTAACAATAAGGAAAAGATTTCCAAATAAGACAGAATTGTCTGGGATCACACATTGTACTAACTAATAAACTTATGGTATACATAACATAGCTGAAATCAATCAAATGTTATACCATTTATGATAATTAGTCATGGTAATCAAACAATAATTAAGATCCCTCTGCCATTTCTAAAAGATCCTGCTTACGATGCTAGGATGCCCAGAAATTTCAAATGATTGTTGTGGTTCACCGGCAGCCTGTGCAGACAGTAGCAGAATTGGACAGTGGGGAAGAACGGGGACCGGTTTGGGAGGATTCAGACGAGGGTGCTGCATCCAATGCAGAGATGGGGCCAGGACCATCTGGGAGTGGAGTGCTGCCTTCAGAGCCTCCGGAGTCTAGCAGCAGTGAGATAGAGGAACAAGGGGAGCCTGTTCCCAACGTGCGTGCACGCAGAGCTGCTAGAAGGTGAGAGCAGCTAAGACAAAAGAGGCGGCTCGGGAGTAAGGCTTGGAGGTGATTGCCCCTCCCATAAGGTATAAAGGACAGTCAAAGGTGAAGAAACCTTTGTAGGAAGCAAAGTCATTTGTTCTATTCGGATTAATCCTTCAAGCTCTGTGTGAACTTTGTACTTCGGTTGGGTTTTTTTATAGTTCATTTGGCACTCTAGTTGTTGGCAGCAATTCAAAGGAGAGAAAGGTGGGTGCTTATCTTAGGGGACTGGGACTCATTACAGGCTGGGAATGAACATAATTCCCAGCATTGAAATAAAACAAGAGTTGTTTTAACTAAACGTGTGTTTAGTTACGATCTCAGGAAGCTTTGGTCAGAACAATGATCTTGGCTGTTCAACAACCTTCCCCTTCTTGCACTAAAGTAACTGGGAGTGAGTGAGTAAGAGGTAGAAATGAAATATGAATGCTGTTTGCTTAAAACATGCAACACACGTAGTCCTTGACATACAGCAGTTCACTTAGTGACCATTACAACGGCACTAAAAAAAGTGACATGACCATTTTTCACAATCATGACCTTTGCAGCACCCCCCCGTGATCATGTGATCAAAATTCAGATGCTTGGCAACTGGTTCATATTTATGACCGTTGCTTTGTCCCAAGGTCATGTGATCACCTTTTGCGATCTTCCGATAAACAGTTAATGGGAAGCTGGATTCACTTAACAACTGGTTACTAATTTATCAACTGCAATGATTCACTTAACAACTGAGGCAAGAAAGGTTGTAAAATGGAGCAAAACTCAACAAATGTCTCACTTAACCATAGAAATTTTGGGCTAAATTGTGGTATCTGGTTTGCCCTTTAGCTTTATGAATGATGTAGCCGCCCACTGCAAAATTCCTGCTGTTAAAAAAAAAGGATTAATTCCATCCCTTGCATTTTATTTAACTGGTAATTAATGCAGCAACGTAGCTGAATGGAAGGCTCATCCAGGCCATATGGATGACAGAACTTTTGATTACATTATCTATTAATATGTAAAGGATATTAGATATTTTCAGAGAGCTCTTAAACATTTGCTTTATTTTCCCTCATTAACCAGTCTTTAATATTATTTCCTCTGCCTGAATTACAATTGATCTATCTTTTCAGATTGGATCATGCATTTTTCTCACCAAAGACAGCACCAAATTTTCAAAAGGGCTTCATTGTTATCAAGTTTTCTATAGACAAGTCACTTCTTCGGCTGGTATTTTCCATTAACTACATTCTTCTATTTCTCTTTTTTATTTTTATTTAACTTGTTTGCTACAATCATAAAAAAATATAATTCATAACTAAAAGATGGCGAGGGAGGGAGCAGAATGTACAGGGGGAGGGGGAAGGTGGATTTGCTATTGGTCTGGCAACCTCCTCCAGTGTAATACTCAGGGGTAGGCTTCTGGGGGTTTGTGGGGGTTCAGGAGAGCCCCTAGCTAAGATTCTGTGTGTTCTGTATAAATAATAGTAGACTCCAAATACCTCATTCTGATTGGTTAACAAAAACCAAATGGGATTGGTTCAATAGGAACCAAACCTCGAAGCCGCCAAAGGCGGCAAAATCAAATAATTGACATTGGCTACAAGCCGGCAGACAGAAAGGTATAAAAGGGCTGTCGCGGCTTGAGCCAATGTTCCGTTTTCTTACTGTGTTAAGCAAATAAAGACTTTGTTGTTGGAACCCGGTCTACCTCACGTTTCTCCGGACGGAACACTGTGCAGTTCGGACAACCCCCAAATTCCATTCCTGGCTGGCCCTGCCCACCCCACCCCATTTTTGGTTTCCAGAGAGCCTCTGGAGCCTGGGGAAGGCAACCCCCTCCCCACCATGGTGCAGGAGGCCAACTAGGCCGTGCCCACTATGGCCTTGCCCACCTAGTAACTGGGCAGAGAACCCATTGCTAAAATTTTTGAAGCCCACCCCTGGTAATACTCCCCGTGTCAGTATTCCAGCAACCCTCCTTTTCAGCCAACATCTCCGAGACAGACATCTCTCAAAGATTGCTTTATTTAGATAGTAACTGGCACATCTGTGGAATCCTGAATCTGAACGTTTCCGGGCTTCCTTGCAATATTCAAAACTACAGATTCACACCCCCCCTCCCCCAACTTGGCCATTATCACATCACATGGCCCAATCACAATCTTTCCTGAAGTAAGATTCTTTATTCATTCTGTGCCATACTCAATGAACTTGAACTAAGAGAAGAATTTTATTTTGGCTACTTAGAGGTACTCAGTTGAAAACCCACCCACCCCCACTTTCTCAGGCTTGTGGCAGCCTGGGATCATCAAATCTCAATATGGCTTCCAAAGCTGACACCTCCATTAGGGCCACAAGACCACTGGGATAATATCTGAGTTTTTTTCAGAGATGAGTAATTTCCTCAAGTGTTGAATATTCTTTAGTCTATTAGCTCTAGTCTCATACTACCATATTGAAACGATTTATCGGTTAAAACAGAAGATTTACAGAATTTGATATAATATGGAAGTCCAGTTATATGAAAGTCCAAGAAGCTTTGTGGTATCTCTTTGTATTGAAGCAATCCCTGGATTAAGAATGTCTGATTTATGGACAACTCAAACAAGCTGCCATAAAGCCTCTTATATTAAAGTAACTTCTCAGCTCAAGGAAGGAGAATGCCATCTACAATTTATGTCAGATCATGAATGCTCCTTTCTGATATGCAAGATGTTTCTGTGAACTTGGAAGTGTTTGTTAAGCGGCTTACAATGTGCATAGGAATATAAAATATATACCAAGACAAAATTTTGACTAACTAATGCTAACTATCTATTCCGGCTTACCTACAAATTCAACTAAAAGACAGTTTTAGGAATGGATCTCATTTGTAACCCAAGGCCTGCATGTAATGCCAGTTTCAACCTCCTTGGCAAATTAAGAAAGTTGCTCTAACTTTGCAAAATATAGACATTAGTATTGCAAAGGAACTTCATGACCCTTACAATTTTTAAATTGAGAATGTGATGTGCATAGGATAAATATTAGACTCTCAAGAACAGTTTCGAATTCAATTACAATATTTTTTTCATTACTGCAGTTATAACATATCATCATGGAAGCCACATAAGTATACCAGGCAAAATAGATAAATATAACAGACAGAATCAAGGCAGCATATAGAATTGCTTTTGGCATTCAGACAAGGCCTTTTGGGCCCCTTATGAGAATGAGCAAGTTTGCATTTATCTGTTCATGACTGGCTGAAATATTGCTTTTAAAGTCAAATGTGCAATAGACAGACATATACCATCTATGGCTATTTTATAAGAAATATGTGCGGGGGTGAGCTTATGTATTTCTGTGTTCTCCCATAGCTGTTTATTCCCAAAACGCATGACAGGCATTCTCTTTCCAAATCTTTGAAGAAAGCTAAGAATTTTGACCTTTCTTGACAGGATGGATGGATCAGTTTCCCACCACAGATCTGATAGGGGGAAAAAAACTTATTTTTTAAAAAGCAGGAAGTACTAATTGAAAGTGGATGGGATCATCTGAAAGACATAAAAGAACAGAGGAAGCCCTCAAGGGGAAAACGTTTCATTTCCATTCCAAGTTTTTCATGCTTCACAAAACGCCTCTAAATCTTAGCTTATGCTTTTTAATTGACTTAGCTTTATAGTTCTGGTTAAGGAGGCTGTTTTAAATGGGAAGCATTTGAAAGAGGGATGGGAGCTGATAGGTCCCCTCATTAAAGTGGGGTTGCTAACATGTCTGTTGTCCTCAGTTTCTATTCATCCATTTTGGCTCTTTGACTTCAGGGAAAACAAATTCAGCTCTATATTGTTGGTAGCCCCTCCTTACTAGAGATATCTTAAAGAATAAAAGTCTTGGAAAGTGTGTTGCAGAGGTGGTATTCAGCAGGTTCTGTGGAGAACCGGTCGTGGAAAATTTGAGTAGTTCAGAGAACCGGCAAATACCACCTTTGACTGGCCCTCCCCCATCTATTTATTTATTTATCTATCTATCTATCTATCTATCTATCTATCTATCTATCTATCTATCTTTCTTTCTTTCTTTCTTTCTTTCTTTCTTTCTTTCTTTCTTTCTTTCTTTCTTTCTTTCTTTACCTTTATTTATTTATTTATCTATCTATCTATCTATTTATTTATTTATTTATTTATTTATTTATTTATAAAACATACAAAAAGATACAAAACAATACAAAACGATTGCCAAAAATAAGCACAAAGCTTGACTACTTGGCAAACGATAACGAATAACATTACAATAAAAACAAAAGCCTCCTAGCTGACTGGCTGGCTCTTCTTTTGTTGCCCTGCACAGGAGAACCAAGCTGGAAAGCAGGTGGAGTGGGATGGGAATGGAGATTTTACAGTATCTTTCCTTTGCCATGCCCACCAAGCCATGCCACGCCCACAGAATTGGTAATAAGAAAAATTGAATCCCACCACTGGTGTGTTGGCAATAATCTGATCTAACCTTTCCAGTGAGGGAATTCTGGACACCCAGTGAAAGCTTCTTGACAGATGGCTAATCAGTCTCCACTGTGTATTTATGAAAATATACTGGTGTTTCTTTAACATTGTCTGCAAAGAAAATGCCAGGTTACAGCAAACAGGATTTTTGGATAAAATGTGGAAGTCAATGTGTATTCTCGACCACGGTCCTCGAGGGGTTTCCCAGTCCTTAATGGGTGCTTTTGGTGGGGATGGTCTAATTGTCTGGCATTTGTGGCATGAGCTTACCCAATACTCTATGTCCTTATCAATACCCGGCCACCACACGTAACTCCTGGCGAGGCTTTTCATCTTCACCATTCCCGGGTGCCCTTCATGTAAAAGCCTAAGAACCCTGGGCTGCAGTTTAGCAGGGATTACCACCCGATCACCCCACAACAAACACCCCTTTTGGATGGAAAGTTCAGTCTGTCTGGCCCGGAAAGGTTTGGAGTTTTCAGTTTTTAGATTGTCCGGCCAGCCTTTACCTACCCAGCTAAGAACGCGGGCAGTCAATGAGTCTTTCGCGGTGGCTCTTGCGACATCATACGCTGAAATGGGTAGATCGGGGCATGTCTCGATTTGCAGTGCTGTCATCGTTGGTGCCGGGTCTGCGTCGGTTGTTGGCAAAGGCGCTCTGCTCAAAGCGTCCGCATGGGAAATTTGTTTCCCTGGTCGGTGTGTCAGAGTGTAGGAATAAGCCGCCAGGAACTCTGACCATCTCGTCATTCTGGGTGAAAGTATGTTAGGTGTTGGCTTGTTTCCCGCCAAAATCCCCATTAACGGCTTGTGATCCGTTATAATTCGAAAAGTCCTCCCATATACATATTCGTGGAAACGTTTTACTCCAGCGACAATTGCTAGAGCTTCTCTGTCCAATTGGCTATAATTCCGCTCAGTTTTTGATAGAGTCCTAGAATAATATGCGACGGGTGCTTCTCTGCCATCCGGTAGTTGGTGGCTCAGGACGGCACCTACTCCATACGGTGAGGCGTCGCAGGTCACTGTTAATGGCAGAGTGTCGCTAAATTGGATGAGAACGTTTGTTGATGTTAGCAGTCTTTTAATGTTTTGGAAGGCTTTTTTTTCCTTGTAACCCCAAGTCCAAGTAGCCTTTTTGTCTAGCAGACGGTGTAGCGGTTCTGCTATAGTGGCTTTGTTTGGCAGGAATACATTATAGAAATTGATTAATCCTAAAAATGCCTGGAGTTCCGTTTTATTTTTAGGTTCAGGTGCGTCATTTATCGCCTTAATCTTTTTATCAGTGGGGTGGATGCCTTCTCCGTCTATTGAGTAGCCCAGGAATTCGACGTTGTTTTTAACTAGACAGCACTTCTCTCTTTTAACCTTGAGGCCAGCTTCTCTAAACTTAGTCAGAACCTTTTTTAGTCTGTTTCTTAATTGTGGTTCATCTCTGGCCGAGATTAGGACGTCGTCGAAATAGGGAACGACTCCTTGTATGCCATTTAGCAGGCGTTCCATTAGACTCTGGAAGACGCCAGGGGCTACGCTTACTCCAAATTGGAGTCGGTGGCATTTGAATGCGCCTTTATGGGTGACAATAGTCTGCGCTTCTGCTGTTTCTGGGTCTACTGGGAGTTGCTGATAGGCTTGTGCCAAATCGAGTTTGGCGAAAACTTTGCCATTTCCCAGGGAATGGAGCAAATGCTGGACTACGGGCACCGGGTATGCGCTTGGTTGTAATGCATGGTTCAGGGTAGCCTTATAGTCACCACAGATTCTGATGGACCCGTCTGGTTTAATGGGTGTGATGATAGGCGTTTCCCACTTGGCATGGTCCACAGGTTCTAACACCCCTTGGGCTACTAATTTTTCCAGCTGTTCCTCTATTTTTGCCTTTAGTGCAAAAGGAACTCGCCTGGCTTTTATTCTTCGTGGGGCTATTTGGGGGTTTAAATTGAAAGAAATAGGGTTTCCCCGGTACTTGCCCAGTGATCCGTCAAACACGTCGTGGAATTCTCTGACGAGGTCGTCTTCCCAGCCGGCTGTGGTCACTCGATCGACCCCGGTCATCCCGATGCCCAATGGCGCGAACCACTCGATGCCCAGGAGGCTTGGTCTGTCTTGGTTGACTATGGTCAGTGGAAGCACTTTGATGTGGTTTTTGTAGGCAACTTGAAAATGTCCTTTGCCCATCACAGGGATTTGGTTTCCCTGATAGTCTTTGAGGGTTAGGTGCTGCTTCATCAAGTCTTTGGTCTTGATACCTGGGACTAACTGTTGAATTGTGTCCCATGATACCATGGAGAGGAAGGACCCCGAGTCCACTTCCATTTTGCAGTGTTTTCCCTCGATTTCTACGACGATTTTAATTTTTCTTCCACTTTCCGTCTGGGAGCTTTGGATAATGACAGTTTGGTGTGTATTGGCTCGCTTTTCTTGTTGCCATTTTCTTTCGGCTCGACTTGGCTCGGCTCGTGTTGGGGAATTTCTGCGTCTCGTCGGGCTGTAAGATTTTTTATTTCTGCAGACCTTCTCGATGTGCCCTCTCTTTCTGCAATGTCGGCAGATGGCATCGAGGAATCTGCATTCGGCTCGTGGGTGGTTTCCTCCGCAGCCAGCGCATTCCCGCCACTTTCTCCTTTCGCGCTCTTTCTTGTTTGTGAGCAAACGGTGGACCTCGTCGTCCTCCTCGCTTGATTCGTTTGTTTCGCCCGACTCTTCATAATGGGTCGTTGTGGCAGGATGCTTTTTCTCTTTGGTTGATGTTTCATCGCCGTGCGTGTTCATTTTCTTGAATGTTACTGCGGATTTTTTCGTAGCTTCCGCGGCGGTGGCTTCCGCAATGGCTTCGGTAACGGTGATGTTGGGCTTGTTGAGCATTTTGCTCTGTGCGGTTGAGTCTCTCAGGCCCAACACCATGCGATCTCTCATTGCCTCATCTATGTTTGAGAATTCACACTCACCCCCAATTTGTCTGAGTGCAGCGACGAAATCGGCAACGGTTTCTCCCTCTCTCTGGTCTCTTCGGTAGAATTCATGTCGCTTTATTAGATTAGACACCATCGGGGAGTAGTGTGCTTTCAGGAGTCTCTGTAATTCTGTCCACGTTAATTGTTTAACGTCCCGAGGCTTGGCGAGGGCTTTAGCCATTTTAAAGACGGTTGTTCCGCAGTGTGTCAGGAACACGGCTCTCTTTCGTTGTTCGGAAATGCCTTCCATTTCGTTGCTCTCCAAGTACATTTGGAAGCGATCAGCATAGGAATCCCAATCCTCTTCGTTGGGATTGAAGGGTGCGGGCGGTGCGTTGTTTCCAGACATCTTAGTTGCAGTCTGGGCTTTATCACCACGTGCAGGTATTGTTCCGTTCAGGACGATCCCACCCTCGTCGCCAGTGTTTTGTTTGGAAAACACACGAGGTAGACCGGGTTCCAACAACAAATACTTTTATTGTTAACAGTTAGTAACGGAACGCCGGCTGAAGCCGGGGCCAGCCCTTTTATACAGGCTGGCTTGCCTGCTTGCAGCCAATGGCAGCTATTTAGATTTGCCGCCTTTTTGGTATCTCTTTGGATTGGTTCCTAGTGAACCAATCCACTTGTCTTTTCCTTAACCAATCAGAATGGTAGATTTGGAGTCATCCACTTTACATACAGAACATATGCTTTTAAAAAAAACATTGAAATATTTTGTATAGCACTGATGTCTATAATGAATTTTGGAAAGCAATATAATATGTGTCATTCTTTATAAACTGAGCTGTTAATACACGTTTTTCATTAGTATATAGAAACCACTGATTTAATGAAATGTGTTCTCAACCCACCTACCCAAATAGCAATGTAGAACAGTAGTGATGATTACAGCAGTTAGGAGCAGCAGATATCTGGCAATGTGAATATACTACTGCGTGTTTACTATTACATTGGTTCAACAGCTGTGGCTGGAATAGAAGTATAGCTGCTGCTTTTAAATTGTGCCAACAGTGTTTATGGAAAACTTACAGTATATAGTTATTTATGCTCCATTCAAAGCACTTCCTTGCTGTGACTGCAAGACATGCTAGGCTAATCCTATGTTATTGTTGGACCAATCAGTTCAAGACAGCATAAAGAGCAGAGATGGTGTTCAGCAGGTTCTGACCAGTTCTGGAGAACCAGTAGCGGAATTCGGAGTAATTCGGAGTAATTCGAGTAATTCGGAGTAATTCGGAATTCGGAGTAATTCTAATTCGGAGTAATTCGGAGAACCAGCCAATACCACCTCTGACTGGAGATTTTACAGTATCCATCCTCTGCCACGTCCACCAAGCCACACCCACAGAACTGGCAGTAAAAAAAATTGAATCCCACCACTAATAAAGAGTATGGGGTACAGTCAATTAAAAAGCATACAATGGTATTGGATCAAAAAAATTATCTTTTACTAAGTTAAACTATATAGGTCCACTAACTCAATACAATATTACTTAAGTAGCAGAGGCGAAGGTCATGGATCTTTCTTATTTCTATTTGTAGATTTTAGAGCATGGACAAGGGAATCTTCTACATGCAAAGCACATTCTCTACTGAACTATGATTCCCCCCCCCCCCCAACCTCAAGAGTTAAAGCCATCACAATAGAATTGCAAAAAAATCATGACAGACTCAGTAGACACTCTTCTTCAAAACTTCCAGTGTTGGAGCATTCACAACTTCTGGAGACAAGTTGTTCCACTGATTAATTGTTCTAACTGTCAGGAAATTTCTTCTTAGTTCTAGGTTGCTGCTCTCCTTTATTAGTTTCCATCCATTGCTTCTTGTCCTGCCTTTAGGTGCTTTGGAGAATAGGTTGGTTGACTCCTTCTTGTTTGTGGCAACCCCTGAGATATTGGAATACTACCATTATGACACCCCTACTCCTTCTTTTCATTAAATTAGACATCCCCAATTCCAGCAACCGTTCTTTATATGTTTTAGCCTCCAGTCCCCTAATCATCTTTGTTGCTCTTCTCTGCACTCTTTTAGAATCTCAACATCTTTTTTATATCATAGCGACCAAAACTGGGTGTATTTATCCCAAGTGTGGTCTTACCAAGGCATTATAAAGTGGTATTAACACTTCACGTGATTTTGATTCTATCCTCTGTTAATGCAGCCTAGACCTTTGTTGACTTTTTTGGCAGCTGTAGCACACGGCTGGGTCATATTTAAATGATTGTCCATTAGGACTCCAAGGGCCTACCTTGTTCCTCTGCATTTCTTCTCAGTTCCCCTTAATTCAATTAGCAGCTCTTCTTAACAGCATTTGGGAAGTTCAAATGTGATGGAGATGCAACCAGGAGCTCAATTTAACTTGCTCCTCTGCACTTCTTCTCAGTTCCCCTTAACTCATGTAAGGGGAACTCTCCATTGAATTTCATTTTGTTAGGAAGCACCCAATATTCAAGTCTGTCAAGATACTTCTATATCTTAAGGCTATCTTCTGGAGTGTTGGCTATTTCTGCCAGATTGGTGTCCTCTGCAAATTTGATGAGTTCCCCCATCTATCTCCTCATCCAAATCATTGATGAAAATGGTGAAGAGTACTGGGCCGAAAACAGAGCCTTGGGGTACCCCATGCAAATATGCTCTTCCATTGAGGACTACACATTGACTGCAGTTGGTCAGCCAGTTACAAATTCATCTGGTGGTGATGCTGTCTAACCCACATTTTTCTATCTTATTAAAGCCCATGTCACACTGCACCAACAGATGGAAAGAGGATGTAAAACGGAGAAAAACACTTGCCATCCGTTGGTTAACGCGATGCATCCGTTCTGTACTCACTGCGTCCGTTTTGCTTCCTCTATATCCGTCCAGCATCCGTCGACTGAGGTTCCATCTGCTCAAAAAGTTTTGAGCTCAAAACTTTCTGAGCGGAAAATGTATCCAACGCGTCCGTTCTGCATCTGCTACGCATATGGGGAACATCTATTCTGCATCCGTCAGCATCCGTTATGCATCCGCTACATCCGCTAGGCAACCGCTACACATCCGCGCAACTCAAATCCGCTCCAGCGGAAAGCAGACACAGGGAGGAAGCGGAACGGACGCGGAATGGACGCGCAGCGTTAGTAGCACGGAGGGAGAAAGGATGAAAGCAGATGCAGCTCGCAAAGAAAGCATTTAAAACGGAAAAAACGTTCACAGAGGGGACCTATCTCGGATATTCAGGATGTCTAGAGGATGCCTAGAGGAGGCAAAAGGACACATAGGGGAAAACATATATTTCCTATAAAAAGGGGGAGCAACTCACCTGGATCTCACTTTCAGACCAGCAACCCTGCTGTGCAGACCTCTGCAGCCTTCATCTGCCTCTTGCTCTTCCACAGCATCTAGTCATGTCCACCATGGATCGTAACACAGTCCTTTTGGTAGCTACCATCATTCTGCAACAGTGCGAAGCCATCTACAGGCTCTTTCAACTCTTCTACGGGAAGAAAAAGAGGCGGCCAAGAAGCGTCTGGGTCCAAAGATAGATCGGGAGAAGAGCGGAGTACGGACTGTACAACAAGCTGATGGTGGAGCTGAGGAACGAAGACCCTCGTGCATTCCAGAACTTCATGAGGATGCTGCCAGCCATTTTTGACCCAGCCTGGAACCTGGGCTCAAGGTGGCACTCACTCTGCGCCACCTGGCCTCCGGGACCATGTACAGGAGCATACAGTATGGCTGGAGGGTGCCACACAACACCATCAGCATTGTGGTCAAAGAAGTGATGCAGGCCATCATCGAAGAATACCTGGAGGAGCTCCTCCAGTGCCCCTCCACTGAAGAAGACTGGAAGAAAGTTGCAGAGCAGTGGTATCAGAGGTGGAACTTCCCCCACACCGTTGGAGCCATAGATGGCAAGCACATGGCCTGCAAAGCTCCAGCCAAGTCGGGGTCCACTTATTTCAACTACAAGGGCTTCTTCAGCATCGTCCTCTTCGCCATGGTTGATGCTGACTACAAGTTCATGTACATCGATGCTTCAGGCAACGGCTCATCTTCAGATGCCCAGGTATACAATGCCAGTGACTCAAGGAGGGGCTGGAACGCAACCTCATCATGGGCTTCCCAGATCCAGAACCCCTGCCCAACGACTCGCAAGATGTGCCCTACTTCATCATGGGGGATGACGCCTTCTCCCTCAGAACCTACCTCATGAAGCCCTACACCTCCAGACTCCTCACCCGTGAAGAGAGGATCTTCAACTACAGGCTGTCCAGGGCAAGGCGGGTGGTCGAGAACGCCTTTGGCATCTTGGCCAACAGATTCCAGGTACTTCTCACCACCATGCAGCATCACCCAGAGACCGTGAGGAGGACTGTGGAAGCTTGCTGCATTCTGTACAATCTCGTGCACCCGCTACCCAGTCTTGCAGAACAGGCTTGTGGACCTCCAACAAGACAATGGGGACATGGAGCCTGGGTAATGGAGGCAAGGGCGAAACCTGATAGACACTGAGGATTTGCAAGGCCCCAACAGAGCCTCACGTGAAGTGAAGAAGCAGCGCAACCTCCTGAAACACTGGTGCAACTCCCCAGCTGGAGCAGTGGAGTGGCAAGACAGGATGATAGATGATTAATGGATGCTTCCTTCAGCCTGTCTCATCACACTGATGAGATTGGGCCATGTATGTTGGGTGGGCCTACAATGAACAGGGCATTTAATAAAGAGTTGTGTTTATGTTGACATGTGTGGATCAATGCTTACATTTTTACTGATAATAAAGGGCCAAAGGTGTGGCACCTGGGAGGGTGGACCATACAGTCCCACTATGCTTGCACTGGAGGTTTATCTATCCCACAGCTATACCCATCCCAAAGGTATGCCTGCCCATCCCACAGCTATTACCCATCCCAAAGGTATCCCTGCCCATCCCACAGCTATCTTAACCCATCCCACAGATATCCTAACCCATCCCACAGGTATCCCTGCCAATCCCACAGCTATCTTAACCCATCCCACAGATATCCTAACCCATCCCACAGGTATCCCTGCCCATCCCACAGCTATCTTAACCCATCCCACTGCTATCCTTACCAATCGCACAAGAATGCAAAGGCTTAAACCATTTCTAAAAGTTTCCACCAAGACTTTATTTACAAAAATAAATGAAGCAAGTGTGTGAAGCAAAGATAATCTTTATTAATAACAAGCTGTAAAAGAAAAATGACCCAAGTCAAGTGTCCAAATAAAGTCTACAGGTAGCCACCCAGTCTCTGGCACTCTTCTCTGTCACTCAGAGGTGTGCCCAGTCTCGGGTGAAGAGTCCAGGTGCTGTGGAGGTGGGTGTTGCTGGAGTGCTGGTCTGAAGTGCCACTGGGGTGCCTGGCCCCGAGAGGACAATAGGTGATGGTGTGTTGAGGAAGCTCTCAGACAGCTGGCTCAGCCCCGTGATGTTGAGAGCCCCTTCCTCCATGCCATGGAGTGTCAGCCCCAGTACCGACGACAGATGTACTGAGGCCGGGCTTGGCTGTGGGGTGGAGGAAGGAGCAGTGTACTGGGGCTGTCTGGTCTGCAGCTGGGTTAGGACTGGCATGGGTGGCATCAGTGACCTGGGTGGCATCAGTGGCGTTGGTGGCAGCAGTGTCGTGGGTGGCATCAGTGGAACCGGTGGCAACGGTGTCTTCCGATCAACCTGTGCCTGGACTGGGAAGGGCTGCTGCCTGTGCTGCTGGACCTCCTGGTAGCCGTAGGCCTGGTAGGTGAGGGCCTGTGGAAAGCCTTGGAATGGGAGGGACATCACCTGGGGTGGAGGAGCAGACCTGGACTGGGTGGGAGCAGGTTCATCTGGATCTGGAGGGTTGTGAAGCAGATCAGTGATCCTGTCCTTCACCACCTGGTACTGGGGTTCTGCCATGTCCATGAGGGTCTGGTTGACATAGGTGAGGAAGGGCTTGTGGTTGGAGGATGAGGAGTCGGTGTGGACCAGCTGAGGGAGGATATCTATGCTGCTCCTGATGGTGTCTCTTATCTCCAGCAGGACAGTGTGGCTCTGTCCCTCCTGTCTGGCTCTCTGCCTTTCTGTGGAGGTGGAGCTAGGGGTGGATGCGGGTTGGACTGTGGTGGAAGTGCCGCCTCCTTTCTCCCACTGCGCTAGGGAGTCCTCCACGTGCTCCGCCACGGTTAGAACAGCTGTCGGCGGGTTCTCCATTGTGGCACGCTCCACAGACACCTGCCTGGAGACAGGAGCTGACTCTCTGCCGGAAGAGGACTGGTTCTCAGCAGGCTGCCTGAGAGAGAGGGTTGTGAGAGGGGCTGCTCCTCGGTGGCGGATCTCACCCTCCAGGAAGCTGCACTTGGCCATGACGTAAGTCTCTCTGTCCGTCAGCTTGACCGCGGCCTGGCCAGATTTCTTGAGGTGCAGCTTCCCATACCAGGTGTGCATGTGCTTCCACCAGCCGAGGAGCACCTCCGAAGTGTAGCCCAGGCTCTCCGCCTTCTCTCTCCAAGTAGCCTGCTTCCTTTTGGTGTCCCGAAAGAGCCTGTGTCCCTTCCGCCATAGATAGTCATTCTCTCTCAGCCACTCCAGCATGGTGTGTATTGCCTCCTCTCCCGTTCTCGCGTCTGCCTCTTCCTCCCTTTGGCAGGACCACATGGGCCCTCATCAGAGGGGCTTCCAGGTTGTAGGGGCTTCTCCTGTACACCACCAGCAGCAGCAGTACCAACAGGACCACCACCAGCAGCAGCAGCAGCAGCAGCAGGACCAGGATCAGCAGCAGCAGAGTAAGCACCAGCAGCACCAGCAGCACCAGCAGCACCAGCAGCACCAGCAGGACCAGGATCATCAGCAGCAGAGTAAGCGCCAGCAGCACCAGCAGCGCCAGCAGGGCCAGGAGCATGAGCAGGACCAGCAGGACCAGGAGCACGAGCAGGACCAGGAGCACGAGCAGGACCAGCAGGACCAGGAGCAGCTTCAGCAGAGTAAGCACCAGCAGAAGCACCACCGCCAGAAGCAGCATCAGCAGAGTAAGCACCAGCAGAAGCACCACCACCATAAGCATCATCATCAGCTCCTCCAGAAGCAGAAGCAGCAGAAGCCCCAGCCCCAGAAGAGCGAGCCCGTGCTGCAGAAGCCCCAGCAGAAGCAGAGTGAGGGCCAGGGGGTGGGAGGGTGGCCCTGTCCCTCTTGCCAGGGCTGGCAGCAGATGGCTGAGGCTTTCTCTTCTTCCCCATGGTTGTGGGGTTGCTGGCTGGCAGTCAGGCAGGCAGTCAGGCAGGCTGGCAGGCAGGCTGGCAGGCAGGCAGGCAGTCAGGCAGGCTGGCAGGCAGGCTGGCAGGCAGTCGATGTGTCTGGAAGCAGGTCTTTCCTCTGAATGGTGACCTGCTTGGGAGCTGCTTCCCTTTATATCCGCGGGGCTGACGCAATGCATCCTCCCTGCATGCGCAGTGAATGCTAGGCATCCGCTAGGCATCCGCTAGGCATCTGCTAGGCTTCCGCTAGGCTTCCGCTCTGCATCCGCTTCATCCGCTCGGCATCCGCTGTGCATCCGCTTCATCCGCTTGGCGTCCGCTCTGCATTCGCTGTATCCGTTCCATGTCCGCTTTGCTGCAGTCCCCCGGAAGCCTTGCGGATGTACCATCCGCTCCCATCCGCTTCCATCCGCTAGGCTTCCGTGGAGCATCCGCTTTCCATCCGTCCTGTGTCCTCCCCCCGTCTATTCCTTTCCGTGTTGTCCACTCTGGTTATGCAAATTTTTGCCCCTTTTGAGAGTAGATAACAACGGATGGAACATTTTTCTCGTCCGCTGTGTCCTTTTTACAAATGTTTTGCATCCGTCGGCCAGTATGACAGGGCCTTAAGTGGTAGGTTGTGGCTTTGTTATCAAGCTGGCTTTGCTTATTTCTTATACAGTGTATTTAATGGCTCGATCTATCTTGTTCTTTTAATAAGGATGCTGTCACAGTAGCTGCCACATCTCCCATAAAGATATTAACCTGAAGGATTGTCTCAAAATATTGTGGTGAAGAAACAGTATATATACTTTCTTTCTCTGTTATAGCTTTTATTTTGCAGGAATGTCTGGCTTTATTGTTTACTTCGGGTGGTGGTGGGGATAGGGATACTCATGTCTTGAATTTCTGGATTCTTATTTTTTTTATTACTGGCTTGAATGAAGACAAAAACATTCCCAATGCCTAAAGCTATTTACCTATATAGCTTTTCTCCTAGATTACAATAATATTAAAAACCCACTCCCAAACAGCCCAGGACTGGGAGGAAGATAGGAGGATTTAGAAGTAGGCAGCTACGACCCATCAACTCAATCATCTATGATGTGAGAGTGAAAGCCAAAAAGAGGAGGAAAGTTGCTTCTTCTGCTTCCAGAACTTTAGATCATTCCCATGGGGGATTTTCACTTTATTTTCCACATTGAAAACTTGTTCACCTGCAGGGTGATGGTTAGTTTAGTTTTGAGAAAACCTGCAATAAAATTATACCATAATAAAATCTCTTTTCCAACAAGTGTTGCTAATTCTCAAGACAAAGTGGCAGATGTATAATTCTTGATGTATGTAATCCAAATTTCTTACCTGAATTATATATTCCAACTAAAAGAGTGATTTGAGTGATTCCAGGGTTAATTGGGAGTTCATCTTCCATAATGGCTGCTGTCTTTGGTTAGAAATTCTCAGAGTTGTAATCACAACACATCTGGAGACCACCAGATTGGGGAAGCTATTCTAAACATCCTGTCTGAATGTTTTGATGTTCTGGAGACTGTGTCAAAAGTGTAATTAGTTGATTTCACTGTATATTTTACAGTATAATTTTTGAATTGGTTTAATTATTGTCTTGACACTATACAGTAAAGGTAGATTATCCCTAAACTTAAACATGTTGTAGCTGATGTCCCTAATGAGATACTTAGTCTTTCATTCAAGGCTTGAACTCATGAATTCATGAAATCTAATCATGAATACTGCTTTAGCATGTACTGTATGTGGGCAGGGCACATTCAGGAATGATTGCAATATAATTACATTATGCAGCTGTTATTATGACATTTATAGGGGAAAATACATGCACCAGTAATAGTACACATGCCTTTTTTTTTAATTTCAAGGGAACTAGCAGTACATTAAATACATATCAAAATGTTGACATTTTATGCCTCTGTATTACAATTTTATGTAACTTAAAATGTAACTTAACAAATTACGGTTCTCAAAGATTTAATCCAAACATAATACATCAATGCCAAACTTCAAGTAAACCTGCTTACTTCTTATACAGTGTGTTTAAGGGCTCAATTTATCTTGTTCTTTTAATAAGGATGCTGTCACAATAACTGCCACATCTACCATAAAGATATTAACCTGGAGGATTGTCTCAAAATATTGTGGTGAAGAAACAATATAAATACTCTCTTTCTCTGTTATAACTTTTATTTTGCAGGAATTTCTGGGTTGGCTTTATTGTTTATTTTGGGTTGGGGGGATAGAGATACACATTATTATAGCAGAGTATCTGATCTCCCCTGTAGTATCAATGCAATAAGTGAAACTACTCTATCTGTCCCTAGGGAACATAAATCCCTTTTCAATTTGATTTCTATCTGCTTTTCAAACAACATTCTGAAAGTAGCTAACAGGATAACAATTAAAATGTTGCTCATTTATTGTCCTACGTACTGTGATTACAAGCACTAAATGAATAGGTTGTGTGTAATTTATGTTGCTGTACCTTTGTCTAAACAATTTTGAAGTCTTTTTAAAAAAATATTTTTTAATAAAAGAAATTGCTTTTCCCCAGTGAGGTGTGCTAAAATTTAGAGCAGCAATAAAAAAAACTTATTTATGAATAACAAGCTTTTTTCACTGGAGACAATTCTTTGGCTTCTCATGTTTGTTTTCATTTACTGCTTTTGAAAAATATATATTGCATTTTAGCTGTGTACTCCTCTCCAGCATGGGAATTCAGGTCATTTGCTCCAAAACAGGCACAGCAGGAATGCTTTTAAGAGTTTTTCCTTGTTTTGAATACCATAGTCATTTCAGCATACTATTTAAAAGTTTTATACCTATGCCATTAAAGCTGCTGTTTTACAAGTTAAAATAAGTCTCTGCTGTGTTCATTTTAAAAATATTTCTTATGTATAGTCAGATTATGTTACAGTGCCTCATTTCATGTATTCATCAAACATTTTGGGCACTTATTAAGGGTACTCTATGACCAAGAAGTTGCATTTATATACCTAGAAAAAATGAGATATAACCAAAGCATGGATAACTCTTGTGAAATCATCAGCTCTTGGCTGACTAGGCATAACTGGGCAAATGGGTTCCTTAGAAAAAGTAGCATCTGGAATTGCACTGACAACCCGATCATAAGGTGATCAAAGAAGTCAATTTAGCTATCTTATTAAGTTCCATAATCTTCACCCATCACGTTTCCATTGTGGGTAATTATTCTTTGTTATACAAAATAGCTGGTGTTTTCTCTTACCTCTTCTTTCTGAGTTCACTATTATGTTGCATAAAATGACCTCTTATAAAAGCTTTTCATGCCAAACCATTGTTAAATCAGTGCCCTTGCCTAAATTATAGGAAACAAATTATTCCAATTTCTTTTTTCAGTCTTCCACTATTGCTTCTTTTGTAACATTTTGTTCAGATCTCTGTCTAGAAAAATTAAGGTTTCTTTTATAAACGAAATTTACAGGATTATGATCTGAAATAGTCTTTGGTATACCTCTACTTTAGAAACTTTAATAGTCAATTTCTTGGAAATTGAAATTATATTTCTTCTTGAAAAGAATTTATGTCATTGTGAAAAATAAGCAGATTTTCTTGAATTGCCTTTTGGGTCTTCACACTTCAACCAGACCTGAATTGTCATCAAATAAAGAAAACTTTTGGTAATATATTCTAATTGATTTTAATGCTTTTCTCAAAAATTCTATCCACTTGTGGAGAATGACTCAATTCCAATCCCCCATCATATAGACTTTTTAATAAGAAAACCTATTAGTCTTCCTGTAAGTCATTTATACAACAATACTTTAATCTTATTTAGGACATAAATTCCCAGTACCAAAGTCTTAATCCCATGCAAATGAACTTCTACCCCAACAAATCAATATAAATTCTGGATTAATATTCATTTTGTTGTTGTTGTATTCAATGAAATAATTTCCCCCCAATTCTTTTTATAAATTATCCTGTAGTTATAGAACAATCCATTTCACTATAGTTATGATAAGCACCAACCTGGCTCATGTTACCCTTATTTTTTCATTTGTAAAATCCACAAATTGTCTGCAGTCTTTAATAATAAACAATAAATGTTTCCATGGTCATTTGGTTTGTTTGTCTACTTTAATTCCTGTTCATTCAAAATGACTTTCACTTAAAAAAGTAGTCTTTCAAACTAACTGGTCCCTTTATCCATTTTAAACTTTCTTCCATTGACTCCTTGTTAAGTTTTTGGTAGTTCCTATGTCTTAAAACCTTTATTTTGGTTTATTCCTTTGTAATCCCCAACAATCGATAACTCACCAATAGAATCTTATTCTGATGTTCAGAAAATCTCTCTTAGTGGCAAATTAATAAACTCCAAAAATATTTAAGAAATGAGGCTTGGCTGAATTTTGTGCTCATTAATGGCTACATTACACATGGGAGCATAGATGGAATCCCTCAATTCCCAGCTGCTCAGCTTTCAAATGGAATGCAAAATCCTGCAGTTTACTCACAAGGAACAGACGTTCAGAGTGTAAATGGGTAATCTCATTATCTCTTCTTTGTCCAGAGACATTTTGCCTGCCACCATTCACTATCTGGTTGCTGTTTTCCACCATAAAGTTGTCCCCACTCATTTGGAGACATCAATGATCCTCGCTAGAAGCTTCAGAAATAAGTATCCTCTTCAACTGCAAGTGGTTGGCAGTGCCAATTGTAGTAGCTGTGGCCAGCAGCATCAGGAAATATCAGTGGAATAGGCAAAATGATGTTATCATCCCCTTGGTAAAAGGACATTGAATACTCAAGCTTTTAACTGAGATCTGTTTCCTTGACTATATCTCTTTCATATATGTCTGAATTCTGACTGGCTCTTGGATAGAAATTGCTTCTCCATCCAAATTTAACCTCCATCCAAATCTACTTCATAGTTTTAAAGCATCCCAATGGCTTAGTTTTATATCCCAGCATAGCTTCATACTATAAGTGGGTATGTTTGTTTATATAAATTTATATAAAACTTGTACTGCTTGTGTTCTGTATAAATATAGTAGACTCCAAATAACTCATTCTGATTGGTTACTAAAAACTAATGGGGATAGGTTCAAAAGGAACCAATCCCCGAAGCCGCACAAAGGCGGCAAAATCAAATGAATGTCATTGGCTACAAGCCGGCAGACAGAAAAGTATAAAAGGGCTGTCGTGGCTTGAGCCAATGTTCCGTTTTGCAACTGTTCTTGAAATAAAGACTTTGTTGTTGGAACCCGGTCTACCTCGCGTTTTTCCGGACAGAACAGCTTGTTTATATCAATCCTTAACCTGAGTAATGACTGTCATATTGAGATTGTCATATACTGTATCTTAATCCATTTCACAACAATTAAATGCTGCAATTAAATTAAAAATTTAATAGTGCTGAACATTTAGTGTAGATATGCTTTTTAAAAATACCCTGTCGAATGAAATAATACCTTTAAAGCAGAGATATTCAAAGTTACATTAGATTCTCTATCTATATTCTACATCATCAGCCATATGTTATATTTAGACATTTGTTAATCTCCTTTGTGGCATATTTTGCAAAAGGACACCAGGTCATTCTAGTTGATCTTAACATGCTGAACTATTTCATGAACCAGAGTGTCCAATGGGCCATAGACACAACCACAAAAGCAGCCCAGTGACGCAAATTGGCAGCTGACATAAACAAGCTGAAAGAGACCAGAAAGTCAGACAGTAATAAACCTTCAGGAATGGCTTTTTGTTTCATTTTTTTCTTTTTCGTTAAAGCAAACCACATTTCATATTTCATAACTGTGGAAATGTACAGAGATTTAGTGTATCCAAGTTCACGGTTGATAAATATATACCGTAAACTTCTTTTACTGTGAATTTCTACTTGTGCTTTCATTTATGTTCACTCCTATTAGCATGTACTCAATTATAAATCCCATTGTGTCTACTTAGGAGTAAATTCTCAGTAAGTTCTAGAGAAATATATAAATAAAATGATAAAATTAGATAAGTAAATACAATAATAATGCAATAGGTGGCCAAAAATCATACGGACTAAGTGTGACCAAAATCACACACAGCTGTTTAGCATAACCACATAGTTACTTTGTGAATAAAATGAGTCCTGGCAAAAGAATCAAGATTATGAGAGAAAGAACTCAATAGAACTGCCATGGAACACAGCTCTAAGGTCTTAAAGAAGCTGATATTTAAGAAGGTGGCCAAGTTATATGGAAAAGAATAGCCAAGTTTGTTTGAGGCTTTTGGAATTACAGGTAATCCTTGACTTATAGCCATTCATTTAGTGGCTGTTCAACATTATAATGGCACTGAAAAAAGGAACTTACAGCCAATACTCACACAATCATCACAGCATTCCTCTGTTGTGGTTCACCGGCAGTCAGTGCAGATGGCAGAGGTATCGGACAGTGAGGACAAAAGGGAACCAGTCAGGGAGTCTGGCAAAGACTTGGACGAAGGTCCTTCATCCAATGCAGGGATGGGGCCAGGACCATCTGAGAGTGGGGTGCTGCCTTCAGAGCTTTCAGAGTCTGGCAGCAGCAATGCAGAGGAACCTGGGGAGCCTGTTCCCAGTGTGCATGTGCACAGAGCTGCTAAAAGGCGAGAGCAGCTGATGCAGAAGGGATGACTTGGAAGTAAGGCTGGGAGTTGATTGCTCCTTCCCATAAGGGATAAAACTCAGTCCTCAGTGACGAAGAGCTTTGCAGGAAGCAAAGCAGTTCAGTAATCTCTGAGTCCTTTGTGAAGCTTTGTACTCTGGTTGGTTTTTTCTAGGTTTTTGGGTTGGTTAAATGTTAAGCCTTAATTGGACTTCTATTTCTTGGCAAGCATTCTACAGCACCAGTGGAGGGATTCAAATGATTTAACAATTGATTCTCTGCCCTAATGATGTCTTCCAACACCAGTTCATCAAACTGCTCAGAAACCGGTTCTCCCGAACTGGTGTGAACTGGCTGAATCCCACCACTGTATAGCACTGAAAAGCATGCTCTTATCTAGAGGAATTGTGTACAATGAATTTTGGCTTGGAATTCAAGTAATTCCCAGCATCACATTGAAAAAGGTTTTACTCTTAGATTCAGTTTGTCTTTTATTAAGTTTGATGAAGCCTAGTCAGAACATCCCCAAGGTCACATGATCAAAATTCAGGTGCTTGTCAGTTGGCATTTTGCAGCTTCCTGGGGTCAAGTGATTGCCATTTGCGATTTTTCCAGCTAACTTCTGACAAGCAAAGTCAAGAGGGAAGCAGGATTTCCTTAATGATTGCATGATTCATTTGACTACAAAGATTCACTTAACAACCATGGCAAAAAAGTCATAAAATTGTGCAGGACTCCCTTAACCATTTTACTTAACAATAGCAATTGTTCCAATCGTGACAGTCTACATAGACTTCTGTAAAACCTTTTATTCAGTGGCACACGACAAACTACTCCTAAAACTAAAATCTTATGGAATCTCTGGACACTTGCACAACTGGATAGAAGCATTCCTGTCAAACAGACAACAAATGGTCAAAATTGGGAGTGTCCAATCAAATTCTATACCTGTCAAGAGTGGTGTCCCCCCAAGGCAGTGTTCTAGGACCAACTCTCTTCATACTCTACATAAATGATCTCTGTAATCATACAAAGAACAACTGTGTTCTCTTCGCTGATGATGTAAAGCAGTGGTCCCCAACCACCAGGCCCCGGACCGGTACCATTCCGTGGATCATTTTGTACCGGGCCGCAAAGAATGAATAATCGTGATTAATATATATATATAAATATGTTTTTAGTAAAGAAATAGTAAAGAAGCCCTTTACTATTGGGAAAGAATTGATTTTGCTGGTCCTTGAAAAAGTGTTTCTGCGTGAAACTGGTACCTGGTACAAAAAAGGTTGGGGACCACTGATGTAAAGCTATTCAACATCACAGACAATATTGTTACCCTTCAAAAAGACCTTAACTATGTTTCAGAATGGTCAGACAAATGGCAACTTCAAATCTCAACAAATAAATGCTCTGTCTTACATATTGGCAAAAAAAATCAGAAAATAAAATACAAGCTGAATAGTCTAGACCTTGTTGAGGATCCAAACTCTGTCAAGGATCTTGGAGTACTCATCTCTAATGATCTAAGTGCTAGAGCCCACTATAACTACATAGCCAAAAAGGCATTAAGAGTTGTTAATCTAATTCTACATAGCTTCTTCTCTGATAATATCACACTACTAACTAGAGCATACAAAACATTAGCTAGACCTATACTTGAATACAGCTCATCAGTCTGGAATCCATATCATGTGTCTGATATTAACACAATTGAGAAAGTCCAGAAATATTTCACAAGAAGAGTTCTTCGCTCCTCTACTCATTACAGAATATCTTATGCCACCAGACTTGAAACTCTAGACCTAGAAAACCTAGAACTACTCTGCCTTTGGTCCGATCTAAATATAGTTTATAAAATCATACATTGCAATGTCCTACCTGCAAATGAATACTTCAGCTTCAATCATAACAATATAAGAGCACACAATAGATACAAACTCAAGGTTAACCACAACAAACTTGATTTGAGAAAATATGACTTCAGAAACAGAGTGTTCAATGTTTGAAATACTCTACCTGACGTGTGGTTTCTTCCCCAAACCCCAAAAACTTTAACCTTAGACTGTCTACTATTGACCTCACCCCTTTCCGAAGAGGCCTGTAGGGTACGTGTATAAGCATACCAATTGTGCCTACTGTCCCTGTCCTATTGTTTCTTTTTATTTTTTTTATAAGTATCTATCTCATGTATTCAAAACTATGTTTATTCTTATACCTGTATCTTGTAAGCGATTGACAAATCAAATAAATAAAATAAAATAAAGTATATTGAGGACTATCTGTATGCTCAGAAACAGATTGATAGCCAACCAATGCAATATAACAGCTACATGTTTGTATAATTAGTTCCAGTCAACCAATTGTTTGGGGTGCGAAGAATATTTTTTACAAATACATTACAGGGCATCACCAAACATCTAACATTTACAAATGGCACAGAACAGTTTGATGTTCTCTTAAGCAATCAGCCTTCTGACCCTAACAACATGTGCACAACCTGTGGTGTGCCTTCATATTCACATCAGCAATGAAAAGGTCCCTAAAGAATTTTGTGGTTTAGCTGCATGCATATAATCATATGAGACAGGCTTGGAAACATCTTGAGACAGACAATCTCATGATATTTCTGTTGTTTCCTGCTTTTGATCAACCAGAATGCAGCAGGAGTATTTCTCTTGAAAATGAGTCATGCTACATACTCGTATACTATCTATCACTGTCTTAAGATTATCAGTCCTTGATTGCAATTAAAGGAGTATAGAGAGGTTCTGTTTTAGCACATTGTCTATATGTATTTTTTTTTGCAGAATACCTTGTCAAAATATATGGGATTACTAAAGCTTTAATAAATACTCAAGCAATTCTTGAATGCAAAACAGTATATATTTTGTTAAATATACAATGTTCTCATGGAAACTAATAGAATCCAATGTGAAGAACGCAAAGTGATCATCCTGACATAATTGCTTCATGCCTTCATGTCCTTGGAAAATAAGATGTTTTTTAAAAGAAAATTTGCAAACCCATCGGATGCAATTTACAGAGAATAAACAGCTTTGTCTCCTCACCTTTCCATTAAACTTTCACTGACTTGTTTGCAGGCCAAGTTTTCTAACTGTTTATGTAATCGGCATAATTTAGAAGCCTGTTATTTCCACCTTGCTGCACATGTGATTGACTGTGGTGAACTTGTACGTAAATGAGGTTTTTTTCCTGTGGCTTCTCTGTAGAGACTGGAGAACTGGGGTCTAGAAAAGATAACTGAAGCTTTTATTGTTCTCATTAAGGATAGAAATCTAGTCATGAATTGTACAATATTTAGATATTCTTCTGTTGCTTTTGACTAAAAACAAGCTGAATTGAAAGAATCAAGATAATAAATCTAGGGTAATTTTTTTTCTTAATTTGCCACTAACAGAAACAAAAATTAATCCAGTGTGGCTCAGAAGCTAAAGTACAGTACAGAAATCTATATCATAGTCATGTTTGCAAGACAATTGAGATTCTGAATTAAGTTTTAAATTTTTGTGCCTACATTTTGTGATATCACTGTTTGAAGTTTCCTTGAAACAAAAAGGAATGTGAAGCAATTTTTAAAATCCATATAAATATTACTCCTCGGACTCTATCTTGTCAAACAGTTTATTACAAGATTTTTTTTTTGTACTCTGCAACTTCAATTTTCACATGAGAGATTGTCTAATTATAGAATTGTCATTTTTTTGCTGCAAAGACTTGAATATTATGTAGAAGATAAAGTTAAAATTCAGATTGCTGGTACATTAATTGATATATTATCAGGCCCAAGAACAAAAACAACATATTAAGACTACTAATGTCGTCTCATTTCTTTAGAGTGGTCTTATTTCTTCACCTAGAGACAGAATCTTGCATAACCACAAGTGCAGGAAAAGCTAGGGAGGAGCCTCTTTCTACCAACCAAACTTTCCAAGTTCTGCTGTCTCTTTGCACCAGACTACTACTTCCCTCCTGGGAATCCAGACTACATTTCATCAGATCTGTTCCGTCCAGAAAAGAAAAGCGGTAGACCGGTTCTAACAAATAACTCAATTAGTTAACAGCAACAGTAACGGAACAGAGGCTCAAGCTGTGGCAGCCCTTTTTATAGAGGCTTGCCTGCCGGCTTGTAGCCAATGAGATTGTTTTAACTTTTCCGCCTTTGAGCGGCTCCTTGGATTGGTTCCTAATGAACCAATCTACTACTGGCCTTCCTGGCCAATCAGAAAAGACTACTTGGAACCTTCCAAGTTATACAGAACACCCCTCCCCCTTCAGTTCAGTCCTATGTGAGTGACATAGTTGCACAAGTAGGTGGGGCTTCTTCTGGTCCTTGTTGACCTGCGTGGCTCATTCTCGCCTAGGACTTCAAGTGGTTCGGTCGGGATCGCTGTCTCTCCGGCTCGTCTCCATGGAATCGCCTGGAAGGGTGAGTCAGCATTGCTGCTACTGCTTGAGTTGCTCAGGCTGGTGGTTTTGCCGCTCCCTCCTGGTTCAACCGGGCTGGTTGAGCTGGCCTGGCTGGCCCCTTCCAGGATGGCTTCCCTTTCGCACGGACTTCCTCCGATGGTTTCATCTAACCGTAAGTGCTCTTTTTGATTGGTTAGATTTTCTGGATTTACTTTTAATGGTTCTTTTCCACACCCTTTTTTATTTATTTGTGTTTCCCCCCCCTCCTTGGTTTTGTTTTCATCAATTTTTATTATTTGAGGTTGCACGGTTGTTTTGCACTTGATATTTCGGGAACGAAGCTGGTCTATGTGCCACTTCCACTCTCTTCTATCGTCCATGGTTAGTCGGTAGGACCAGGGGCCTGTTACTTGTGTGATTGTGGCTGGAAGCCAAAGAGGGTCCCCGGTAAAATTCTTTGCAAATACTAGGTCGCCGATTTCAAAAGTGCGGTATCGGCTGGACAAGTCGGGGGGTTTCTCACAAGTGTAATTTGGGTTCAATCTATGTAAATGGGATCTGAGTTTTTTCCCCATTAATAATTCTGCTGGGCTTTTGTTTGTTGTACTACTGGGAGTAATGTGTTGTAGTGTAAGTAAGCAGTTCAGCTTGTCTTGGACATCCCCATGATCTATTTTTCTAGGCCTTCTTTTGTAAACCTGACCATTCGCTCAGCCCTACCATTCGCTGCCGGGTGAGCCGGTGCGGTTAGTGCATGGCATATACCCAAAGATGCTAAGTACTGTTCAAATTATATAGCGTTAGTTGTGGCCCATTGTCGGATGCTAGCACATCAGGTAAACCATGAGTTGCAAACATTTTGTTTAGCTGTTTTATAACAGCATTGGTTGTTGTGGATGACATTACTATAACTTCCAATCAATTTGAATATGCATCCACGACTATTAAAAACATATTGCCCCTAGTTGGTCCTGCAAAATCAATATGGATTCGAGACCAAGGGCCTCGTGGGGTCTCCCAGTCCCGTGTAGGAGCTTGCGGTGGTGTGGGTCTAGCTCTCTGACACTTATGGAATGTTGCAACCCAGCATTCAATATCCTTGTCTAAACCAGGCCACCAGACATATCTCCTGGCCAGGCTTTTCATTTTTACTATGCCTGGGTGGCCCTCATGTAACATGCCCAACACCTCTTCTTGCAGTTTGGATGGAATTACCACCCGATCTCCCCACAATAAACACCCCTTTTGTATTGACAGTTCAGTTTGTCTAGTCCGAAAAGGTTTAAAACCTTCAGTCTTTTGGCTTTCTGGCCAGCCTTTACCTACCCAAGTCAAAAGGTGGGCAATCACTGGGTCTTTCGCCATGGCTCTGGTGACATCATTGGCAGACAATGATTGGGAGTTCAGGGCAGGTCTCTAGTTGTAGGGTGGCGGTGGTTGGAGCCGGGTCATCCTCTATTGTTGGTAACGGTGCTTGGCTTAAAGCGTCTGCATGGGTGATCTGTTTCCCGGGTCGATGTAGCAAGGTATATGAATAGGCGGCCAGGAATTCTGACCACCTAGTCATCCGTGGAGAGAGAATGCTCGGTGTGGGTTTGTTCCCAGCCAAAATCCCCAGTAACAGTTTATGGTCAGTTACAATGGAAAATGTCCTACCATAGAGGTATTCGTGAAAACGTTTAACTCTGGCGACGATTGCCAGGGCCTCTCTGTCTAGCTGGCTATAGTTGCATTCCGCTTTGGAGAGCGTTTTTGAGTAAAAGGTGATGGGTGCCTCTCTCCCGTCAGGTAATTGGTGGCTCAGGATGGCGCTGACTCCAAAAGGTGAGGCGTCACAGGTGACCGTCAAGGGAAGTGTATTACTAAACTGAATAAGAATGGTGTCTGAGGTTAATAAGTCTTTTATGCTTTGAAATGCTTTTTGTTCTTTGTGACCTCAAGTCCAGACAGTTTTTTATCCAGCAAATGGTGCAATGGTTCTGCTATTGTTGCTTTGTGGGGTAGGAATACGTTATAAAAAATTATCAGACCCAAGAATGCCTGTAAGTCCGTTTTATTTCTAGGCCTGGGTGCTTCTTTAATTGCTTTGACTTTTTTTTCTGTTGGGTGAATACCTTGTTCGTCAATTAAATACCTTAAAAATTCAACGCGGTCAGTAGCCAGGCAGCATTTTTCCTTTTTTACTTTTAGGCCGGATTCTCTAAATTTTGTTAGCACTTCTCTTAGTCTTGCTTCTAATTGGGTGATGTTTTTTGCTGAAAATAGGACGTCATCAAAGCATGAAACGACCCCTTTTATTCCGTTTAATAGGCGTTCCATGAGGCTTTGGAAGATGCCTAGGGCAACGCTCACTCCGAATTGAAGTCTGTTACATTTGAATGCCCCTCTATGAGTTACTGTTGTTTGTGCCTCAGCCATTATTGGGTCTACTGGAAGTTGCTGATATGCCTGAGTCAAATTGAGTTTCGCAAAAAATTTTCCTCCCCCAAGTGAGTGCAGTAAGCGCTGCATGACTGGTACTGGGTATGCGCTTTGCTGCAGCGCATGGTTCAGGGTAGCCTTGTAATCTCCACAGATGCACACAGACCCGTCAGGTTTTACAGGTGTTACTATTGGTGTCTCCCACCTAGCGTGGTCAATTGGTTCTATGACCCCTTGTGCAATCAATTTGTTTCATTGCTCATCTATTTTGGGCTTTAATGCAAAGGGGACTCGTCTGGCTTTTAACCTTCTTGGTGCTATCTGGGGATCTAAGCTAAAGGAAATTGGGGTCCCCCGGTATCTGCCTAGAGTGCCGTCGAAGATGTCCTGAAATTCGTGTAGCAGGTTCTGTTCCCAATTGTTTGCGGCTATTCGGCTTACTCCGGTCATCCCGATGCCCAATGGTGCGAACCATTTGATGCCCAGGAGGCTGGGACGATTTCAGTCGACTATAGTCAGCGGCAGGACTTAGGCGTGTTGTTTGTAAGTGACTTTGAAGTGTCCTAGACCTACCACGGGAATTCTATTTCCCTGGTAGTCTTTGAGAATTAATTTTTGTTTCTTGAGTTCTTTTTGTTTTATGTTTGGAACCAACCGCCTGATTGTCTTCCAAGATACCTTTGATAGGAAAGATCCTGAGTCGACCTCCATTTCACAAGGGCTTCCTTCAATGGTCACTACAATTTTGACTTTTCTCCTGTCTGTGCGCTTCCTATAGTGACAGTCTGATGAGTTTTTTCTTGGTTGCTGGTTCCCTTGCTGCGGTCCCATTTTCTATCGGCTTGCCTCGGGTCAGTTCTTGATGGGGAATTACCGTATCTGCTAGGACTGCTGTTCTTATGATTTCAGCAGACTCTTTCAATGTGTCCCCTCTTGTTGCAAGCCTGACAGATGGCATCAAGGAACCTGCACTCGGCTCGGGGGTGGTTTCCTCCGCAGCCAGTGCATTCCCGCCAATGCCTTTGCCATATTGAACACGGCTGGCCCACAATGTGTTAGAAAGACAGCCCTCTTTTGCTGGTCCAAAATTTCTTCCATTTCGTTGCTCTCAAGAAACATCAGGAAGCGATTGATATAAGACTCCCAATCTTCTTCATTGGGGTTGAAGGGTGCGAGGAGCGCGTTACTACCAGCCATCTCGTCTAGCGTGGTTCGTTCTCTCGCCGCGTGCTCGGTCTCCGCTTTAGCATGATCCCACCTTCGTCACCAGTGTTCTGTCTGGAAAAGAAATGCGGTAGACCGGTTCCAACAAATAACTCTTTATTAGTTAACAGCAACAATAACGGAATAGAGGCTCAAGCCGCGGCAGCCCTTTTTATAGAGGCTTGCCTGCCGGCTTGTAGCCAATGAGATTGTTTTAACTTTTCCGCCTTTGAGCGGCTCCTTGGATTGGTTCCTAATGAACCAATCCACTACTGGCCTTCCTGGCCAATCAGAATAGACTACTTGGAACCTTCCAAGTTATACAGAACAAGATCTATAAAGGAAAATGCTGTGCAGGAGCCCTCATCCCTAGAGATCTCTCTACTAGCTATGATAGATTAGGGTTTGCTTATTGGCTCTTTTTAAAGGGCTATGAGAACTGGATTGGAAAAAAAAACAATGATCATGAGATAGCACAAAAAGATTACTGAAAAATCAAACATTTTGGTGCAACCTAGTGAAGACCCAGAATTTTGCAGCCCAGATCTGGTAACTTTACTCATTTAAGGCCCTGTCACACTGGCCGACGGATGCAAAACGTTTGTAAAAAGGACACAGCGGACGAGAAAAATGTTCCTTCCATTGTTATCCGCTCTCAAAAGTGCCCCAAATTTGCATAAGCAGAGCGGACAATACGGAAAGGAACGGACGGGGGGAGGACGTAGGGCAGATGGAAAGCGGATGCTCCACGGAAGCCTAGTGGATGGAAGCGGATGAGAGAGGATGGCACATCCGCAAGGCTTCCGGGGGAGCACAGCAAAGCAGACACGGAACGGATACAGCGGATGCAGAGCAGACGCCGAGTGGATGAAGCGGATGCACAGCGGATGCCGAGCGGATGAAGCGGATGCAGAGCGGAAGCCTAGCGGATGCCTAGCGTTCACTGCGCATGCGGGGAGGATGCATTGCATCAGCCCCGCAGATATAAAGGGAAGCAGCTCCCAAACAGGTCAACATTCAGAGGAAAGACCTGCTTCCAGACACAGCCTGCCTGCCTGCCTGCCAGCCAGCAACCCCACAACCATGGGGAAGAAGAGAAAGCCTGAGCCATCTGCTGCCAGCCCTGGCAAGAGGGACAGGGCCATCCTCCCACCCCCTGGCCCTCACTCTGCTTCTGCTGGGGCTTCTGCAGCACGGGCTCGCTCTTCTGGGGCTGGGGCTTCTGCTGCTTCTGCTTCTGGAGGAGCTGATGATGATGCTTATGGTGGTGGTGCTTCTGCTGGTGCTTACTCTGCTGATGCTGCTTCTGGCGGTGGTGCTTCTGCTGGTGCTTACTCTGCTGAAGCTGCTTCTGGCGGTGGTGCTTCTGCTGGTGCTTCCTCTGTTGAAGCTGCTCCTCGTCCTGCTGGTCCTGCTGGTCCTGCTGGTCCTGCTCGTTCTCCTGGTCCTGCTCGTGCTCCTGGTCCTGCTGGTCCTGCTGGTGCTTACTCTGCTGATGATGATCCTGGTCTTGCTGGTCCTGCTGGTCCTGCTGGTGCTGGTGCTGCTGTTGGTGGTGGTGTGGAGGAGCAGCCCCTACAACCTGGAAGCCCCTCTGATGAGGGCCCATGTGGTCCTGCCAAAGGGAGGAAGAGGCAGACGCAAGAACGGGAGAGGAGGCAATACAACATTGAAGAGGAACATGAGGATGAGGTGCTGGAATGGCTGAGAGAAAATGAGTATCTATGGCGGAAGGGACACAGGCTCTTTCAGGACACCAAAAGGAAGCAGGCTGCTTGGAGAGAGAAGGCGGAGAGCCTGGGCTACACTTCGGAGGTGCTCCTCGGCTGGTGGAAGCACATGCACACCTGGTACGGGAAGCTGCATCTCAAGAAATCTGGCCGTGCCGCGTTCAAGCTGACAGACAGAGAGACCTATATCATGGCCAAGTGCAGCTTCCTGGAGGGTGAGGAGCAGCCCCTCTCACAACCCTCTCTCTCAAGCAGCCTGCTGAGAGCCAGTCCTCTTCTGGCAGAGAGTCAGCTCCTGTCTCCAGGCAGGTATCTGTGGAGCATGCCACGACGGAGACACCCCGACAGCTGCACTACCCGTGGCGGAGCGCGTGGAGGACCCCCTGACACAGTGGGAGAAAGGAGATGGCACTTCCACCACAGCCCAACCCGCATCCACCCCCAGCTCCACCTCCACAGAAAGGCAGAGAGGCAAACCGGAGGGACAGAGCCACACTGTCCTGCTGGAGATCAGAGACACCATCAGGAGCAGCGTAGATCTCCTCTCTCAGCTGGTACACACCGACTCCTCATCCTCCAACTGCAAGCCCTTCCTCACCTATGTGAACTAGACCCTCATGGACATGGCAGAACCCCAGTACCAGGTGGTGAAGGACAGGATCACCGATCTGCTTCACAACCCTCCAGATCCAGATGAACCTGCTCCCACCCAGTCCAGGTCTGCTCCTCCACCCCAGGTGATGTCACTCCCCTTCCAAGGTGTTCCACAGGCCCTCACCTACCAAGGCTACGGCTACCAGGAGGTCCAGCAGCACAAGCGGAAGCCCTTCCCAGTCCAGGCACATGTTCATCAGACGACACCAGTGCCACTGATGCCACCAATGACACCCACACCACCGATGCCACCCATGCCACCCACGCCACAGATGCTGCCAATGCCAGTCCTCACCCAGCTGCAGACCAGACAGCCCCAGTACACTGCTCCTTCCTCCACCCCACAGCCAAGCCCGGCCTCAGTACATCTGTCATCGGTACTGCGGCTGACACCCCATGGCATGGAGGAAGGGGCTCTCAACATCACGGGGCTGAGCCAGCTGTCTGAGAGCTTCCTCAACACACCGTCGTCACCTGTTGTCCTCTCGGGGCCAGGCACCCCAGTGGTGCTTCAGACCAGCACTCCAGCAGCAGCCACCTCCACAGCACCTGGACCCTTCAGCCCTGAGACTGGGCACCCCTCCGAGTGACCAAGAAGAGCGACAGAGACTGAGTGGCTACCTGTAGACTTTATTTGGACACTTGACTTGGGTCATTTTTCTTTTACAGCTTGTTATAAATAAAGATTATCTTTGCTTCACACACTTGCTTCATTTATTTTTTTCAATAAAGTCTTGTTGGAAACTTTTAGAAATGGTTTAAGCCTTTGCATGCTTGTGGGATGGGTTAAGATAGCAGTGGGATGGGCAGGGATACCTTTGGGATGGGTTAAGATAGCTGTGGGATGGGCAGGGATATCTTTGGGATGGGTAATAGCTGTGCGATAGATAAACCTCCAGTGCAAGCATAGTTGGACTGTATGGTCCACCCTCCCAGGTTCCACACCTTTGGCCCTTTATTATCAGTAAAAATGTAAGCATTGATCCATACATTTGAACATAAACACAACTCTTTATTAAATGCCCTGTTCATTGTAGGCCCACCCAACATACATGTCCCAATCTCATCCGTGTGATGAGACAGGCTGAAGGAAGCATCCATTAATCATCTATCATCCTGTCTTGCCACTCCACTGCTCCAGCTGGGGAGTTGCACCAGTGTTTCAGGAGGTTGCGCTGCTTCTTCCCTTCACGTGAGGCTCTGTTGGGGCCTTGCACATCCTCAGGTTTCGCCTTTGCCTCCATTCCTCAGGCTCCATGTCCCCATTGCCTTGTTGGAGGTCCACGAGCCTGTTCTGCAAGACTGAGTAGCAGGTGCGCATGAGATTGTGCAGGATGCAGCAAGCTTCCACGGTCCTCCTCACGGTCTCTTGGCGATGCTGCATAGTGGTAAGAAGTATCTGGAACCTGTTGGCCAGGATGCCAAAGGCGTTCTCCACCACCCGCCTTGCCCTGGACAGCCTGTAGTTGAAGATCCTCTCTTCACGGGTGAGGTATTTGGAGGTGAAGGGCTTCATGAGGTAGGTTCTGAGGGAGAAGGCGTCATCCCCCACAATGAAGTAGGGCACATCTTGCGTGTTGTTGGGCAGGAGTTCTGGATCTGGGAAGCCCATGATGAGGTTTCGTTCCAGCCCCTCCTTGAGGTGACTGTCATTGTACACCTGGGCATCTGAAGATGAGCTGTTGCCTGAAGCATTGATGTACATGAACTTTTAGTCAGCATCGACCATGGCGAAGAGGATGATGCTGAAGAAGCCTTTGCAGTTGAAATAAGTGGCCCCCGACTTGGCTGGAGCTTTGTAGGCCACATGCTTGCATCTATGGCTCCAACGGTGTGGGGGAAGTTCCACCTCTGATACCACTGCTCTGCAACTTTCTTCCATCCTTCTTCAGTGGAGGGGTACTGGAGGAGCTCCTCCTTGTATTCTTCAATGATGGCCTGCACCACTTCTCTGACCACAATGCTGATGGTGTTGTGTGGCACCCTCCAGCCATACTGCATGCTCCTGTACATGGTCCCGGAGGCCAGGTGGCGCAGAGTCAGTGCCACCTTGAGCCCAGGGTCCAGGCTGGGCCGGAAGTTGGTGCTCTGCTTGGTCAACCTGAGTGTCAGCCGCTCCACAACTTTGTCAAACATGGCTGGAGGCATCCTCATGAAGTTCTGGAATGCACGAGGGTCTTCGTTCCTCAGCTCCACCATCAGCTTGTTGTACAGTCCGTACTCTGCTCTTCTCCCGATCCATCTTCGGACCCAGAAGCTTGTTGTGCGCCTCCTTTTCTTCCCGTAGAACAGTTGAAAGAGCCTGTAGATGGCTTCGCACTGTTGCAGAATGATGGTAGCTACCAAAAGGAGTGTGTTACGATCCATGGTGGACATCAATGGATGTTGTGGAAGAGCAACATCCAGATGAAGGGTGCAGAGGTCTGCACAGCAGGGCTGCTGGACTGAAAGTGAGATCCAGGTGAGTTGCTCCCCCTTTTTATAGGCAATATAGATTTTCCCCTATGTGTCCTTTTGCATCCTCTAGGCATCCTCTAGACATCCTTAATATCCGAGATAGGTCCCCTCTGCGAACGTTTTTTCCGTTTTAAATGCTTTGTTTGCGAGCTGCATCCGCTTTCATCCTTTCTCCATCCGTGCTACTAACGGTTTGTGTCTGTTCCGCGTCCGTTTCACTTCCTCCCTGTGTCCACTTTCCACTGGAGCGGATTTGAGTTGCGCGGATATGCAGCACATGCCTAGCGGATGTAGCGGACGCGTAACGGATGATGACTGATGTAGAACGGATGTTCCCCATATGCGTTGTGAATGCAGAACGGACGCGTTGGATACATTTTCCGCTCAAAAAGTTTTGAACAGCTCAAAACTTTTTGAGCGGATGGAACCTCAGTCGATGGATGCTGGACAGATAGAGAGGAAGAAAAACAGACGCAGTGAGTACAGAACGGATGCATCGGGTTAACCAATGGATGGCAAGTGTTTCTCTCCATTTTACATCCTCTTTCCATCCGTTGGTGCAGTGTGACATGGGCTTTAGTTTGTAACTGACTGCAGGCATCAAAAAGGCTTTTCTCTGCTTCTTATTAATCTCTTGGTGACCTTTGGGAAAATTAGCAGGGCTACATTCCTCTCCCTTTCTACCAGTTTTGGTGAGCTATCAGGTTTGAAATTAGCTTAAAATGAGCCTTGGTATACAGCTTAGACTCAGAGTACCTCAACTGCATTTGGCCTTGGACATCGGCCCTGCTTGCAAACCACTTACCCCAAAGAAGAGTATTCCTGCTGCTACTTTAAACTACTCAGGTGAAAAAATTTCAAAATGAAGAATTGATGCCACAATCTTTGAATATTTTCTGTGTTAAACACAGCATGAAAAATTTGGTGAAACATCATGGTTTCCCAATTGTATCTCAAATAGTCAAGTGGAAAGACATTTGGGGATACTTTAAAAAACAGTTGCACATGTTTTGCTTACAAGAATTTAATATTTAACATTTGTACTAGCAAATATTATTCAGGTGTCTTGAATTGTGCAGATGGATTTCTTTATTTAGTAATAGTTACTGTGATGACCCAGAGTGGGATACAAAAAAAACCACAGGCATAAAAACAGATGAAGTCCCTTTAATTCCTTCAACTTGGCTTCAAAGCTCCAAATTCCCTTGACTGGATACAAAAAAACTCCCCCACAAACAGTTGCAAAAAGGAGGAAATGCTGTTTAAACCAAAAATACCTATAAATTATAAATAGAAAAAACAACACAAACCACACTGAGGCAATTAAGGTAACCAGGCAAGATAAGGTCTTGAAGATGTCCACAGATATTGGAATACACACTGGGAAGGACGCCACACTCAGGTAAGAATGGACAGACTAGAAATATTTTCACACTTTGTTTCCAGCACTGGCTCATGCGCAGTCTGTCCTTTTAACCAGTTCTCACAGCTGGTGAGTTTCATTTGATGCCAATCAATTCTACTATTTGACTATGTATTCTGTAAAACAAATTGTTTAGGAACAATTGTTTAGGAACAGATCTCCCCAAATTAATATTAATCAGGTCCCCAAGTTCAAATATTACGAAGGAAGGAAGGACCTTATCCCCATTTCAATTCTACATACCCTGCTTGAAAACTGTACATTTGATGAACACAGAAGTGGAAAATTGTGAACTACGGGGGATAATCATGGTATGATTGGATGAATGCAGTGGTAAGCTTTGTCCTAACTATTTCCTCTTTCTGTCCCTGCCTGCATTTTGGAGGTAAGTTCAAAGGGCCTTGATCAAGACCCAAGTGGAATGATTGAATAGATAGAACAAGGTTATATTGAGCAGTCTTGGTCAACCTTACCATATTTAAGATATGTGGATTTCAACTCCCAGAATTCCTCAGCCAGCATGTTTCTTAGCCAGATTCCCCCAATCCAGGAGTTGAAGTTGTTATTGTGATTGAGAAACACTGCTCAAGAAGAGGAAATTTTCCATCCTTAGGCCTGACACATACAGTCACAACATTCATATACTGCAGCAGGGATCTCCAAACTTGGCAACTTTAAGACTTGTGGACTTCAACTTCCAGAATTCCCCAGCCAGCCATGGAGCCAACCAAGCCATTCTGGGAGTTGAAGTCCACAAGTCTTAAAGTTGCCAAGTTTGGAAACCCCTGTACTACAGTATACCTTCAAAACTTGTTTCTCAGAAGTCTTTGGGGGCATACCAGGTATGGTACACTGCACTAGTCCAATCCATAGGGGTCAAGGGGATGAATTACCTTCATTGAGACATCCCACCCCAAGAATGTCTGCAGTTGTTGCACCAGCTGAAGCTAGGCTCCTCCTGGCCATAGCCTCCATCTACTGATCCAGCTAGAACTGGCAAGCCAAGAACACGCCCAAATCATGGACTTATTCCAAAGCTCCATGAAACCACAAAATGATTTTTGTATAAAGGGCTACTCTGTCTTTGAGGATTCAGTTTAAATTTGCTTCTGTTACGCTTTTGGAAGCTGCCTCAGACTGAAAATACAGTAATCAGATTTTTTTGAGCCCAAAGGAAAAGGGTAGAGAAACTTTAACATCCAAATAATAACTCATATAAAACTCTTATCAGTATGCTCCCACATTCACCCCTGATTATCATCCCATTCCATTCTAATTTTCCATTCAAATGAATAAAAATCCTAGAGGTTGATACAATATTGCTCCACACCATTAGAATTAGAATTAGAAGAACTTTATTGTGATTGTACATGTTCTGTATAAATAATAGTAGACTCCAAATACTTCATTCTGATTGGTTAACAAAACCTAAAAGGGGATTGGTTCAATAGGGACCAATCCACGAAGCCGCCCAAGGGCGGCAAAACCAAATGCTTGTCATTGGCTACAAGCCGGCAGACAGAAACATATAAAAGGGCTGTCGCGGCTTGAGCCAATGTTCCGTTTTGCAACTATAATTGAAATAAAGACTTGTTGTTGGAACCCGGTTGTTAAGCCTGGGTTCCCCAACCAGGGTTAGGTAGACAAGCTAAACAGAATGTGCAGCGTTAGTCAGATAGGCACACAGATAAATGAGTGAGCTAAGCTTGTATGTTTATTAACATACAGTAAAAATAACAGATACGCTTGTGCTATCAAGAATATATTTTATTCCAGTATAAGTTTATAGCATAGTCAAAAACAGTCCTATATTCATTTACCATGTAGTCAGTCCATTCAGGGATATTCAGTTAGCAAAGTCCATGTAGAATATCCTATTGTCAGTTCATATAAATCAGTCCGTTGTTCTCTCTCCCGTTCGAGCAATGCAGTCTTGCTTCCAAGCAGTAATCAGGGATCATCAAAGCCAGAGAGAGAGCGAGCAAGCTGTAGCCTTGCTACTTTTATATGGTTTTCATAACCACACCCACAGTTGCTATTTTACAGTTAAAGCTGCATACACTAACTATGATTCATAGTTAGTATTTCACCTAAAACAGTTAGGGTGAACAATGTTATCCCTAACACCAGTCTACTTCGCATTTTTCCGGATGGAACACTGGCGAAGAGGATGGGATCGTCCTAAACACAAGATGGAGCACGCGGTGACAGACAAGCCAGACAAAGAGCAATGGCCGGAAACAATGCGCCCCCCGCACCCTTCAACCCCAATGAAGAAGATTGGGAATCTTACGTAGACCGTTTCCAGATGTACCTAGAGAGCAATGAGATGGAGGAAATCTCAGACCAACGAAAAAGAGCCGTCTTCTTGACACACTGTGGGCCCGCAATTTTTAAAATGGCCAAGGCTTTGGCAAAGCCCCGAGATGTCAAACAACTGACGTGGACCGAGCTCCAAAGAACATTAAAGGCCCATTATGCACCGGTGGTGTCAAACTTGATAAAGTGGCATGAGTTTTATCGGAGAGACCAGAAAGAAGGCGAAACCATCGCTGATTTTGTAGCCGCACTGCGCCAAATAGGGGGAGCGTGTGAGTTTCTTAACTTAGATGAAGCGATGCGGGATCGAGTGATATTGGGGTTAAGAGACTCAACCATACAGAGCAAGCTACTGAACAAACCCAACATATCAGTAGCCGAAGCTATTGCAGAAGCCTCGGCTGCTGAAGCCGCCAAAAAATCGGCAGATATGATGAAACAAATGAATGCAAGTAACGATGAAAAAAGCCTGGCCAGAGTAAAAAAACAACCTCCCACAACCACTCATTACAAAGAACTCAAAGAGACATCAGAATCCGGGGAGGAAGACGACGAAATCCACCGCCTATATGCTAACAAGAAAGGGCGCGAAAATAGAAATCGGCGGGAATGTGCTGGCTGCGGGGGAAACCATCCCCGAGCCGATTGCAGATTCCTCGATGCCATTTGCAGAGCATGCAAGAAAAGGGGGCATATCGAGAAAGTCTGCAGAAACAAAAAGAATTACAGCCCAAAGAGAAGAAACGACTCCCCAGCAAAACCTGAGCCAAGAATCTCCGAGAGAAAGTGGCAGTGAAACAGGCAAGCCACTAACCAGGAG
This sequence comes from Laticauda colubrina, assembly GCA_015471245.1. Taxonomy (NCBI): domain Eukaryota; kingdom Metazoa; phylum Chordata; class Lepidosauria; order Squamata; family Elapidae; genus Laticauda; species Laticauda colubrina. Next base: position 15,469,357 of record BLBF01000063.1, on the reverse strand, counting down.
AAAGCATATCAAACTTTCACTATTGGAAGCGCTCAGACGGAAAGCAGGAAGAAAGTAAAAATAGTTGTAAAAATCGAAGACAGCCCCTGCAAGATGGAAGTTGATTCTGGATCGTTCCTATCCATGGTGTCATGGGACACCCTCAAAAAACTAATTCCTGACATCAAAATTAAGGAACTCCAGAGACAAAAACTAACCCTCAAAGATTATCAGGGAAACCGAATTCCTGTAATCTGCCTGGGACATTTTCGAATCGCTTACAGGCAACATGTCGCAGTACTACCATTAACGATAGTCGACCGAGATCGACCAAGCCTCCTGGGTATCGAATGGTTCACACCATTGGGCATCGGGATGACTGGAGTAGACCGGGTGGCCGCAACTGACTGGGAAGAAGACCTGATCCGAGAATTCCAGGACATCTTCGACGGCTCCCTAGGCAGGTATCGGTGAACCCCCATTTCGTTTAGTCTAGACCCACAGATAATCCCTAAAAGGCTAAAGGCCAGACGGGTTCCTTTTGCTTTAAAAGAAAAAATAGAGGAACAACTAAATAAATTAATAGATCAAGGGGTTTTAGAACCGGTCGACCACGCTAAATGGGAAACACCAATTGTGACACCAATTAAGCCAGACGGGTCGGTTCAAATCTGTGGCGACTACAAGGCTACCCTGAACCATGCATTGCAACAGAGCGTGTACCCGGTGCCAGTTGTGCAACACTTACTGCACTCTCTTGGGGGAGGAAAGGTTTTCGCCAAACTAGACCTGGCACAAGCGTACCAACAGCTCCCAGTAGACCCCTTAATGGTGGAAGCACAAACAATAGTGACTCACAAAGGGGCATTCAAATGTAAAAGACTCCAATTTGGAGTAAGCGTAGCCCCAGGCGTTTTCCAGAGCCTCATGGAACGCCTGTTAAATGGCATAAGAGGGGTCGTGCCATACTTTGACGACGTCCTAATTTCAGCCAAAGATGCAACACAACTAAAGAAAAGACTCAAAGAGATCCTAAATAAATTCAGAAAATCTGGCCTTAAAGTAAAGAAAGAAAAGTGCTGCCTAATGACTGATCGCGTCGAGTTCTTAGGATATTTAATTGATGGAGAGGGCATACACCCCACCGAAAAAAAAGTAAGAGCTATAAAAGACGCACCAGAACCAAAGAATAAACTGAGCTGCAGGCATTTTTGGGACTGATAAACTTTTATAATGTGTTTCTTCCCCAAAAAGCAACAATAGCGGAACCATTGCATCGATTACTGGACAAGAAAACAATTTGGACATGGGGGCTTAGAGAAAAAAAAGCTTTCCAAGGAATAAAAGACTTATTAACATCAAACACCGTTCTTATCCAGTTTAGCAATACACTGCCATTGACGGTGACCTGCGACGCCTCGCCATTCGGAGTCGGTGCCATCCTGAGCCACCAATTGCCTGATGGGAGAGAGGCACCTGTCGCATACTATTCTAAGACCCTGTCCAAAGCCGAGTGTAATGCACCTGTCGCATACTATTCTAAGACCCTGTCCAAAGCCGAGTGTAATTACAGCCAGTTGGACAGAGAGGCTCTAGCAATTGTCGCCGGAGTGAAACGCTTCCACGAGTACCTATATGGAAGAACTTTTCAAATCGTAACAGATCACAAACCGCTACTAGGAATTTTGGCGGGAAACAAACCTACACCGAATATTCTGTCCCCACGAATGACTAGATGGTCAGAGTTCCTAGCAGCCTATTCCTATACTCTGACACATCGCCCAGGGAAACAAATTTCCCATGCAGACGCTTTGAGCAGAGCACCATTGCCATCAACAGAGGAAGACCCGGCACCAACGATGACAGCATTGCAGATAGAGACTTGCCCCGATCTACCCATATCTGCAAATGATGTCGCCAGAGCCACCGCAAAAGACCCATTGACTGCCCGCGTACTTAACTGGGTTGGTAAAGGCTGGCCGGAAAACCAAAAAACTGAGAACTTTAAACCTTTCCGGACCAGACAAACTGAACTCTCAATCCAAAAAGGTTGTTTATTGTGGGGTGATCGGGTAATTATTCCTAACAAATTACAAACCAAGGTACTGGGTATGCTTCACGAAGGCCACCCAGGAATAGTTAAAATGAAAAGCCTTGCTAGAAGCTGTCTGGTGGCTGGGTATAGATAGGGACATCGAATACTGGGTAAACTCGTGCAATAAATGCCAAAGAATCAGGCCGTCCCCGCCAAAAGCACCCATAAGAGACTGGGAAACCCCAAGAGGCCCCTGGTCACGAATCCACATCGATTTTGCGGGTCCTACCAAGGGGCATACGTTTCTGATTGTTGTGGATGCATACTCTAATTGGCTGGAGGTAAAAATTATGCCATCTACAACAACAGAAACCATTATAAAACAACTTGACAAACTCTTTGCAACCCATGGCCTACCGGACGTCCTAGTGTCCGATAATGGGCCACAATTAACCAGTCTCCAATTCGAGCAATACCTAGCCTCCCTAGGTATAAGACATGCCCTAACCGCGCCGGCCCACCCGGCTGCAAACAGAGAGAATGGTCAGGTTTACCAAGGAGGACTTAGAAAAAATGGACCCTGGGGATGTCCAAAATAAAATAAATCAATTACTCACACTCCAACATATCACACCCAGTACTACAACCAACAAAACCCCAGCAGAATTACTGATGGGAAGGAAACTAAGGTCGCATCTAGATAGATTGCACCCAAATTTCATACCAGAAACCCCCCCGACCCCTCCACCCGATGCAGGACCTTTGCAATAGGCGACTTAGTTTATCCTAAAAATTTTACTGGGGACCCATTATGGCTACCCGGACAAATTACACAAATAACAGGCCCCAAATCCTACCGACTAATGGTAGATGACAGCAGGGAATGGATCGGCACATAGACCAGCTTCGCTCCTGAAACATAGAACAAAATGCAAACACACAACCACACAAAGAAAAACACGAAATTCAAACCAAAGAAGGGGGGGGGGAATGCGAGAAATCAATAAAGAACTGTTTAAATTAAACTCCAAAAACAATAACAATCAAAAAGAGCAAATAAAAGACTCACGGTTTGAAGAAAGTTGCGAGAAGAGTCCATTCGAAGGGGCCAGCCAGGTCAGCTCGACCTGCCCAGAGGAAACGGGAGGGAGCAGCAAAACCGCCGGCCTAAGAAACTCAGGCGGCAGTAAAATGGCTGACTCACCCTTCCAGACGGTTCCATGGAGAAAGACTGGAGAAACAGCAACCCCATCCGAACCGGTCGAAGTCTCTGACAGAAATGAACCGCGCAAGTCCAGTCGAATCAAAAGAAGCCCCACCTACCTGCGCGACTACGTCACTACGTAGGACTGAACTAAGAGGGGAGGGGTGTTCTGTATAAATAATAGTAGACTCCAAATACTTCATTCCGATTGGTTAACAAAACCTAAAAGGGAATTGGTTCAATAGGGACCAATCCATGAAGCCGCCCAAGGGCGGCAAAACCAAATGCTTGTCATTGGCTACAAGCCGGCAGACAGAAACATATAAAAGGGCTGTCGCAGCTTGAGCCAATGTTCCGTTTTGCAACTATAATTGAAATAAAGACTTGTTGTTGGAACCCGGTCTACCTCGCATTTTTCCGGATGGAACAGTACAAGTAGAACAAAACTGTGGATGCACCCCAGCAACTGTTCACAATACAATAAAACCAAAGCACTTAAAAATGAAGATAAGAAAGATAGAGTACCCATGTCTCCATTTGCAATTTGAGAATACAATATCAATGAATATTGTGTAGTTTTGAGTCATTTTTCTCAGTGAATAAATGAACAAGTATGATATTTTGGACTCATCTGTTTAGTTGGGTTTTCTTTTCCCAGTTTTAGGACTAATATGGAGAACAGATCACATTTCAGGTTATCCTTTCATAGGAATATTGTAAATTCAAAAGGGTTCACAAACCGTTAATCCCCACTATAAAAAAACTGCCAAAAGTGCTCTGTGGTAACTCATAATGAATATAAACTTCTAAAAAGTTTTAAAACATACTTAATCAGAAATGAGCTGATCACAAGTAACAATATGACAAGTTTACCTAAAAATCAGATTAAATTACTATTTTAACCATTTTAATAATGTTTATTTATTACTGACTTTTTATGATAACATCTTTCTTGTATAAAAAGCCATCATTCTATCAAAGATCCAATATTTTCCTTATGTCTCTTTCAGCATTAAAATGCATCTATTAAAATTGGTTCTCCCAAAACAAGAATTGTTCAGGAGTCAGGTAATAGCTATTTAGATCTGCAAAGAGGAACTGAATTCTGAATTTCTTTTTTTAAACCAATTGAAGCTAAAATAAATTATCAAAAGTCTGAAAATGTGGAAAATTAAATCCACCTTTCCCAACAGGAAAGAAAGTCTTAAATGATGTCCCTCTCTGACCATAATTTAAGGCAGAGATGGGGAATGATGGCCCTTTTATGACTTGTGGACACCAACTCCCAGAATTCCAGAGATGGCTCAGGATTTCTGGGAGTTGAAGTCCACAAATCATAAATAAGTATACTTATCTAACCCATGGCTTGGGGGCTCTATGTGGCCCTGGAAAACTAGTAGTGTGGTCTCACAAGTTAACAAATTTCCTGTCAGTGATAATAGTTAACCAACTTGCCTAATCAGAAGTTGTGTGTGCTCCATCACTGGAGGTTTTAAAGAAGACAGTGGACAGTCACTTCTCTGAAATGGTAGAGGATCTCCTGCTTGATCAGGAGGTTTGTTTAGATCAGGGGTAGGGAAACCTGGCTCTTTTATCACTTATGGACTTCAACTCCCAGAATTCCCGAGTGAGCCATAAAAGGTTCCCCATCCCTGGCCTATTGGTTTTTCAGTTGTGGGGGAAATCAATTTTTCACTTGGATGGGACTGTTTAATATACAAATGTAGGACAAATCAACTCTAGGAGAATGAGTTTGGACATCCAATCTTGGAAGAAGAATTCTAAAAATATCACATTAATTTAATTTTCAAATTTTTATTTTATTTATTTATATTCCAATTTTATCATTTTTACGAATAACTCAAGGTGTTATTTAGTTAATAAGGCTCACATATCCAATATACTTTCCTCCTCCTATTTTATGCACAACAATAACCTGTGAGGTGAGTCGGGCTGAGAGACAGAGATTGGCCCAAGTTCATCCAGCTGGCCTTCACATGGCCAAGGTGGGACTTGAACTCATGGTCTCTTGCTATCTAGCCCAGTGCCTTAACCACTAGGCCAAGCTGATAGAAAGTACACACTAATTAGTATTTGTGATATGCTCATTCATTCCCTAGTCATCTCGCGGTTGGATTTATATTTATATTTCATATTTCTAGACCACCTGTCTCCCTCAAAGATGAATTATTGTCATATATTCTAACTGGGGCTTCCCTTGAAGGGGCCACTTTTATATAATTGTGTGATGTGTGAGCTGCATTAATTACCAGTTTTCTTCCAAGTCCAGTTCAAGATGTTGTTATTATTTTTTAAGCCCTATATGGCATGGGTCCAGGGTATCTGAGAAGCCTCTGACCCCAATAGGATTAGCCTGCCTCCCTCATGCCAGCAAAAGAGGCCAATTACAGTCTCCATTTGCTAAGGAATTTCAGCAGGCAGTGTCAAGAAGAAGAGCCATTTCGCTGTGGCCCTTCCCTTATGGATCACTCTACTATCAGAGGTTAGAACTCTGATATTAACATTTGGTTTTACTAGTGAGCTTGGTGCTACGAGGGGGATACCACTGGAGGTGGTTGACGGGGTAAGAAAAGAGGACTGAACAACGAAGGACAGATCTGTTCCACACACCCATCTGTCACCTTCTAGCTAAGTAAGTGGAAGAACTTCATGTCTGTCTATGAACGTCTTATGAAATTCTTTTTTTTTAGAGTAGGGTTTCTACAACAAATTAAATTTCATCAAACCAAGCGAAAACCAGAATGGAAAAAGAAAATACAAGCTTGTTCTACACTAGGCCCAGGGTGTTATATTAGTTACAGTTGGATTCTTCAGATGGAAGATGCCAAGGTCTGCATATAATGTGCTAGTTCAAGAGAAAGGTGAGCTACAGACCTCATACGTATGTTTTGTTCTGTCCTTTTAAGCGATCCATTTCATTCACAGGAAAGGATGTTGTTGGTGAAACTATGTGCATAGAATAGAAACTGATATTTTTAGAACTTCCTTCCCCATTCCCAAGAAGTTCTCATGTGAGCAATGACTGGCAAGTACAAAAAACCCTTTTCAAGATCAGCCAGTTGCTTATTCACACCCACCTTTGACCACCTCTGGAGACTGCATCCAAATAGAAGGATTTCCTGAAATGAATGAACAAGATAAGCATATATTTTAATGTTAATGAAGAACTTCCAGGCAGCTACACAACATATATCAACTATCAAACAAACTCATGTCATAATGAAATCTGTTCTTTGAACTTAAGGTAACATTTAAAATGTCACTGGCAGATCTTTTGAGTAAGGAAAAAGAGAATACAGCAATTGCAGAGATGGTATTCAGCAGGTTCTGACCAGTTCTGGAGAACCAGTAGCGGAAATTTTGAGTAGTTCAGGGAACTGGCAAATACCACCTCTGACTGTCCCCGCCCCCATCTATTCTCTGCCTCCCGAGTCCCAGCTGATTGGCTGGGTCTTCTTTTGTTGCCCTGCAAAAGAGAACAGAGCTGGAAAGCAGGTTAGTGGGATAAGGAGTGAATGGGATTTTACAGTAACCTTCCTCCAGGAGTGGGGAAGGAATGGAGATTTTGCAGTATCCTTCCTCTGCTATGCCCACCAAGCCACGCCCACAGAACTGATCGTAAATTTTTTTGAATCCCACCACTGAGTAGTTGAGTGAGCTGGTCCTGCCCAACATCATTTCTTCCTTTTTCAAATGACAAAGTAATACTTCTTGACCATGTCAGGAATAGAAATGGTCTGGATAGGCAGTTGTATCTTCCATCAATACTGCCATGAACTGAGGGCCTGCTCCACACTGGAAGGCAGCTGATTTTCAAAGTTCAGGAGAGGGAATGTCATACAGACAAAGAAGTGGACTCTCAAGGAAGAGTCAGGAAACTATTATTGCTCTATTCCAGCATGTTGTCATCTTTGGCTGCTCATTCACTTATCTACTGGTAGAGTTGGAAACAAGGAACACCATTATTTTAATGAAAGAGGTGGTGCTTAATGGATCTCAGAATCTTTTCCCAATGCATTTGGGGAACAAGAAGCTGAAAAAGTGCACACTTTTCTATTTTTTCTTTTTGTAAGTCAATCTCTTTTATAAGGCTTTGGATCAATAGAGAGGTGGAAGTGGGATATATCTATACATAAATTACACATTGATTTTTATGCCAAGCTATGTTCTACTACTTATTCAGAAGTTGTGGGTGCTTCATTCCTGGAAGCTTTTAAGAAGAGATTGGACTACCATCTGTCAAAATGGTGTAGGGTCTCCTGCTTAGGCAGAGGGTTGGACAAGATGATCTACAAGATTCCTTCTGACTCTTTTATTCTGTCGTATTCTGTTATATTAGTCTGCAACTTCCAGTGTAGCCCTCAATTAAGTACATATCACAACAGTAAATGTGTGATCAATTTCCTATATTAATAAGCATTTCTCCTATAGTGGATTTTACATATCTTATGTTGCCTTTAGCAACATAACATTTAGCTCAGTATTGCCTACTTGGCAGTTCCAGCCCAAATCTCTCCTATGGGTTGAACCATATCACTGATGATTCCATGAACTGAACTAGAGATCATCTGAATGTAATGCAAAGCTCATATCGTACCACAATGTGTTTTTTTCCTGGTCTCTAGAAAGATAATATAGGATCCTATGAAATTAGACATACATATTTTTTAAATTTATTTATCCTATCTCTCATCATATTTTACATCTCTGGGCTGTTTATAAATAAACAGTAAAAACATATAAAACTCAGATCAAAACAAAGTTAAAAAGAACAATTGCAGAGTTAAAAAGCAAAGGAAGCATCTTTAGCCCACAAGCCATCCCCAGGGCTGGATAGCACTCTTGGACTCTCAGGCCAGTTGGCAGAGTCAGGTTTTAACGCTCTTCCAGAAGGTTAGGAAAGTGGAGAGTCTGCCTAGAGTCCAGGGGCAAGTTCTTACAAAGGACAGAGGCAATAGTAGAGAAAATTTTGTTTCCTTTTTCAAATTGAACAGTATTCATTCTACCAACAACTGTTGTTGCCCTACATTTGTTCAGAATGCATTCTCTCCACATTTTATGAAGAACCTAAAATAAGGCTAAGTGAATGTTTGAATAAGATATTGCAAGTATCTCTACCACAGCAGCCAATTTCCACTCTACTAAAAGCATAAACTAATTTTATAAGAGAATCCAAAGCTGCCTTTTACTCAATCTTTTCCCAACGCTTGAAATGTAGGAGCTTTCCCTGCCCGATCAGAGACAGTATAAGTAGAAGATCTTGTACTCAAATTATGTATCCTAATTCTGGCAATGGATGCTGTACAGCCTAACATCTTGGAGACCTGAGAAATGTTACATTACCTCCATGCTGGCAATATCTTGCTGATATATCTCAAGCTTTCCTATAGCCTTATCTGAACTGAGGCCTTCACTACCCTATTAAAAGCCTCCACGCTCAAAATAGTTTCCAGAATCATTGTGCAATGCCATCACTTGGTAGTCAGCAGGGGGAAATGATGAGTTAGGTATACATATAACCATGATCTCTGCTACTACCAAACAGGTGTTGGGTCAGTTCCCAGTTGATTAAGCTGGTCAGCTGATGGATTCCTATTTTAAGGATACTATGCCTTGTGCTCTTTTCAGAAAATCCTTGGAAGCCTCATATCTTCTGAGCAAAGTTGATTAGAGAGATTTACTGGTTAATAAGGGGGCTGAATTGGAGTGCAACTTATCATGCTTTCTGCAAGTAGGAAGGCAAATTCATTTTCTGGGAGCGCAAGTAAAGCAACTTATATGTGAATGTTTAGACATAGTCTTTGACAGGAAAAAAAATTAAGGTATGCTATGATGCCATGAACTCTCTAGTCATGTTGTTGCCTGCTTGCATATCTTTGACCTATCCCAATGAAACATCACTGCCTCTGGAGATAATGAAAGTGAGGGAAAGATCCTTGCACTACCTGTTCTCGGAAACACAGAGTTGCTGTACAAACACCTGTGTCACTGGAATTAGTTGGGAAAAGAATGAAATTCTTATATTTTGTATATAATTATTACCATATTTCCCAGTCAATGGCCACAGTTGTGTTTCAAATAGTGGTGGGATTCAATTTTTTTTACTACCGGTTCTGTGGGTATGGCTTGGTGGACGTGGCTTGGCTTGGCTTGGCTTGGTGGGCGTGGCAGGGGAAGGATACTGCAAAATCCCATTCCGTCCCCACCCCACTAACCTGCTTTCCAGCTCTGTTCTCCTGTGCAGGGTAACAAAAGAAGACCCAGCCGATCAGCTGGGACTCAGGAGGCAGAGAAGAGATGGGGGCGGGGACAGTCAGAGGTGGTATTGGCTGGTTCTCTGAACTACTCAAAATGTCCGCTACCAGTTCTTCAGAGCTGGCCAGAACCTGCTGAATACCACCTCTGCACCATTGCGGCTCATCATAATAGATTTTATGTAATTTTATTACATTGAAAAAAACCTTACATAATAATTACAGGTCTATACATTTCATTGTGGTGTTCTCTAGCCCAAAGGGTGGATTTGATCTGATGCTATGAAAGTGCAGCAAATTATTTAATTCATTCACATGATGATTTGCACTTGTCAGTCCTGGGTATTATGCAGTTTAATGCGGATGAAGGGAGAGCATTTCCTGTCTCCCACTAGGAGAAAAGGGATTTTGGATCAGCTCTTTCTGTAGGCTACACTGAAAAGCAGCCTCAAACTAACTCAATAGTAACTGACCTCATCATTTACATCGTTACTACTTTGGGCTGTATCCTCAAGCATAATGTAACATAATTGTTTGAAGAATGGATGCATAGCAGAGTTTGACAATCGCTAAGAGACTGAAGACTGTCCAGTGATATGTTTGGAGAAGGCCGGTGCGATTTTAGAACTCTTTGTAGAAAGGATTTTGAGATGGAGTTATGTTCATTTTAAAAATGTAAATTAGTTACAGTCTAGCATCATTAATTAAACAAATTTTATAGTGCAGCAATTCAACTGAATATGTTTAGTTTTGAGAAATAACTGAAGGAACCCATTTTCTTATTTAATAATAATTTGATTAAAATTGACACCCTGCAACAATTTCTAAACACCATCAAACATCCACATGGGCTCCCCCAGATCCTTGAAAATGACTCAATAGGTAGAAAAAAATGCCAAATCCAGTCTGAACACCTGGCTGACTATATTAATGGACCATAAAAACTAATACAAACTAAAAACAAAAAATAGGTGCAGAAAAGAAAAAAAGTAGAGAAAACAAAAGAAAAAAATAAGAATATAGTCAAAAAGAAAAGAAATTATACAAAGAAATGGCTTCCTCCTTTGTCACAAGTAAACAATTCTAGTAATTTATCTCCTTCTCTTAAAATATCCTATGTCTTATCTTCAAGCAAACCCTTCAGAACCCTCATCATTTCAATCCTGATCAACAAAAGTCCATTAAAGACTACCAGTGATAACAACGTACGGTATATATTTTGATCTCTATCAAATGTTGTCTCTTTACAAACCAAATGCCCTTTTTGAAGGCACCAACTATGATTTCAGCAAGATGTTTATTATCTTGTCTTTTCCTCAGGTGCAATTGTATGGAGCACTTGTGGGCTCATTATTTCTTCTCCTGAAATCCCATGGGAGCAATTTTCTAATAGTTGAATCAGGATATCACACAGAGGAAAGCCTGCTCTTCATCGTTCCAGATGCAAAGCATGCTGTAGAATAGTGGTGTTAACATAAAAAGGCAAATTGGAGTTTAATATTAGGGGGAAAATATCATTCTAATGATCAGAGCAGTTTAACAACAAAAGCAGTCGCTAGGAGACATTCTGAGCACCTCTTCTACTGCAGATCTTTAAACATCTATCTGAGAGGCTTTAATTTGAATTCTTGATCTGAAGATGGCACTAGACCTTGAAACATACTCAGATGAATGGTGGGGCAGAAGTAACTTTTTAAAAAATGCAAATGTTTCTTGAAATGCATGTCTTTATGTTTTACTAAAACAGGGCATGTTACTAGCTGCAACACCATGGGGATGAGAGAACAGCCAGCTCTATATCAGAGGTGGTATTCAGCAAGTTCTGGCCAGTTCTGGAGAACCGGTAGGAGAAATTTTGAGTAGTTTGGAGAACTGGCAAATACCACCTCTGACTGGCCCCAAACCCATCTATTCTCTGCCTCCTGCGTCCCAGCTGATTATCTGGGTCTTCTTTTGTTGCCCTGCACAGGAGAATGGAGCTGGAAAGCAGGTTAGTTGGGTGGAGAGGGAATGGGATTTTGCAGTTATCTTCTCCCAGGAGTGGGGAGGGAATGGGGATTTTACAGTATCCTTCCCCTGCCAAGCCATACCACATCTACCAAGCCATGCCCACAAAACCGGTAGTAAAAAAAAGAATCGAATCCCATCACTACATATCACTTGATTCTGCAAAAACTCAGAATAAAGTAATAAATTAAAAGTAATTTATTCTCTGAAACTGCAAAATAATTATGAGCAGTGCTCTGCATCATCAATAATAACCATGCTCTTCTGTGTTAATGTACCAACTATGAAATAAGTGTTTATGAAACTGCAGCTTGGGTCAGAGCTGTGGGCTTTAACGGATGTAGATTCAGCAGAGAGACAGATGTTTTGAAAGGCCTGGATTTAACCATGTGAAATATTTTTGACATCCATAGAAAACCACAAGGATGTCATCAAGCAATGCTACCATTATGTACTTGTGTTCCAACTTCTGTGTGTTTCTGTACATTTAAAAAATAAATGCATGGAAGTCAAAACACCCATATCAAGCCATATAAGGAGAGCCTCTGAGAGCATCTTTCATCCATACCATAGCATGCTAATTATATGTCATTCACAGCAATAGAGACTGATAAAAGACATTCTTTAGAACAAAATGGACATTGTTTTTCTCCCATAGTTGGCAATGTTCTTGAAAGCAACAGTGTGCTACAAGCTGACTTGGCATTTAAGGACAGCAGATGGTAGAAAGGAAAATGATTGGAAGTAAGACAATGTAAACTGAAATAAAATGGGCTACAAATGCCACAAACAGGTTATTGGGAGAGCATACAATCCTGTATCCATATATTGGCTACTCTGTGGTGAACCCAGAATGGATAGTCATAAACAAAATAGGGTTACTACTTGCAAAAATCCCAATGACTTCTGGAGTTTGCTTTTTTTAATATTTCTTTGCTACCATAGTTATCCAGGTTTTAAAACCGCAGATTATGTAGCCCCAGCAGAAATTGAAAGAGATAGATAGATGTATCAGATAATATTTGAATGAATAAATTTTATGTATTAATGTGATTAATAACATTCTATTAATTAGTAAGTATCTAATTTACTAGATACTTTGCAGATGATTTCAAAGTGTGAGTTTGGGTGTGTATATATTATTGGGGTATTGAGTATATGTTAATGAAAAAATGAATTTCAACAACTGTAGAATCAGGCTGTTGCATAACAGTTACAGATAATCAGAAGGGACTGGAAGGGACCTTATAGGTCATCTAGTCCAACCCCCCACCCAAGCAGGAGACCCAACGCTATTTCTGACGAATGGCAATCCAATCTCTTCTTGAAGCTCTCAGGTGATGGAGCTCCCACAACTTCTGAGGGCAAGCTGTTCCATTGGTTGACTGTTCTCACTGTCAGAAAGTTTCTTCTTATTTCCAGGTTAAATCTCTCCTTGTTCAGCTTCCATCCATTATTCCTTGTCTGGCCTAAAGGCGTTTAGAAAATTAACAAAAATGAAAGGGATCTGAATACATTCTGAATCCCCCCCCTCTGTGTGTCTGTGTATGTGTGCGTGTGTGTGTGTGCTATAATATATGTCCATTTCATGTATTCATAACTATGTTTATACTTATACCTGTTATCTTATAATCACTTATAATCACAATATATAAATAAAATAAAATAAATACATGGAGTGGGCGCTTTCTAATAAAATTGCTCTTCTAAACTGTTACTTTCATATGAGTATGGGTATAATTGTTTAATTTCAACTTACATAGATACTCTCTGGAAATAATGCCATTTTTTTAGTACTATCTACTCAGTTCCAAGCCACCTGTCTGTTTTGTGGAAATATTTGACATATTCTGCCAAGGGATTTTCTTTAAAAACAGGCTTGTTTCAACTCCAAATTATTTATTTATCTATATAGAGTTCATCAAAAGTCTAACAAAATCATTTTATTAACTTGAGGCATTTATCTGGTTTAATGTATTATGATGGTTTTGAATGAATTGAATTAGAAGCCCGTTTTTTGGCCTGTGATGTGGGGATGTAAAACCTGGACCCTAAATTTATCAAGCCAAGAAATTAATCAGATATATAAAATAAAACAACCTTTTTAGGATTTAGGAAATGTCAAGAATTTCAGGACTTATGACAAAATGTTATTGTGTGGTTAATTCAAAACATTTGCAGAGTGCCAGGATGAGTGGGACTCTAGCTTTATGCTGAAGAAGCAGCTTGCATTTAACTACACAATCAAAACTGCTTCCAAATGTGTATTGTTTTTTTTGACACCTGTGACAAACGGATTGTTTGGTTTAGAAAAAATGTAAAATGATAAGGAATGCAAAACAACAAATACATTATTTGAATAGTATAGGGCAAAAAATAAAGAGAAACAACAGGATATTCTTCAAAGATACAAAGCAGAAAACAAATCACAGAACTGGTTGGCCATAAGGCAGGGCTGTCAAACTCATGGCCCGTGGGCTGGATGTTTCACATGCCTATGCCCAGTTTTGCAAAGGGGAAAAAAGCCGCGATACGTCACATGACACCATGCGAGTTTGAAACCATTGCCATAAGGCAGCAAACAAGTACAGGGGATCCTGAAGGAAAATGGGGAGATTTCAGAGAGATTGATTAAATTCTGTTCATCTTTACAACATAAATTATGGACAGATATCTGAACTGGTATTGACTCTCTCTGGGTGGAAATCAGAACAATTAAAGCAATTTAGAGTAAGATAAGTTGTTCTAGAAATCAGCAGTGAATTACTGCACTCTGATGGATCCACACATGATTTTTTTAAAAGATATGAAATCAGGTATGAAATTGCTGACTTCCTAATGTCTTGATTTCCTTATAATTTATCATTTAAATCAGGCACAATGCCAGAAGACTGGAAAGTAGCAAAAGTGACATTGGTTTTGAGAAAAGCAACCTAGGGGAGTTTCTGTAAATTATAGGTAAATGGCTTAACTAATTGGAGGAGATGGCAATCAAACAAAGATCACTAGACAGTGGAGGCATAAGTCTTGCTGAAGGAGGTTCCAAAAAATCTTGTATCTCTAACCTTTTAGAATTATTTGCAAAAGTCAACAGACTTATCGATGGAAGCAATTAGCACTGTGAAGTTGGATTTTAAAAAGTATTCCACTCAGCTCCTCCGCAGATTTTTATAAGTTGCCTACAAGTTAAATTCTTTAATAATTATTTAAAATATAGGCATTTTTCCTGCTAGTATGAAGTGCCATATCTCAAAAACCAGTGCTGACTGTGCTAAATAAAGTTGATAAATGGGAGACAAGAGGCCTAGGATAAGGTAGAATCACTTGTAAAAACAGATCATTCTGTTTATTTAGGTAGGGAAATATCTCTGAAAGCAAAAATTAATGGACTTAGTAGAGATGGCTTATTTTGACTGCTCTAATTAAAGAAAAGAATATGTCTAATTTTTTTTCCATTTGGAAACTGCTTCTGGATTTTATGCCTGAGGTAAAAAAAAAAAAAAGAAAGTTTGATTTGGGTTTTGCTGATTAGGTAGGTTGTTATAGAAATAGCTAATATGCAATACTATGTAAAAGTAAAAAGTTGAGGCTTTATATTATTATTGTATTCTACTGTGCTAAAAAGAGTTGGAAGTGAATGCTTTTTTTTCTTTTCTACCCTTTCCTCTTCTATTTTTCCTCACTTTTCTGTTAGTGAGACTCTCAAAAAGTGATTAGTGAGGAATTTGAAGGACAAAACATGACAAAAGAAAATGGAAAGAAATGTGGACATGTAAGAGCGCAGTTGGCTTCTGAGGTTAGAAAAACTTTGTGTAATGAAAGATCCTGGGTGTGAACTATATTTCGTTTTAATTTTTTTCCTTATCTTATAGCCTTAATTTCTTTGGTTTACTATTCATTAGTTCTTTTCTGTACTTTGCAGAAACTTGGTTGCCCCCAAAGAAAACAGAGATGGGAATTGTGTATGATGAAATTAATTTTTAGACTAAAGAATGGAATATATTGAATAGTTTTATGAGATGAGTACACTGATCTTTAAAAAAGAGGAAAAAGAAGGTCAGTCAGGATGGGCAAAGCAATCAGACAGACCCGATGAATATAAAAGTTTGTTTCCCAATCAGTCTGAGTCTTCCATGTAGTTCAGATTTCTCAATGTTTCCTGTTCAGTAGCCAGATGGAAAGGAAGTTCCACGTGCTTCCTGGATTCAGAAGTGGCATGATGAAAAGGGCAGCCAGTAAAAGCAAATACAAAATACAATGACTTCAGCCATATGCAGCTTTGTTTCATCCCATTCAAAAACCATTATTGTTTCTGAAGATTGATCTCGGTTCAGGCTAAAGAAATAACACTTAAAAGGTGATGGAATCACTTTTCTCACTCATCCATCAAAATACATTTTATGATTTGTTTCCGCACAGAAGAGAGGAGACACAGTGCTTCCCCTTGTCCTCAGTTCACACAAAGCACATTTTTAAAAATGGCATGATAAGAATCTAAGGGTGAAGTGGAGATAGATTCCTTTCTGTTCCTCCCTAAAGCTCATGTCACACTGAACCAATGGATGCAAAGAAGATGTAAAAGGGACAAAAAAGCTTGCCATCCGTTGGAAAACGCGATGTACTCACTGCCTCCATTTTGCTTCCTCTCTATCCGTTCAGCATCCGTTTATTGACATTTCATCCGCTCCAAAAGTTTTGGGCTGCCCAAAATTTTTGCGCGGAAAATGTATCCAGTTCGTCCGTTCTGCATCCGTTCTGCATCCGCTATGCATCCGCTACGCATCCGCTACGCATCCGTTACGCATCCGTTACGCATCCGCTATATCCGCTAGGCATCCGCTATGCATCCGCGCAACTCCATCTGCCCGGACGTGGGGAGGAAGCGGAACGGACGTAGAACGGATGCAGAACGGATGCCTAGCGGATGCAGCACGGAAACAAAGCGTTTAAAGTGGAAAAAACATTCGCAGAGGGGAGCTATCTCGGATATTAAGGATGTCTACAGGATGCCTAGAGGATGCCTAGCGGAAAACCTATATTTCCTATAAAAAGGGGGATCAACTCATCTGCATCTCACTTTCAGAACAGCAGCCCAGCGGTGCAGACCTCTTCAGCCTTCATCTGACTCTTCCTCTTCCACAGTATCCAGTCCACCGTGGATTGCAACAAAGTCCTTTCGGCAGCCACCATCGTTCTGCAACAGTGCGAAGCCATCTGCAGGCTCTGTGAACTCTACTGCGAAAAGAAAAAGAGGCAGCCAAAAAGAGTCTGGGTCCGAAGATGGTTCACCAGAAGAGCAGAGGATGGACTGTACAACAAGCTGATGGTGGAGCTCAGGAACGAAGACACTCGGGCATTCCAGAACTTCATGAGGATGCCTCCAGCCATGTTTGACAAAGTTGTGCAGCGGCTGACACCCAGGTTGATCAAGGTAAACACCAGCTTCCGGCCCAGCCTGGAACCTGCGCCACTCACTCTGCGCCACCTGGCCTCAGGGACCATGTACAGGAGCATGCAGAACGGCAGGAGGGTGCCATCCAACACCATCAGCATTGTGGTCAGAGAAGTGGTGCAGCCCATCATCGAAGAATACAAGGAGGAACTCCTCCAGTACCCCTCCACTGAAAAAGGATGGAAGAAAGTTGCAGAGCAGTGGTATCAGAAGTGGAACTTCCCCCACACCGTTGGAGCCATAGATGGAAAGCACGTGGCCTGCAAAGCTCCAGCCAAGTCGGGGTCCACTTATTTCAACTCCAAGGGCTTCTTCAGCATCATCCTCTTCACCATGGTCGATGCTGACTACAAGTTCATGTACATCAATGCTTCAGGCAACGGCTCATCTTCAGATGCCCAGGTATACAACGCCAGTCACCTCAAGGAGGAGCTGGAACGCAACCTCATAGTGGGCTTCCCAGATCCAGAACCCCTGCCCAACGACACACAAGATGTGCCCTACTTCATCGTGGGGGATGACGCCTTCTCCCTCACAACCTACCTCATGAAGCCCTACACTTCCAGACTCCTCACCCGTAAAGAGAGGATCTTCAACTACAGGCTGTCCAGGGCAAGGCGGGTGGTGGAGAACGCCTTTGGCATCCTGGCCAACAGGTTCCAGGTACTTCTCACCACCATGCAGCATTGCCCAGAGACCGTGAGGAGGATCATGGAAGCTTGCTGCATCTGCACAATCTCATGCGCACTGCTACCCAGTCTTGCAGAACAGGTTTGTGGACTTCCAACAAGGCAATGGGGACATGGAGCCTGGGGAATGGAGGCAAGGGCAAAACCTGATTGACACTGAGGATGTGCAAGGCCCCGACAGAGCCTCACATGAAGCGAAGAAGCAGCGCAACCTCCTGAGACACTGGTGCAACTCCCCAGCTGGAGCAGTGGAGTAGCAAGACAGGATGGTAGATGCTTAATGGATGCTTCCTTCAGCCTGTCTCATCACACGGATGAGATTGGGCCATGTATGTTTGGTTGGCCTACAATGAACAGGGTGTTTAATAAAGAGTTGTGTTTATGTTGACATGTGTGGATAATTATTACATTATTATTGATAATAAAGGGCCATAGGTGTGGAACCTGGGAGGGTGGACCCTCCAGTCCCACTATGCTTGCACTGGAGGTTTATCTATCCCACTGCTATCCGAACCCATCCCACAGCTATTACCATCCCACAGGTATCCTAACCCATCCCAAAGCTATCCTTACCCATCCCACAAGCATGCAAAGGCTTAAACCATTTCTAACAGTTTCCACCAAGACTTTATTAAAAAAAAAAAGAAATGAAGCAAGTGTGTGAATCATAAATATACTTTATTAACAACAAGCTATAAAACAAAAAAGAGTCTCTGGCACTCCTCTTGGTCGCTCAGTCTCAGGGGTGAAGGGTCCAGGTGCTGTGGAGGTGGCTGGTGCTGGAGTGCTTGTCATCAGCTCCTCCAGAAGCAGAAGCAGCAGAAGCCCCAGCCCCAGAAGAGCGAGCCCGTGCTGCAGAAGCCCCAGCAGAACCAGAGTGAGGGCCAGGGGGCGGGATGGTAGCCCTGTCCCTCTTGCAAGGGCTGGCAGCAGATGGCTGAGGCTTGCTGTGCTTCCGCATGGTTGTGGGGTTGCTGGCTGGCAGGGAGGCTGGCAGGCAGCAAGGCTGGCAGCAAGGCTGGCAGGGAGGCAGTCACCAAGGCTGGCAGGAAGGCTGGCAGGCAGGCAGGCAGGCACCAAAGCTGGCAGGCAGAATGAACCAAGGCTGGCAGGAAGGCAGGCAGCAAGGCTGGCAGGCAGACCAGCTGGCAACAAGGCTTGCAGGCAGGCTGGAAGCAAGGCTGGCAGCAAGGCTGGCAGCAAGGCTTGCAGGCAGACATGCAGGCAGGGCAGGCAAGGCAGCCAATCCATTTGGCAGTAGATCTTTCCTCTGAATGGCGACCTGCTTCCGAGCTGCTTCCGTTATATCCGCGGGGATGACGCAATGCATCCTCCCCGCATGCGCAATTAACGCCAGGCATCCATTAGGCTTCCGCTGTGCATCCGCTGTACATCCGCTGTGCATCCGCTTCATCCGCTGTGCATCCACTGTGCATCCGCTGTATCTGTTCCGCATCCGCTTTGCTGAGGTCCCCCGGAAGCCTCGCGGATGTGCCATCCGCTCCCATCCGCTTCCATCTGCTGGGCTTCCGTTCCACATCCGCTTTGCATCCGCTCTGCGTCCTCCCCCCATCCATGTTATCTGCTCCGGTTATGCAAATTTTTGCCCCTTCTGAGAGCGGATAACAACAGATGGAACATTTTTCTCATCCGTTGTGTCCTTTTTGCATCCGTTGGGCAGTGTGACATGGGCTTAATTCCATCTATTGATGGGAGAGGTCTGGAAAGGAAATATATTGATGGCTGAATGTGGCAAAAGCAGGGCTGTCAAACTTCCAGCCCACAGGCCGGATGTGTCATGTGCTGGCCATGCCCACGCCTGGTTTAGCAAAGAGGGGAAAAGTCCTGATGTATCACATGATGCCTCCGTGACAATGTGAATTTGACATCCCTGGGTTAAAGGTGTCATTTGGCTGAATATGGAAGAATCTTAGCAAACCACATAGAAGTCACTGTTCCCCCATCTCTTTCTCTTTTTCTCCTTCAATATTTTACCTTAAAGCTGGCCTTTAGTCTCCTTTTCTGAAAAAAAAATCCATTATTCTAAGTAACCACATGGGTTCCCTTTAAAAGGCCTAGACTAAAATTTTGTCTGTCGTGGTGCTATGCCTTTGAAAAAGAGACTATTTTCTAAGCTAGCTTTCTGGACTAGCAGCAGCCTGTCCTCCATTCACTAGTGATTCAGAAATCGAAAAGAGAAAGAGTAAATTGTCCCACTCCAGTTAATTATGATTTAGAAGGACTTCAGACATGTGTAGAGGAATGTGTTTTCATAAATGTGGTGACAATTGTTAGCCACTGTGGAGAATGGAATAGCTGGTTGTAGAAACAGTGTTTTCCCATTGGAATAATTATCTGCCTGATGGAAAAAAGAGCATCATAAAGCTGGCTCCAATTTGCATTCAGAAAGAATTTAAGCAACATATTAAGTTAATTTGTAAGAAAATAGCAAGTCATAAAAACTGCAGCAACTATTTTTTTTCTCCAAATATTAAATTCAGCACATTTCAAAGATAATTTGGCTCAAACCATTCTACATCTTGTACAGTGTAAAAAGTCTGGAAGCAGTTTTTTTCCTTAACAGGTTTTTAAAAAGAGTGAGAGAAAGATGTTAGGCAAACTACAAAATAATGGCCACCTTGGCATACGAGAGTAGCAATAACTGCAAACTAGCTAAGAAATAATTACTAGAATAGCAATCCATCATTTTATATCTTTTGGCTTTAGAACTGAATGCTAGATCAGTTTAAGCCAAGAACCTTTAGCTGACTTGGCTGTTGTCAAAAAAGCTAAGCAGGGTCATATATCTGTCTCATACTTGGATGGAGATCACCCAGGAATCCAAGGACTATAGGTTAGACTGGGATATCTAAAAGCTTCCCTGAAGAAGGTAATTACATTATTTCCATACTGTGGCCAAGAAAATGTTATGAACTTGCCTACCTATCATCTGGAAGTTGAGCTTGAAGAAACTGACTCTTTTTTCTTCCAGTTTAAGATTAGATGGATTTATTGATCAACATTTTTCTCCCTCCTACTGTTAAAATTTGTGGTGTTAAATAGGCATTTGTTTTTTTTATTTCTCAGGTGCATTTTCTGTTTTTTATCTCATTTTTAAGCATCTCCAGAGCAACCCACTGAATGCATGTGGAAGTCATATCTCAATATAGTCTTGGGAAACAGACAACATAGCCACAGGTTTGAACAGAAGATTAGTGTGGGGCTTCCTAAAATTTTAAATATAGTTCATCTTTTGCCAGAAATGAACCTCTCTTTGCTGCCAATAATCTTTCCCTAAATATTTATTGAGGTTTAAAAGCTAATATATTCTGATTGGCTGAATTATGTATGAATGCAAAAAAAAGGTGGGGGGAGGAGAGAGAGATATATATCCCTCTTTGAAAGCTGCATTTATTTATTTCTTCTTTAATAAAACTTCTTTCCAGAACTCATCTGTTTCTGTTTTCCTCACATATCATTATTATGCTCATTCTGGCTTTGCTTACTACTGGCACAAATGCAGTTGGCATATGAGGTCTGGGGACTACAGTCTTAGAATCATTTGCTTGGGTAAAAAAAAACAAAACCAAAACAACACTGAAATACTGGAATTGTGCAGCACAGCATAAGGAAGTGATTTGCTGCCAAATAAACATGATGCTGCCTTTTTAAAAAAAAGTCCCACTTGTTCACTTAGGGCCTGGTTCTATTTTACTGATTTGATTTTAAAAAATCAAAAATATTGTAAGCACTGTATCATGCACAAATATTGGCGATAGATTATCTAAAATTTAAATTGTGAATCATATATGCTTTGTAGATCACCCTTCCCGCAAACATTGCTACTTGAAAAATGTTAAGTGTTAGCATCTGGTTTCTCCCACTAAAAACACTTTGAATTTGCCAGATTTGAAGGTCTCTCATGAGTTAGCAACCATTTTGAAGTGTTGCTAGTTTTCTCTTAATAATTCTAATATTCAGTTCATCCAACCAGAGGGCATCATTTAGCCAATATTGGCAAAGTCGGCTCTGGTTAATACTTGGGGGAGAGATCATCAGAAAATTCCAGAGCTGTAGGTTACAATGGGAAATAGGAAATAGGAAAAAAAATCCTGGAAGAATGGAATGGCAAACCACTTTTATGTTATTGCCAAGAAAACTACATGGACTCATCCATAAAGTCAAGCTCAGTTGAAAGAGAGACTGCCTGTTTAACAATCAGTTCAGCAGGACTTTAAAAGATTCTTTCTGAAAAGGTTACTTTGCTGGTATCTCATCCAGTTCTTTCTTTATTTGCCCCCCATTTTGCCAATAACTTAATGGTTATCTCCTTTCTAACACCATTTTGCCTTTTGTTTAATACACATTTTAATGACTATTTTTTCCTTAATTTTGTTATTGTTACCACTCTCCTGAGCAAACTTTCATGAGACTATCCAGTTGAAAATATAATGACTCCCGAAAGAGCATGAAATCATCCATTTTTAAACGTTATGGAATGAAAATTAAATGCTTCTCATCTTTCAAACACCAGTAATTTATTCTCATGTTCATTGCCAGGCTTCCGTTTCTCAAACTGCCTTTAATTCAACATTTGGCATGCTTCCAAATACAAAGAGGAGAATTTCTTTTGCCTATGCTAACTTATAAGAACCTTCCATATACTAGCTCCTTTGGGGTGGAGGGATAATACCTTCTACTCCCATATTATGGAAGGAATCAAACTGGCCTGGCTACAGGAAGAAGAAGGATGAAAAGTTTAGATCATCTACAATAAGAAGGTCATCTTGTGTCTGGAACAGAAAAAAAAAATGGCAATAAGGTATTATACCAAAATAGATAGGTAAAAGGTTCCTGTGAATAAATGGTGAACTTAAGGTGGTTCTGCTAAGAGTCGAACTGGAAACCACAATGAAATGAAGAGCTAGCAAGTGGACCTGTTCTTCATAATTCCTCTCTGGACAAGGAGAGGACTTGGGATTACCCACAAATGTTCTAGATAAGGTATCTTCAAATTTGGCAAGTTTAAGACTTGCGGACTTCAACCAGGGGTGGGATTGAAATTTTTAACAACCGGTTCTGTGGACATGGCTTAGGTGGTGGGCGTGACTTGGTGGTCATGTGACTGGGTGGACATGGCTTGGTGGTCATGTTATTGGCTGGATATGGCCAACTCAATATCACTCACATCGAGGCACGCATCTCCTTGCCTGGCCTTTGATGAGTGTGGGGATGCTGCAACAGTCATAAGTGTGAAAAATGGTCATAAGTCACTTTTTTCAGTGCCATTGTAACTTTGAATGGTCACTCCACACAAGCAAAGTACCAGTAAAGGAGGGGAAAAAAACTCCAGAGAAGTTCCTGAGGCAGGAAGTCTAGTCCTTCCAAGAATGTAATAAGGGTTAACGGAGAGGCAGTTTCTGTAAGCAACACCAGAATGTTTTCTTCCTGCCTTCCTTACAGGATTAGGCCAGTAATTTCTTCTAACAACCGTTGGTTCTCTGAACTGCTTAGAATGTTAACAACCGGTTCTAGCGAATAGGTGTGAACTGGTAGAATCCCACCCCTGACTTCAACTTCAGAAGTCCTCCCCAGTCATGTTAGCTCAGGAATACTGAGAGTTGAAGTCCACAAGTCTTAAACTTGCCAAATTTAAAGTTTCTTGCTCTAGAATGCTTACTCCTCTTGAGAAGACTTGTAAGACATGGGTCTCCTGTAGATTTAGAGCTCTGGGACATGAGGAAGCACAATCTTTCCCTAAACCGTAGTTGGCACTTGTATAGACATAGGGCTTATTTATTTTCTTTTCTAATCACTTTTGGAAATTCTTTGTGAACTGTTTCTCATCTATTATGAACCTTTGGGTCAACACGTTTTACAGTGTTAATCATTAAATCAAGCTTGATTTAATGGACTTGATTTTGAAATTTGAACTCCACCTTTTGTAACTAAATATACTCAGTTAGCAATCACATATATTGTATGTATTTTGATATGGCCTATGGGCTAATCAATAAATTAAATTAACATATATTGCATTTAGTGTTATATAACTAATTGGCTTAGTGTTGTTCTCAAATGTTTGCAAATGACATGACATGAGGTATGTCTCTCATAAATATTTTAATGTTAAAGATCCAGGATATATTATCAGACTTAATATATGTATTTTTATTACTACATTGTTGTTACTCTTATTTTTGAAATAAAACAAAGCAAGCAAAGTCTGCTACTCAAATACAGTCAAATAGTCAAAATAAAAGTGCCCATACCTCATTCCTCTTCTGATTTTCACTATTGTTTGATTAGAAACTAGATAAATGAGTTGATTTTTCCTTCTGTCCATTCTCTCCTTCTTATTTGCAATAGACATTTTTGTAACTGTCATGTAACAAAATAAGTGCATAGTGTAGTGAAATTGGGAAAGGTATAGTCAGTTGAGCAAAATTACAAAATGTTCCCCAAATATTCTAAATGAAAAATGCATCTGGAAATGGATGGAAACAAATCTATTTGGCCAGGAAATGTATGTATCTGTCAGCAATTAAACCATTGGCGCTGCTCTATCTACCACACACAGTGCTTCCAGTCTGTTTTGAAATGGTCAATTCTTGGATCAAAAATCTTATAAAAAGAAATGTTTGGAACCTTCTCATAAACCATTTATGCTGCAAAATTCTTTGGCCTGAAAAATATCCTTGCTTAGAAGGATAAGAATAAGACACATGAAAATTAATCCTAATCCTGACAGATGTGTTGGCATTGCTTATTTCTTCAGTGACAATCAGCATTTCTTGACAAAACAGTGGAAGTAACAGTGCTACACTTCTTTCCATAAGGTTTATTTTCACAATTTTAAAATTCAGAACTGGATGGAGAATGCAAATAAGCCCACATAATTTTGCAATTCTGTCTAGCTATCTCAACACTTTGTAATAAGAACAGGTTTTTTTCCCCACCATCACCTTTCTTGCATTGAAATTGAACTGCTGAGATTTTTTTAAAAAGCCTGAGGGGGGGGAAAAAATCAAGCTGGATGTTTATATGACAGAACATTCTTCTTTGACTCTGAGCTCAGGTCTGGCATTCAATACAGACTCCTCAGCTGATCATATGCTTACCAAGAGTCTTGTTTCTTAAACCTAAGATGGTTCTAGTACATGTTCACTGTGAGCTCCAGGATTCGGTTCTTTGATCTCAAACTTAGAATAGGAAAATAAAGTAGAATTATACAAACTGAAGAGAGCATTTGGCCCTCTGGGTCTAACTTCTTGTTCGGTGCAGAAATAAGAATAAACATCCCTGGAATATAACTATTGGCCTCTGCTTCAACATATCCAGCAAAGAAGTTCTCCTGGCATACATCTCCTATCACAAGGGAATTTTACTAACAATGAAACAAAACCACCTGCCTGCAGTTTGATCATTCTTCAATGGCCTACATTCCAAGATGCTAAAAAATAAAAAAAGCTAGACTATTTTAAATGTGGCATCTTTGCAGGTGATGGTTTTTGAATCTACACACACTTCTTTGCAATATATAGATGGTATAACAACACAGTGGTGGTATTCAATTTTTTTTACGACTGGTTCTGTGGGCGTGGCTTGGTGGGCATGGCTTGGTGGGCATGGCTTGGTGGGCATGGCTTGGTGGGCATGGCAGGTGAAGGATACTGTAAAATCCCCATTTCCACCCTGTTAGGAATATAAGTCACCTAACAGGTATTTGGGTTAGAAATATATAAACCAGGATGGACATTTTAATACTGTCTCTTTAAGGGAATGCAATAGCATGCAATTGGGTGTGGTTTCTCAAATGGCCTTAAGATGGAGCCAGAAACCTGGATTGTCTTAGTCTGAGTCTCAGAAGAGAGTGTATCTTTATTTCCTTCTGTTGGAAAGTATTGCAGTTGCTCCATTTTTCCTAATTGACTGATATTTCTGGATTTAATGTAAGACTGATACTTAACTGTTTTTGACACTGGACTTTGTTACTGGAATATCCCTGGATTGAAAAACTGACTGATTAACCTGTGAATGACTTTTAGACTGCCTATTTTGAACTTCGCTTAAACCTTTCTGGAAGTAAAAACCAACATTTACTGTACAGTGTATCTGTGTATTGTGTGTGTATTATTCCAACACTACTCTCTATAAATCTCCCTGTATGCGCTCATTCTCCTAACGGGGAATTACCTCAACACTGGTTATGGGCCCAGGCCATACCAGGCTCAGATAACTGAGAGTTGGTGTGAATGCACAGTACTGTATACAGACAGCTGTTTACTGTTTAATTGTGGTTTACTATCCTGGTAAAGATGGCACAAGACACTTCAACAAGTCTATCACTGATAGCCCGGTTGGATGGAACAAACTATGTTTCCTGGTCTATGAAATGCAGTCTACTTATACGTAAAGAAGGTTTATGGAATGTAGTTCAAAATCCACCAGATGTAAATGCTTGGGATCCAGATAAGGAGGATGATGCCAAGAAGATTGCTGACTTTAAACAGAACAATGAAAGAGCTCTTTGTATCATTGGACTAACACTGAGTGACCAGCAGCTAGTCCATATTCGTGGAGAAGAATCTACTGCTAAGTGTTGGGAGAATTTGAAGATTTATGTTCGTGACAGTGTAGGTGCACACATACATCTTACACGTAAACTGTTTAGAGCACATCTTCTGAAAGGTGGAGATATGCTAGCTCATTTAAACTTCATGAAAAGAACTTTCCAAGAGCTACATGAAAAAGAACTGATATTTTCAGAGCTGCATCAAGTTTACATCATTCTGTCCTCATTGGATAAAAGTTATGATGGTTATGTATCTTCACTGGAAGTCCTACCCAGAGATAAACTGACATTGACTGACATAACTGGAAGGTTGCCAGAAGAAGCAAGAAGACGGCTGGATAGGAACCAACTGAGGAAGGAATAACCACAAGAAGAGGATTTATCTTCAACTGCCTATAATGTTAGGAAATGTTTTTCTTGTGGGGCTAGAGGACATATAACTAGATTCTGTAAGAAGGGAAAACAACAGAATACTGGAAAACACCAGAAGGCTAAAAAGAATGTTAGTTTAGCAATGTCTAGCAATTCAACTGCAAACAATGATTTGTGGATTGTTGATAGTGGAGCATCACAATGTGTTACTAAAGATAGAAAAAGGTTTGTAAAGATGTCCACAAGTAAACAACATGTATCACTGGCAAATGGATTGAAGATTAAAGCAACAGGTGAAGGTACTGCATATTGTTCTTGTGTAAATGAACATTTAACTATGTTATATGTATCTAAACTGAAATTTAATTTATTATCAGTAAGGGCTTTAGTTAATATTGGTTATGTAGTAACCTTTAGGGGAGATAACTGTATAATAGAGAAAGAGGGTAAAAGTGTTACTGCTACTTTAAAGAATGGTTTATACATGGTGATCAGCTGAAGATGGCTAATTCAGTTTATAACAATGTTAAGCCACATGATGAAAGTATACATTTACTACACAGATGTCTAGGGCACATTAATTTCAAAATGCTCAAACAAACTGTTAAATTGTCAGAGGGAGTAAAATTGAAACCCTGTAGCAAGTATTTACATTGTAATGTTTGTAGCCAAGAAAAGAGTAAGGTTACTCCTGCAAACAGACTAAATGGGTTTAAGACCAAAGAACCTTTAGAGGTTGTGTTTGCTGACATAATTGGTCCTAAGAAACCAAGTTTAGGAGGTGCCTGTTATATTTTGAGTATTATGGACCATTACTCATGATATGGTTTCTGCTATCTTATGAAAAACAAAACAGAAACATTCCAACATTTCTTTAATTGGCTAAGGTTTGCTGAAAAAAAAAAAGTAAAGTAATTACTTTAGTAACTGATAATGGGACTGAATTTGTTAACAAAAGATTCCAAAATATGTTAAAATTGGCTGGTGTTGAGCTTAAACGTTCTGCACCTTACAGACTACAACATAACTTGTTTATAGAACGAAGAGGACAAACATTACAAGCCATGTTATCTGACTCAGGTTTACCTGAAACACTGTGGGGTGAAGCCATAATGTGTAGCAACCATGTTTTAAACAATGTAGTAAAAACTACAACAGGAGAATTGCCATTCACTCATTAGCATGGCAGAAAACCAAATGTAAGTTACCTGCACACATTTGGAGCTCCAGCATGGGTGCATGTTCCCTCACAAGTAAGACTGAAAGGGCAACATAGAGCTAAGAAATTATTTTTTGTGGGTTATGAGGCCAACCATAGATCATTTAGATTTTGGGATCAAGGCACAGCTCATGTTCATTGTAGTGCTCATGCAAAATTTCTTGAGCACGTTGGATGGGATAAACTGGAACAGGAATCCAGCAATGATATTATTATTGACACCCAAATAGTCCCTAAGGATAAAATCAGTACACCCCAAATAGCCATTAAAGAGGGAGGACAGGAGGAAGTAGGAGAACAGGGACAGGAAGAGGTAGAAGAATAGGAGCAGATGGCAGGAAAGTCTACCAGTAAGCCCTTTATTACCAAGATGTTCAACCAGAGTAACACGACCACCTGATAGATATCAGACTAGTGTTGTATGCCAAGTGAATACAGTTCCAAGTAACTATAGTGAACTAAAACTGTGTCCTGCTAAGGATCAGGCTGCTTGGCAGAAAGCAATGGATAAGGAAGTGGAATCATTAAAAAAACTGGAGGTATACGAAAATGTTAAGTTACCACCAGCTAAACATGCCATAGGATGTAAATGGATATATAAACTGAAGACAGGTGTAGATGGAACAGTTACCCATAAAGCCAGGTTAGTAGCACAAGGGTTTAATCAGACAGCAAATGACCATGATGAGGTGTTTGCACCTAGTCTGAAGGCTACTACATTAGTGTGGTACATTAGGGCAGCATTAGTGTGGGCAGCTAAGGAGAAATACATTGTAAATCATTTGGATGTAGAGACAGTTTATCTGCATGCACCGTTGCAACACACTATATATTTAAAGAAACCTTTAGGTCTCAAAAATGATAATAATGATTGCTGGAAATTGAAAAAGAGTCTTTATGGTTTAAAGCAATCAGGATATGAGTGGAACCAATGTATAGTTAAAGAATTAGCTAAGATAGGTTTTGTAGCTGGCATGGTTGATTCATGTTTGTTTAAAAGAGAAAATATAATGGTATAATTTCATTATTGCTATTGTTTACTGATGACATAGCATTAATCACCAAAACTGAAAAAGAAGCTACTGAGGTAATCTCACTGCTGGAAAATAAATTTAAGATAAAACAGTTAGGATAAATCAAACATTATCTTGGTTTGAAGACAGATAGAACTAGGGGCGGATACAAGATCTCACAAGCTGATAAAATTAACCAATTACTAAAAAGTTTTAAAATGGAATTTGTAAGCCAGCTAAAACATCAATGAGCCAGGAGTTTATCCATAGTGATGTTCAAAGTCCTATTTTTAATAAGAATATTTATCAGTCCTTGATTGGTAGTTTATCTTATCTCAGTAATTGGTCAAGGCCAGATATTGCATACAGTGTTTATCAATTAGCTAGATTTAACGCTGAGCCCACTGAAAGGCACTGGCAAGCTGCTCAGTGTGTGTTAAGATATCTGAAACAGAAAATGCATTTTGCATTGTATTTGGAGCCAAAAGTTGAACTGAATTGACCGCATATGCTGATTCAAGTTTTGTTAGAGACATAAAGCCCATGTCCCACTGCACCAACGGATGCAAAGAGGATGTAAAACAGACAAAAAAGCTTGCCATCCATTGGAAAACGCTATGCATCCCTTGTGTACTCACTGCATACGTGTTTCATATGCTCTATCTGTAGAGCATCCATCCACTGCGATTTCATCCGCGCAAGAAGTTTTGAGCTGCACAAAACTTTTTGAGCAGATGAACTTTCCACCGCGTACGATGTACATCCGTGACACATACGGGCAACAAACATTCTACGTCTGTTGCCATCCGTTAAATGTCCGCTGTATCTTCTCGGCATCTTCTGGACATCCTCACAACTCACATCCACTGCAGCTGAAAACGGAAAGAGGGAGGAAGCGAAAGGTACATGGAACATCCACACAGTGTTAGTAGCACAGAAATAGAAAGGATGTAAGCGGATGCATCTCGTATATAAAGCATTAAAATGGACAAAACGTTTGTATATGGGATGTATCTCGGATATTTAGGATGTCTGGAGTATGCCTAGAGTATGTGGAAGGACACCTAGCGGAAAGACTATATTTCCTATAAAAAGGGGGAGGAAATTACCTGGATCTCAGTAACAGTCCAGCATCAGTACAGACCTCTTCACCCTTGGTCTTGCTCTTCCACATCATCCATTGATCTCCACCATGGATCATAACACAGTCCTTATGGTAGCTGCGATCATTCAACACCAGAACCAATCCCTGTTCAGACTGTTTCACCTTTTCTACACAAGGAGAAGAAGGAGATGTCCAAGAGCTGTGTGGGTCCGACAATGGCTCGGGAGAAGAGTGGAGTTTGGACTGTATGACAAGCTGATGGTGGAGCTGAGGAATGAAGACCCTCGTGCATTCCAGCACTTCATGAGGATGCCACCAGCTATGTTTGACAAAATTATAGAGCATCTGAGACTCAGGTTGACCAAGCCAAGCACCAACTTCCATCCCAACCTGGACCCTGGACTGAAGGTGGCACTGACTCTGCGCCACCTGTCATCTAGAACCACATACAGAAACATGCAGTATGCCTGCAGGGTGCCACACAACAGCATCAGCAAAGTGGTCAGAGAAGTGGTGCAGTCCATCATCGAAGAATACATGGAGGAGCTCCTCCAATGTCCCACCACTGAAGAAGGCTGGAGGAAAGTTGCAGAACAGTGGTATCAGAGGTGGAACTTTCCCCACACCGTTGGAGCCATAGATGGGAAGCACGTAGCCTGCAAAGCGCCAGCCAACTCAGGGTCCTCTTATTACAACTACAAGGGCTTCCTCAGTATCATCCTCTTTGCCATGGTTGATGCTGACTACAAGTTCATATACATCGATGCTTCAGGCAACGGGTCAGCTTCAGATAGCCAGGTATACAACGCCAGTGACCTCAAGGATGGACTGGAACGCAACCTCATCATGGGTTTTCCAGATCCAGACCCCCTACCCAATGAAACGCAAGATGTGCCCTACTTCATTGTGGGTGATGACGCCTTCTCCCTCAGAACCTACCTCTTGAAGCCCTACACTTCAAGATACATCGCCTGTGAAGAGAGTATCTTCAACTACAAGCTGTCCCGGGCAAGACGGGTGGTGGAGAACGCCTTTGGCCAACAGGTTCCAGGTACTTCTCACCATCATGCAGCATCACCCACAGACTGTGAGGAGCTTCGTGGAAGCTTGCTGCATCCTGCATAATCTCATGCGCACCCGCTACCCAGTGTTGCAGAACAGGCTTGTGGACCGTCAACAAGGCAATGGGGACATGGAACCTGGTGAATGGAGGCAAGGACGAAACCTGATAGACACTGTGGATGTACAAGGCCCCAACAGAGCTTCACGTGAAGGGAAGAAGCAGCGCAACCTCCTGAAACACTGGTGCAACTCCCCAGCTGGAGCAGTGGGGTGGCAAGACAGGATGATAGTTGGTTAATGGATGCTTCCTTCAGCCTGTCTCATAACACTGATGAGATTTTGCCATGTATGTTGAGTGGTCCTTCAATGAACAGGGCATTAATAAAGAGCTTTGTTTATTTTAAAATGTGTTGATCAATGAATAAATTGTTATTGATAAAAAAGGGCCATATGTGTGGCAGCTGGGATGGTGGACCATACAGTCCCACTATGCTTGCACTGGAGGTTTATGTATCCCACAGCTATCCTTACCTATCCCACAACTATCTTTACCCATCCCACAAGCATGCAAAGGCTTAACCATTTTTTCAAAGTTTTCACCAACCCTTTATTAAGTAAATAAAATGAACCAAGTGTGTGAAGCAAAGATAATCTTTATTCATAACTGTCTTAAGTAAACTGTATGACTTTATTAAAAAAGCAAAATGAACCAAGTAAGGTGTCTTAAGCAAAGATAAACGTAACAAGCAAACAACTCAGTCTCTGACACTATTCTCAGTCATTCTGAGGCATGTCCATGGTCTCAGCTGTCAAGCGGCCAGGGACTGTGGAGGTGGCTGTGGCTGGAGTGCTGGTCTGAGGCACCATTGGGGTGCTTGGCCCCAAGAGTGCAACAGGGGATGGTGTGTTCAGGAAGCTCTCAGAGAGCTGACTCAGTCCCGTGAGATTGAGAGGCCCTTCATCAAGGACCTGGGATGTCAGGCCCAAGATTGAAGACAGATTGTCTGTTGATGGGCTTGGCTGTGGGGTGGAGGAAGGAGGAGTGTAGTGGGGCTGTCTGGTCTGCAGCTGGGCGAGGTGAGGCGTCAGTGGCATGCGATGAACCTTTGCCTGGACTGGGAAGGGCTGCCTCTGCTGTGGGAAGTCCTGGTACTTGTAGCCTTGATAGGTGAGGGGCTGTTGAAAGCCGTGGAAGGGCTGTGACATTGCCTGGGGTGGAGGAGCAGACCTGGACTGGGTCGGAGCAGGTTCAGCTGGACCTGGAGGGTTGTGCAGAAGTGCTATGATCTTCTGCTTCATCATCTGGTACTGGGCCTCGGGCAGGTCCATGAGGGTCTGGCTCACGTATGTGATGAAGGGCTTCTGGTTTGAGGATGGTATGTCACTGTGGACCAGCTGAGAGAGAAGATCTGTGCTGGTTTTGATTGTGTCCCTGATCTCCAGCAGGACAGTGTGGCTCTGGCCCTCCAGTCTGCCTCTCTGCCTGCTTTCTGTGGAGGTGGAGCTGGGGTGGGGGTGGGTTGGTCTCTGGTGGCTGCCGCTTCTTCCTCCATTTGTGACAGGGGATCCTCCACGTCCTCTGGCATGGGGAGTGCAGCTGTCGGGGGGGGGGTTCTGCCATGTGTCCGTTCCATTCCATTGTTTTCCATTCTGTTTATGCAAATTTGGGGCACTTTTTGGAGCAGATAACAATGGATGGAGCCACCCCCGAAATTTTGCTCGTCCGCTGTGTCCTTTTTTGCACACATTTTGCATCCATTGGCCAGTTGGACCTAGCCTTAAATACAGGAAAATCTACATCGGGTACTGCTTTATTATTTGGAAAAGCATTGATTGGATGGAGATCTATCAGACAGAAACATCAAAGTTTGACAACAATGGAGGCTGAATTCTCATGTTTGTCTTTATTATTTACAGATTTATTTTTGTATAAGCAATTATTAATCGATATGGGAATTAATGTAACAGATCCTATTGTAGTTTACGAAGACAACCAATCAGCAATACAGATGGCTTCAAATATTGCTGTTAAAACAAGAACGAAACACACTGATTTAAGATATTTAAATGTGAGACAATGTGTACAAAGTAAGATGATTAAGCTAGAATACTGTATGTCATAAAACAATATAGCAGATCATTTTACAAAGGCCCAAGGCTCTATAAAGCATGAGGCTAGCTGTGAAGATTATGGACTTAGAATGTAAGGTCGTATATATTATCTTACCCAATAGGGGAGAATGTTAGGAATATAAAGCCCCTGTCACACTGAACCAACAGATGCAAAGAGGATGTAAATCGAACAAAAAAGCTTGTCATCCATTGGTTAACGCGATGTACTCACTGCCTCCGTTTTGCTTCCTCTCTATCTGTCCAGCATCCGTCTATTGACGTTTCATCTGCTCAGAAAGTTTTGAGCTGCCCAAAACTTTTGTGCGGAAAATGTATCCAATTCATCCGTTATGCATCCGTGATGCATCCGCGACGCATCCGTTCTGCATCCGTTACGCATCCGCTATGTCCGCTAGGAATCCGCTGCGCATCTGCGCAACTCGCATCCACTCGGACGCAGGGAGGAAGCGGAACGGACGCAGAACGGATGCAGAACGGATGCAGCACGGAAACAAAGCGTTTAAAACAAAAAAAACTTTCGCAGAGGGGACCTGTCTCGGATATTAAGGATGTCTACAGGATGTCTACAGGATGCCTAGAGGATGCCTAGAGGATGCCTAGAGGATGCCTAGAGGATGCAAAGGGACACCTATACTGCCTATAAAAAGGGGGAGCAACACATCTGGATCTCACTTTCAGAACAGCAGCCCTGTGGTGCGGACCTCTGCAGCCTTCATCTGCCTCTTCCTCTTCCACAGCATCCAGTCATGTCCACCGTGGATCGTAACATGGTCCTTTTGGCAGCCACCATCCTTCTGCAACAGTGCGAAGCCATCTACAGGCTCTGTGAACTCTACTACGGGAAGAAAAAGGGGCGGCCAAGAATCGTCTGGGTACGAAGATGGTCTGCCAGAAGAGCAGAGGATGGACTGCACAACAAGCTGATGGTGGAGCTCAGGAGCAAAGACACTCGGGCATTCCAGAACTTCATGAGGATGCCTCCAGCCATGTTTGACGAAGTTGTGCAGCGCCTGACACCCAGGTTGACCAAGACAAATAACAACTTCCGGCCCAGCCTGGAACCTGGGCTCAAGGTGGCACTCACTCTGTGCCACCTGGCCTCAGGGACCACCTACAGGAGCATGCAGTACGGATGGAGGGTGCCACCCAACACCATCAGCATTGTGGTCAGAGAAGTGGTGCAGGCCATCATCG
>BLBF01000063.1:15350655-15410043 GCA_015471245.1 Laticauda colubrina | reverse complement strand
ACTAAGGAGACAGAAGCTCAATGATTACACGTGAATGATACAATGTTTCAAATGCCTGAACGATATATAGTTGCAATGATACACAGTTGCAAACTCATGAATGATACATAGTTACAACAGATGGACTTTGAGTGCTGAACTGAGATGGAGAATTTGGTTGGAACACTGGCATCATCCTGAACGCTGACAGAAGTATTGCAGGCAAACTCTGCTCACAGCTTGGAATTCGATCCTGACTGGCTCAAGGTTATTCAATCTTCCATCCTTCCAAGATCAGTAAAATGAGGACCCAAATTGCTGCTACAAGACAGCACCTTTGGTGACAAAACCAACCTCATCCCAGATCACATATGTGCCGTGCTGAACCTCTGCTTGATCACTATTTTAAGGCCCTGTCACACTGCCCAACAGATGCAAAACATTAGTAAAAAGGACACAACGGATGAGAAAAATGTTCCATCCATTGTTATCCGCTCTCAAAAGGGGCAAAAATTTGCATAACCAGAGCGGATAACACGGAAAGGAACAGACATGGGAAGGACGCAGAGCGGATGGAAAGCGGATGCGGAACGGAAGCCCAGCGGATGGAAGTGGATGGGAACGGATGGCACATCTGCTAGGCTTCTGGGGGACCTCAGCAAAGTGGACGCAGAACGGATGAAGCGGATGCAGAGCGGATGGTGGCTGCCAAAAGGACTGTGGTACGATCCACAGTGGACATGACTGGATGCTGTGGAAGAGGAAGAGTCAGATGAAGGCTGCAGAGGTCTGCACAGCTGGGCTGCCGGTCTGAAAGTGAGATCCAGATGAGTTGCTCCCCCTTTTTATAGGCAGTATAGGTTTTCCACTATGTGTCCCTTTGCATCCTCTAGGCATCCTCTAGACATCCTTAATATCCGTGATAGGTCCCCTCTGCGAACATTTTTTCCATTTTAAATGCTTTCTTTGCGAGCTGCATCTGCTTTCATCCTTTCTTCATCCGTTCTGCATCCGTTATGCATCCTTTCCGCGTCCATTCCGCTTCCTCCCTGCGTCCGTTCACCACTGGAGCGGATCGAGTTGCACGGATCTGTAGCGGATGCCTAGCGGATATAGCGGATGCATCACGGATGCATAACGGATGCAGTACAATGCAGTGAGATGTGCAGGTCTGTACATTGGGGAAACAAAACAACCACTTCATAAACACAAGGCACAACATAGGAGATTTGCACTATTCAGATGACCCTGAGGACACTGATAAACCTCCAAGTGACTTCAACAACTCTCTAAAAGAATACAAATGACCAGCTGTCTGCAAGGGATATAAATCCTTCCATTCCTCATCATCCAATCAGAGTTGAAGAAGTTTCTTGGATGAGAAGTGACACATCTTCAAAGAAAAACCAGAAAGTTCAGTTGCCTATTGAAAAGACACCTTTGGGAGGATCCAGATTGTTAGGGGCCATATTGCAAATCATGCTTATATTGTAAACCAGGGGTCCCCAACCACTGGGCCCCGGACCAGTACTGGTCCGTGGATCATTTTGTATCGGGCTACAAGGAATGAATAATCGTGATTAAAATATATATAAAAATATGTTTTTAGGAAAGAAATAGTAAAGAAGCCCTTTACTATTGGGGAAGAATTGATTTTGCCAGTACTTGAAAAAGTGTTTCTGTGTGAAATTGGTCCCTGGTACAAAAAAGGTTGGGGACCAATGTAAACCATCCAGAAAATGCTGTAAAATGCTATGGGGCAGTATATAAGCCTAAATGCTAATGCTATTATTTTCCTTCTACTTCTGATACAGCAGCTGGTTCTTCATGGTCAAAATATGAACGATATATGGCAGGATTTGTGTAAATTGCTTCCAGATATCTCAATAAAGAAACAACTCCTCCCTCCCATTAAACATTGGAATATCCTTTCCAATGATATACAAGTTTCCCATATCTGGGAAAATATGTATCTTGTGTGGGAGAGTGACCTAAAATCCAAAAAGAATTGTGGATTAATTAGTTTGTAAGAGCCATTAATTTATTTTGTTTCTAAATAAAATCATGTTAGTTGCCAATAAATGCTAAACCTTTTTTGTTTCTTTTGAAGAAATACTTTCCATTAAGAAACTATTGTTGAGGGTTCAATTCTTTTCCCTTATTATTGAACCACCAGTGCTCACTGAAATCCCACTGTTCCAACAAATGCCCAGCTTTAGTACTGAAGAATCAAACAAGGAAAGCAAACTATGGGCTTGTAGATAATTTTGAAACTCAAAGAAGGTTGAGGCTAAGACTGAAAACTAATATACTGTCCAAAGCCTTGAGTGTGACTTAGAAAAACTAAGTGTCTGCTGGGTCTGACATTGATGTCTCTTTTATTCTGCTCGCTCATTGATTCCTGCTGCTTAACAATCATACTGAAAATTCTTCAGATCTATCTACCTATCATAAAAAGTATGGAATGCAATTACACAAGAAACTTAATGTAGAAGTTGTTTAACCTTGGGCTTACTTGAACTACAAAGCCTGTATTTTCTGCTCCAGGCTCAAGTTGTCCATGTTGGAGTCCTGAACCTGTCTCTAAGGCCAGTATTTGAAGCAATGCATATCTTTGTATTAAGGTGTATCATTAGAAAATGAAAATCATGAGAGACCCTCTCAGTATTTCTGTTTCTGTATTGGATCATTGCCAGTCATCATGATAATTGTTCATGATGGCTTGGACAATGAGAATAACATTCCAAATAATGTTGGTTGACAACATACGCCAAAATTCTTGGCAGCGGGAGAAGCCTATTCTACAGATGGGCTTGATAGCACAGTTATGTCCATGAAGTGTAACTTTTTTTTCTGACTTGTATAGTCAGAATTAGGAATGATCTTTATTCTGACAACATTAAAATAATAACTGAAGTTGAATTCCAGCTATTGGAATATGAAAACCTAAAACTCCAGAACAAAATAGAACAGAACAGAATAGGAGATGTCCAGATTGAAAAATTGATTATGTGGTTCCTTTACTCTGAAAAATATGTCTTTAGAGTGATGAATGAGGAAGGAAGCAAGCAAGCAAACATTAGCACAAAGAACCATAGATACCAGAATTCAAGAATCGCTCAGAATACAACACATTTGGAGGATGGGAAGCAGCAGATCAGACAGCATTGCCATGATTCTCCATTCCAAGAAAGTATCTTCCCAGTATTTTTCTGTGGTGCTCATCCCCTCCTT
This sequence comes from Laticauda colubrina, assembly GCA_015471245.1. NCBI lineage: Eukaryota > Metazoa > Chordata > Lepidosauria > Squamata > Elapidae > Laticauda > Laticauda colubrina. Next base: position 15,406,830 of record BLBF01000063.1, on the reverse strand, counting down.
AATCTATGGTTCTAAGGCAGTGGACAAGACTAAACCTTTTACCTTTGTTTGGTTTAGCAAGCAAGCAAGACTTGGTTAGCTGCAAAGTCTGAGGATACTTCAATACAGATTGTGTGGGCAGTGCAGCGCTCTCTTCTCTCCACTTGCTTTTTTTTTTTTACAACAGAGAAGGAAAGATTAACCTTCCATGCACTCCCGCATGCATATAGTACAGAGAGCCAAATTCTTTCCACTGCCTGCCAAATTATGTAACATGCTTCGCTTTTATCTCCAGATGGAGCTCATACTCATCCCTTTATCCAGCTGAGATTCACTTCTCAGAACAGGGTGAGGGGGAGAGGAAGTCAGTAAAAACAAAAAGAGGCCATAATTTATTATCACACTGAATGGTTCAGTCACACACAGGCTGCTTTTCAGTGTAGCCTACAGAAAGGGCTGATCCAAGATCCCTTTTCTCCTAGTGGGAGACAGGAAATGCTCTCCCTTCATCCGCATTAAACTGCATAATACCCAATACTGACAAGTGCAACTCATCGTGCGAATGAATTAAAGAATTTGCTGCACTTTCATAGCATCAGATCAAATCCACCCTTGGGCTAGAGAGCACAACAATGAAATTTAGAGACCTGTAATTATTACATAAGTTTTTTTCCCAATGTAATAAAATTACATAAATTATATTATTATGAGCCGCGGTGGTATAGTGCAGAGGTGGTATTCAGCAGGTTCTGACCAGTTCTGGAGAATTGGTAGCAGAAATTTTGAGTAGTTTGGAGATCTGGCAAATACCACCTCTGACTGCCCCCGCCCCCATCTATTCTCTGCCTCCCGAGTCCCAGCTGATCAGTTGCCTTGCACAGGAGAATGGAGCTGGAAAGTAGGTTAGTGGGATGGGGAGGGAGTGAGATTTTGCAGTATCCTTTTCCTGCCATGCCCACCAAGCCATGTCCACCAAGCCATGTCCACCAAGCCATGCCCACAGAACCAGTAGTAAAAAAAATTGAATCCCATCATTGATTCAGTGGTTAGAATGCAGAACTGCAGGCTTCTTCTGCTGCCAGCAATTTGGCAGTACGATTCTCACTTGCTCAGGTGACTTACTCAGCCTTCTATCCTTCCAAGGTTGGTAAAATGAGGATCCAGATTGTTGAGGGCAATAGGCTGACTTTGTAAACCGCTTAGAGAGATTTGTAAAGCACTATGAAGTGGTATTTAAGTCTAAGTGCTATTGCTACTATAGTAAATGTAGTCCAAATAGCAGTGACCATCACCAAATTTTGTTCTGAACTCCAATTCTAGGTAGGACAGATACAACAAATGATCGCACAAAATCAGACAACCTGTCAGGACCCTGGCCAAATACAGGTAGTCCACAACTTATGACCACAATTGAGTCCAAAATTTATATTGCTAAGAAATTTGTGAAGTTAATTTTGCCCCATTTTACAACTATTCTTGCCACATTTGTTAAATGATTCACTGCAATTCTTAAATTAGTAACATGGCTGTTAAATGAATCAGTTTTCCCCGTTAACTGTGCGTGTCAGAAAGTCACAAAAGGGGATCACATGATACAAGGACATTGCAACCATTATAAATGTGACTTAATTGTCAAGCATTCAAATGTAAATCACATGACCATGAGGATGATGCAATAGTCATAAATGTGAAAAATGGTCATTTTTCAGTGTTGTTCTAACTTCAGTCACTAAATGAAGTGTTTTAAGTCAAGGACTATCTTTAAATGGCAAATTGTGCTCTCTACCAAGGTAGTTTATTTTAATGGGAATACACACACACACACACACACACACATACATATATATATTCTTCTTAATTCCATATAGAGAAAGAGCAACAAAGGGGCCAATGGGCTGAGCGATTCCACAGAGGCTTCTCCACATAGACATTAAGCACTGCTGAAGAGACATTCCTCTATTGCTCCACAGGACTGCAGACAATAGTGAATCTAACCTGGATAATGTAAAGACCTGACAAAATCTCAGAATTAGAACTGAAGAGAGATTAACAGATGATGGTACATCCATTTGAAAAGAATCCATAAACTGTAGGTTTGGATACTTCCAGTGGTGGGATTAAAAAGTTTTTTACTACCAGTTCTGTGGGCATGGCTTTGTGGGCGTGGCGTGGCTTGAGGGCGTGGTGTGGCTTGGTGGGCATGACTTGGTGGCCGTGGGAAGGGAAGGATAGCAGTGGTGGGATTCAATTTTTTTTACTACTGGTTCTGTGGGTGTGGCTTGGTGGGTGTGGCAGGGAAAGGATACTGTAAAATCTCCATTCCCACCCCACTCCAGGGGAAGGATACTACAATATCCCCATTCCCTCCCCACCCCACTAACCTGCTTTCCTGCTCTGTTCTCCTGAGAAGGGCAACCAAAGAAGACCCAGCCGATCAGCTGGGACTCAGGAGGCAGAGAACAGATGGGGGAGCAGGGCCAGTCAAAGATGGTATTTGCCGGTTCTCTGAACTACTCAAAATTTCCTCTACCAGTTCTCCAGAACTGGCCAGAACTTGCTGATTACCACCTCTGAACACTACACTGAAACTGGTTTGAAAACCAATTAACTAGATACTGTAAGTTGCCTAAAGCCCCTGTCACACTGCACCAACGGATGCAAAGAGGATGTAAAATGGACAAAAAAGCTTGCCATCCATTGGTTAACGCGATGTATCCGTTCTGTACTCACTGCCTCCGTTTGGCTTCCTCTCTATCCGTCCAGCATCCGTTTATTGATGTTTCATCCGCTCAGAAAGTTTTGAGCTGCTCAAAACTTTTGAGCGGAAAATGTATCCAATTCGTCAGTTCTGCATCCGCTAGGCATCCACTAAGCATCCATTCTGCATCTGTTACGCATCCGCTATATCCGCTAGGAATCCGCTAGGCATCCGCGCAACTCAATCCGCTCCAGTGGTAAACGGATGCAGGGAGGAAGCAGAATGGACGCGGAACGGATGCAGAATGGATGCCTAGCGGATGCAGCACGGAAACAAAGCATCCCCTCTGCGAACGTTTTTTCCGTTTTAAATGCTTTGTTTCCGTGCTGCATCCGCTAGGTGCAGACCTCTGCAGCTTTCATCTGACTTTTCCTCTTCCACAGCATCCAGTCATGTCCACCGTGGATTGTAACAAAGTCCTTTTGGCAGCCACCATTCTTCTGCAACAGTGCAAAGCCATCTACAGGCTCTGTGAACTCTACTACGGGAAGCAAAAGAGGCAGCCAAGAAGAGTCTGGGTACAAAGATGGTTCACCAGAAGAGCAGAGGACGGACTGTACAACAAGCTGATGGTGGAGCTCAGGAACGAGACACTCGTGCATTCCAGAACTTCATGAGGATGCCTCCAGCCATGTTTGACGAAGTTGTGCAGCGCCTGACACCCAGGTTGACCAAGGCAAACACCAACTTCCGGCCCAGACTGGACCCTGGGCTCAAGGTGGCACTCACTCTGTGCCACCTGGCCTCAGGAACCACCTACAGGAGGATGCAGTACAGCTGGAGGGTGCCACACAACACCATCAGCATTGTGGTCAGAGAAGTGGTGCAGGCCATCATCGAAGAAAACAAGGAGGAGCTCCTCCAGTGCCCCTCCACTGAAGAAGGATAGAAGAAAGTTGCAGAGCAGTGGTATCAGAAGTGGAACTTCTCCCACACCGTTGGAGCCATTGATAGCAAGCACGTGGCCTGCAAAGCGCCAGCCAACTCAGGGTCCTCTTATCACAACTACAAGGGCTTCTTCAGCATCATCCTCTTTGCCATGGTCGATGCTGACTACAAGTTTATGTACATCGATGCTTCAGGCAACGGCTCATCCTCAGATGCCCAGGTATACAATACAAGTGACCTCAAGGGTGGGCTGGAACGCAACCTCATAGTGGGCTTCTCAGATCCAGACCCCCTGCCCAACGACATGCAAGATGTGCCCTACTTCATCGTGGGAAATGACGCCTTCTCCCTCACAACCTACCTCATGAAGCCCTACACCTCCAAATACCTCACCCGTGAAGAGAGGATCTTCAACTACAGGCTGTCCAGGGCAAGGTGGGTGGTGGAGAACGCCTTTGGCATCCTGGCCAACAGGTTCCAGGCACTTCTCACCACCATGCAGCATCGCCCAGAGACCGTGAGGAGGATCGTGGAAGCTTGCTGCATCCTGCACAATCTCATGCACACCCGCTACCCAGTCTTGCAGAACAGGCTCATGGACCTCCAGCAAGGCAATGGGGACATGGAGCCTGGGGAATGGAGGCAAGGGCGAAACCTGATAGACACTGAGGATGTGCAAGGCCCCAACAGAGCTTCACGTGAAGGGAAGAAGCAGCGCAACCTCCTGAAACACTGGTGCAACTCCCCAGCTAGAGCAGTGGACTGGCAAGACAGGATGGTAGATGCTTAATGGATGCTTCCTTCAGCCTGTCTCATCACAAGGATGAGATTGGGCCATGTATGTTGAGTGGTCCTACAATGAACAGGGCATTTAATAAAGAGTTGTGTTTATGTTGACATGTGTGGATGATTGATTAAATTGTTATTGATAAAAAAGGGCCATAGGTGTGGCACCTGGGAGGATGGACCCTCCAGTCCCACTATGCTTGCACTGGAGGTTTATCTATCCCACAGCTATTACCCATCCCAAAGGTATCCCTGCCCATCCCACTGCTATCTCAACCCATCCCACTGCTATCTTAACCCATCCTACTGCTATCTTAACCCATCCCACAAGCATGCAAAGGCTTAAACCATGTCTCAAAGTTTCCAGCAAGACTTTATTAAAAAAAAGAAATGAAGCAAGTGTGTGAATCAAAGATAAACTTTATTGAACAACAAGCTGTAAAACAAAAATGAGTCTCTGGCACTCCTCTTGGTCGCTCAGTCTCAGGGGTGAAGGGTGCAGGTGCTGTGGAGGTGGCTGGTGCTGGAGTGCTTGTCATCAGCTCCTCCAGAAGCAGAAGCAGCAGAAGCCCCAGCCCCAGAAGAGCGAGCCCGTGCTGCAGAAGCCCCAGCAGAACCAGAGTGAGGGCCAGGGGGCGGGATGGTAGTCCTGTCCCTCTTGCAAGGGCTGGCAGCAGATGGCTGAGGCTTGCTGTGCTTCCGCATGGTTGTGGGGTTGCTGGCTGGCAGGGAGGCTGGCAGGCACCAAGGCTGGCAGGAAGGCTGGCAGGGAGGCAGTCACCAAGGCTGGCAGGAAGGCTGGCAGGGAGGCAAGCACCAAGGCTGGCAGGAAGGCTGGCAGGCAGGCAGGCACCAAGGCTGGCAGGCAGACATGAACCAAGGCTGGCAGGCAGGCAGACAGCAAGGCTGGCAGGGAGGTGGCAGCAAGGCTGGCAGGCAGGCAGACAGCAAGGCTGGCATGGAGGCTGGCAGCAAGGCTTGCAGCAAGGCTAGCAGCAAGGCTTGCAGGCAGGCATGCAGGCAGGGCAGGCAAGGCTGTCAATCCGTCCGGCCGCAGGTCTTTCCTCTGAATGGTGACCTGCTTCCGAGCTGCTTCCCTTATATCCGCAGGGCTGACGCAATGCATCCTCCCCGCGTCCGTTCCTTTCCGTGTTATCCGCTCCGGTTATGCAAATTTTTGCCCCTTTTGAGAGCAGATAACAACGGATGGAACATTTTTCTCGTCCGTTGTGTCCTTTTTACTAACGTTTTGCATCCGTTGGGCAGTGTGAAAGGGCCTTAAGAAGACTCCTGGCATTTTGAAATCCTAAAGGGCAGCGATTAAAAAAAAATCATAAGGACTGGAATTTGCTATTAGTTTTTTTTTTTTTTTAGCCAGATTGATCTCATTAGTCTCTTAAAACCAGAGGAGCCTCACCCACAGGAGGAAAAGTCAATTTCTAGAACTAGAAACTGACTCTGAGGCTGACAGAAACCAAACCTGTTTCTTATGGTAAAATAGCATTCTCGATGCTATTTGGAACGGTGAGTACTGTTCTTATAAACTTGGACTGGACAGCTTCCAGAATATTAAACTTTGTAAAATGCAAATTGGAACACCATAAAGAAACTGAGAGATGATCTTAGAAACAAAAATTTTGCAAGTTGCAGGAATGAAATGTACCCAGCTTTGAATGGAAGAATCTCAAGACAGCTGTATTGGGGCATCCCTGCCTGATAAGAGAAATATGTGTTCCGAGATAAGGAAGCTGGGAGCTGCACTTCAAGACATTTATAAGTACATATCACTTCTGTAAATGACGATTACATCAATGCAAATACTATCACTTTAGTTTTTGTAATGTACTACAAGTTGTTATTTTAGGCAAAAGGAAGCCAATGCCCTTGGTGCCCTTTTCATTCCCACCTGGGAGACAGACTGTATTGTCTGCACAAGCAAGTCTGGAATTGCATGATCTGCTGACATTGGAAGGTGATGATTAAAGGATTAGAGAGCCTGAATTATTGAATTGATGTACAAATTAAAAAGTAAAGGGGCTGCTTCTTGCCTTATCCCTCTTTTGGCAGGAACAACTCCAGAAAGTTGCCTCAAGGGGAACATCTCACCCACAGTGAGATCTTAGAATACAGTCTGGATAAGAAGGATGAATCCACTGAGGATTCCTGAAGTTTCTGCCACGGCCTCTGCCTTGGAATCAGATCGAAAGCTGATTGAAATCCACAAAGGGTGCCTTTGAGTGGTGAAATGAATTTTCACAGCATCCAGAATGTGATGCCTTGTCAACAGAACGGTTTCATCATTGGGATGAATATAGTCTTGTTTTTCTCATTTCATACTCTCACCATAGGGATGTCTTCTATCACTTTATTCCATCAATTTACTCCCTTAATTGCCATCACATCTTGAATTCAGCATTTTAAAATTTTGATTCTCAAGCTTCAATCTTCAATCTTGTATTGTCACTGAAAAAAATAAAGTTTGACTTTTCAATTGTCTGCTTCTAAATCACCTCTTTGGATTGAAGCTTTCTGTTGGATGTAATTGACTGATGAAAGTCAATGTGATTGTCATTTTTGCTTTTAGCTTTTGCTTGCATGTATCAATTCAGACCTCAGAGGAATACAGTAACTTGAACATCATATCTTATATTTTTCAAAAGACCACACTCTTCAAATGTACTGAAATGGAAGAGAATTGCTTTGAAAAATTTTTTGGCCAAATTACTATAGGCTGAACAAATGATCTACCACTCTTTTCCAGATGGCTTTCCAGATATACAAGAATTACATATGACTTAGAGAAGGATAAATGGTACTCCTGGGCAGTTTCTCATTGATGAGTTAAATGTTAACCAATCTAAGTATAATATACAGATCACCAATGCTGATTATTGTCTCTACTGATTGGATCACACCTCAAATATTAGGTCTAGTTCTGTAGACATATTAAGAAGATTAATTAAAATGAATTCAGTGAAAGGCAAGGAGAATAATCAGGGAAACTGAAGCTAGATTTTGAAGAAGAGAATGAGGGAAACTTAATTTGGGTCAAGAAAAGATAAGTCTACTCTTCTGAAATACCAAAAGAACATCACCCAGAAGAAGAGCAAGATCTGTTCTTTATCATCCAAGACTGTAGGGCATGGAATAATGTTCTCAAGTCATAAGATAGCAGGTTGTAAGCTGTAAGCATCAGGTTGTCTCAAATTAAACATGTAAGACTGAATAAAAATGCTATGTGACCTCTGTGCCCTGCTTGACGATTTCTACTTCATGTGTAGTTTAAAAAAAATCCATTCTGTTTTATGACTGTATAGCAGCATTCAAAAATGGGCAATGATTCAACAGAAAGAGGGAAAATGTGCTTATGTAATCACAGATGTGGAAGCCTATGTTCTCTCTGAGTCTATGGGGAATAGACTTGTTCTTGCTTACAAAAATATTGTAATATATATGCCAATGGATTTGTATTCATTGCCAACATTAAAGGAAGGCAGTAGGCTACAGAAAAGTGTTACAAAGAATTAGCACTTCCATTTACTTCTGCAATGGTTTCTAATTTGTTCTATTGCTGTAGACATCAAAAATGCTAATTGTGGTAAGCAAAATATATCTTAAAGAATAACATATGTATTGAACTACCCCTAGCATCGGTCTCAGAAGCATATTGAGTTTGGTACATGATTTTAAAGGAAAGAGTTCTGTCTGTAATTTATTTCCATAAGCAAGCATAATTTCCTCCAAGTTTTCACTGGAAAATTAAATTCAAATGCTATAAATATTTAGAAATATGGATATTTATATAGCCAGTTCTTGCAGTAAGAATACTGTGAAGCTGTTAGATTTTGTGGGATTTATGACTTTGAAGTTTTGCTAATATAACATATTATGATGTGTTTTTATAGATCTTTGATGTCTCCTGGCTAGCAGGCTATTTTATTGAGTGATGCAAATCTGTCCAATCTCCTAGTCCCAAATCTAGTTGTTATTCCACTTTATAGTACTGAAGCAGGCACATTTTATTTAATTGTGATAGGTTGTCTCCTGATTGTCTCCTCTCTCTATTGTCCTGGTAAATTCGCAATTTGAAAAAAAAAAAGTGTTCTGTGTCATTGCACTGTTTAAAAGGCAGTTGTGGCCAGTAGTACTGCTGGTTTTGCACTGCTGCAGCAACCACTATGGAAGAAGCATCTTTAATTTCAGCACCTTGGGCAGCACCTTTGGACAACAATGTCACCCAATATATCAACTAAAAACAGGTCACTTTGATAAGGATTATGAAAGACAGGTGGAAGGGTTTGGGTAAAGATTATTTCCAATTTCTGCAAAAGGGTTGCCTTTCAAGACAAAATTGCAAAGGTTTGAGATTAGAGGAAAGGCTCTTTCTTCTACTGCAAATTGATGGTGGGGGTATGAGTGGAGAGGGCATATAAATGGGCTGTCACCCAGGTGACATATGTTTCTTTTTAACAAGGTTCTTCAGGAAGGTTGTACACCGTGTTCTTTTTTCACTTGCTGCAGGTTTTGAAAATGAAGCAATAAAGTTAAAGCCCTTCAGAAATTGGTGTTTCCTCCTCTTATGTCATTATAACGAAATTTACTCTTTAAGGATGCTTTCTCAGAACTAAGGTAAGAATCAACACTGCAAATACAATCAGTGGCCTGAATCCTACATTAGCCATAGGCAAGGGTCAAGGCAACCACAGAAACCTACAAAGGCCAGGGCCTAAGACATTGAGCTTTCCCAAGCTTTCTCTTGCTGAGGCTGGGTAGGATGCCCTGAAGGTCTTAAAACAGAAAGTATACCTTGAACTCAATTACTCCAATAGCAGCACATATTATTTATGTTTACATTAACCATTAAATACTCTCAGGAGACTTATGATTTGGAGCGCCTTTTCAATCAAGCCCAACAAAGCCCATCAATTGAAACTCATAAAGGTATAGAAGGACACTTCACATAACAGATAACAGATAATCATAGTTGGAAGGGATCTCGTAGGTTATCTAGTCCAACCAGGGGTAGGATCTGACAGTGTAACTACTGATTCAGTGATTTTATGTTTTTACGTCTTTTCAAAGGTCTCCATCGCTGCCTACTAAGTGTTAGGATGTGGTGCATTTCAACATCTTGCAGGAGTCCAATTCAAACCCACCCACCCCTCTGCTCTAAATTAACCCCTAACTATTCTCTAACTACTATACATAGAAATGAGATGCTGGAAATGCAGAATGGTGTCTGATATGGGATTTCAGAATGAAATAGGAACAGAAAACAAATGGGATGGCTAAGCCAGTCAGGTCCCTTATTGATCTTTTAATGGTAAATATGTCTATATCTTTTAAAGGCCAGTTAATGTAAACCAAGTAACCACCACAAAATGGCTGGGATGCTATAAAAGAACTAGTTGTTACTCATATACATGATATATCATATAGGTATCACTTCTAGAGATCATCTTGCACTAGTTCCTTACCTCTGGATTGTAAACTGTTGAAATACCACTCTATAAAGCCTTAGTAAGACCACACCTAGAATACCACATTCAGTTTTGGTCACCACACTATAGAAAAGATGTTGAGATTCTAGAAAAAGTACAGAGAAGAGCAACCAAGATGATTAGGGAACTGGAGACTAAAACATACGAAGAACGGTTACAGGAACTGGGCATGGCTAGTTTATTGAAGAGAAGGACCAGGGGAGAAATGATAGCAGTCTTCCAATATTTGAGGGGCTTCCACAGACAGGAAGGGTCAAGCTATTTTCTAAAGCACCTGAAGGCCAGACAAGGAATAATGGATGGAAACTGAACAAGGAGAGATTTAACCTGGAAATAAGGAGAAACTTTCTGATAGTGAGAACAATCAACCAATGGAACAGCTTGCCCTCGGAAGTTGTGGGAGCACCATCACTCGAGATTTTCAAGAAGAGATTGGATTGCCATTTGTCAGAAATGGTGTAGGATCTCCTGCTTGGGCAGGGTGTTGGACTAGATGACCTACAAGGTCCCTTCCAACTCTGATTATCTGTTATCTAAAATGGACCAACATATTTCAAGGAGAGCAGACCAGACAAAGCTATTTTGCTCTCTATCCAGCTTCCTCTCTATTCAGAATGATTTTATACAAGAGAAAGAATTATTATGTAGCTTCTGTAATATCAAAAGTCTAGGTGCAATAATATATTTTGATGTTTTTTCCTTATATCTTTCACCTATGAAGCATTAAATATTTACATTTTTTTGAACTGAGCTAGTCCTCATTAATATTTCAACAAAATGCCCGACACAAATACTGTATATCAAAAAGGATGTGACAGAATGGGCTAATAATTGAGCACCAGAATCAAACTGGCATTGATGTACAAAGATGAGGCAGTACTTGGCAACTGGTTCTTTAAGATAATTAGTTGACTAATTTGTCAAGTAGTACTGAGAGTTGTAATTATACTAATTGTTACAAGGTCAGGAAATAAATAGGAATATTAGCATATGATATTAAAAAAGATGTAGTCTTAATGTTCAGCTCGTCTTCCAATGGTTATGTGTAAGGTTCTAGGAACTACAGGGTCATTTTTTTGTACTGCTTTTTAACTTATCCTTTCCTTTCTTTTCAAAGATGAGGAGGAAATCTAAGTCACCTCTTTTACCTGAATACTTCACAATGGTATGGCAGCTTTAATAGGAGACATTAGAACCCACTGGCATTGTTTAGGTTTTCTAAGTCACCAACAATCAAGAAAGGGCTGGATTACATTATGTTTAATCTCCCTGGAAGCAAATTAGGAATTGGTTGAGGTTTGGGGTAGCAGATTTTGTTTTGATCCCTAGTAAGACTTGTAATAGCCCTTAGCTGCCTAATTTTCTATGCTCCCTTCGTATGACCCATCATCCTTGTGGACATTCCAGTTTTTTCCATGACAGTATGAAGCAAAGCAGAAGGTCACAGAGCAATAAAAAAAAAACTGGTTTTTTTTCTTTTTGTTTGACTCTGTTTATTTTTTAAAGATCTGCTAGATGCTGCATATGAGGTCCATCTAGATAACAATAGTAGTAATACTTCAAATTATATACCACTTCACAATACTTTACAGCCCTCTCCAGAGATAGCATATTGCCCCGAACAATCTGGGTCCTCATTTTACTGACCTCAGAAGGATGGAAGGCTGAGCCAACCTTGAGCTGGTCAAAATTGAACTGCTGGCAGTCAGCAGAGTCAGCCTGCAATACTGCAGTACTTATACCTTCCATCTTCTTTTTTGAAAACAATGTAGCTTATAACTATCTTCTCCAGCTGCAATTAATGCACTATTTAAGATGGTTCTTCAACCTTCCAGTTGAGCACTCAGCTAAAAGGAATACTTGAATCTGCAAAAGTTCAAAAAAGTTTGCTGTTATCTCATGATTGCATTTCTACAGACTATATGTAAATCTGTATGCAAGTCATTTCAGGGTTTGATACCACCTGTAGACTATTTCCAAAGATTGTTACTATTTTGTAATTTGTGAAGTGATAAGTAGAAAAACTATTCCATACATGGAGGGCAATAATTTTAGACTATCTTTTAATTAAATTAAACCAAATTTCAGGATAGTCTAAGCTCACTGAGCTTATTGTCCTGCCATATCTCCATTTTAAGCTTTGATGTCTGCCTTACCACTCAAAAATAGACATGTTGTACTGTATTTTAAAAAGTAAGAACAAAAGAATAAAAATGATGTAACTCATATTGGCATCAATCTTTTGACATTCCTGAATCAAGCTGAAGATGGAAAACCTTTCTTTTAGAGAAAATGAAAGACTAATGGGGACAATAGATATATATATCAGGAGAAAGATATATATTGTTTTCTATACAGTATATTCATTAGTGTGCTTTGTAACCTGTCATGGGAAAACTTGGTTTAAAGATTGGCACACCAATAAATAACATTAAATAGGCTCATAAACAATTGTTTAGTTCATTTGCTACATTTCAGTTTTCAGACAGTTATTATGGTGATTGAACATACAAAATCCCAAACTCTTTTCCCAAGTTTCCCCCCTCCAAAGTTCCTTTGGATTGGAAAGATTAAAAAGAGTTTATATATCCTGCCTTGTTATTTTCACAAAAAAAAACTCCAAACGAACATATCCCACACACCTTCCTCCTCCTATTTTCCCCACTAACTACTCTGTGAGGTGAATTGGGCCAAAATGAGAGTGATAGAGTTACTGGCCCAAAACCAGCCAGCTGACTTTTAGGGCCAAGGTGGAACTTGAATTCATGGTCTCTTTTCTAGCCTTTTGCCTTAACTACTAGACCAAACTGGCTCTTAGTTGGCAATGCATACACAACCATTTTATATATTTAAAATGTATATAGATATATTTTTTACTTCACCCATAGTACCATCTTTTACCAAGTAATTTCACATAAAATTGCTCTTTCTTGGCTTCTTCCTATTACTGTAATTTTGAAGACTTCCCAACAATTTATAATAATTATTTGCCATAGAGTTGTTTTCATTAGTAGAACGTAATCCAGTTCCATTTTAAAATATGATTAATAGGCCTCCTATTTCACTGATTTAAAGAGAGTGCTTTCCTCTTTGTTTGAGCATGAGAAAGAATATGTATTCCAGCATTATTTTCTCAAAGCCATTTATTCACAACATTTCATCCTCTTGTATGCATAAACAAATAATATGGCTTGCATTTTGGTTTGGAGTGCTGAGGTAATTCCTTGGTTTGTTTCTGTCTTAATGAACCTGGCAGAAGTGAGTTGCTTAAAAGGATCGTGCAGGCTCTACTACATTTCATAAAATTCCATTTTGAAAGCTTTCAAGACTTCACAGAAACAAATGTTCCTATCCAAATTCATGGGCTTTTCAAATGCATTAGGTCCCTGCTTGCACTTGTTCACGATGGAAAAAGAAGGCCACATCCAGCATGCAGACATCGAAGATTCTGCAATATCAAATTATATTTGATATGGAAATATCCCTGTGGAATAGGCAAAACCAAAATGAATTTTGCATAACAAAGTATAAGCCGAACTATTTTTTCCTTGCTGGGAAAATGTTCTTACTCCCCACCTTTTTTTTTCTCCCTCTTGAAATGCTTTTAACCAATTACTTTTAAATGTTGATAGTGAATTGTGGAATAAGTTGATTAATTAATGATACATACAGATCTGTAATACAATTCTTTAAGATAAAATGTATGAAAAAATGAAGCATGATTACCATGTCATTTGACCAAATAGAGACACAAATATTTATTAATTATTTTTAATCCTACCTTTATTATTTTTAAAGCTGGCTGAATGAATCCTGATACAAATAGATTTGATCTCTTTCTACTTCATCCCTGGCTCTGAAAAAAAAAAGGCCTGATGTTGCTAAATTTTCTTTCTTTCCCTTTGCTCTGATACTCCTTACAATTTTCTGTTTGACCCCACCAAAAATGTATACAAGTTTTTTTTTTTTTCATTTTTACTTCACACAAAAACTAAGGCTAGATTGCACAGCCATGCCTACTCTACAAGCTTTTTAGCATTTTGATTGCAAACAATCAATTCCAACTATTCATGGAAATTTTAAATAGGTGAGAATGCAAAGCAATCTCTGCTATTGCTTAGTGTTTATCCATAGAACTACAAAGTTTTTGGATGAGACCCAAATATCTGTGAACCATATTCATTGAAATTTAAAATAGGGGTATGTAACCTGGCACTCACTTTGATGTTAAAATGGAAATCTATCTTCCTAAGTAGCAAAATACCAAACTCTAGCATTATCTTTTATTTCCAAGTTGTACCTGGGCTTTATATGTATTCTATAGATTTAATACATTTAAAATAGTTATAACCTCAATATAGTTCATTTGGATTTTTTTCTCTTGGAAAGAAAAAAGTTGAAATATTTCTAGGTTGTTAGGGAGAAGAGAAATGTGAAAAGCAGCCTCACTCTGTGTTTACCAGATTCGGATGCAAAAGTGGTGACTTCAACAATATGCAGCAGTAAGTTAGAATCTGTTCTTTTTCTTTACTATTAAGTGATTAACTAGCTCAGTATTTTTCAAACTTGGCAACTTTAAAATACTGTATATGAACTTCAACTACTAAAATTCCAAAACCAGCATATACCTTAAAAGCGCCAAGGTCTAGATTTTTGCAGCCCAGACCTGTTTGCTTTACTTTGTTATTAGAAATTCTCTTTATATACAGACAGAGGTGGTGTTCAGCAGGTACTGATCAGTTCTGGAGAACTGGTAGCAGAAATTTTGAGTAGTTCAGAGAACCAGCAAATACCACCTCTGACTAGCGATTTTACATTATCCTTCCCCTGCCATGTCCACCAAGCCACGCCCACAGAACCGGTAGTAAAATACAATTGAATCCCATCACTGGTTACAGATCAAACAAAGAGTACAATCGTCATGTACTTTGCTGCTTAAGCCCATGTCACACTGCACCAATGGATGGAAAGAGGATGTAAAATGGAGAGAAACACTTGCCATCCGTTGGTTAAAGTGATTCATCCGTTCTGTACTCACTGCCTCCATCCGTCGACTGAGGTTCCATCCGCTCAAAAGGTTTTGAGCTGCTCAAAACTTTTTGAGCAGAAAATGTATCCAATGCATCCGTTCTGCATCCGCTACGCATATGGGGAACATCCGTTCTACATCCATCGTCATCCATTACGCATCCGCTATATCCGCTAGGCATCCGCTGCGCATCCGCGCAACTCAAATCCGTTCCAGCGGAAAATGGACATAGGGAGGAAGCGAAACGGACGCGGAACGGACGCGCAGCATTAGTAGCACGGACGGAGAAAGGATGAAAGCGGATGCAGCTCGCAAAGAAAGCATTTAAAATGGAAAAAACGTTCGCAGAGGGGACCTATCTCGGATATTAAGGATGTCTAGAGGATGCCTAGAGGATGCAAAAGGACACCTAGGGGAAAACCTATACAGGAAAGTTCTATGGGAAGAAAAGGAGGCGGCCAAGAAGTGTCTGGGTCCGAAGATGGATCAGGAGAAGAGCAGAGTATAGACTGTAAAACAAACTCATGGTGGAGCTGAGGAACGAAGACCCTCGTGCATTCCAGAACTTCATGAGGATGCCTCCAGCCATGTTTGACGAAGTTGTGCAGCGCCTGACACCCAGGTTGACCAAGGCAAACAACAACTTCCAGCCCAGACTGGACCCTGGGCTCAAGGTGGCACTCACTCTGCGCCACCTGGCCTCAGGGACCACGTACAGGAGCATGCAGTACAGCTGGAGGGTGCCACACAACACCATCAGCATTGTGGTCAGAGAAGTGGTGCAGGCCATCATCGAAGAATACAAGGAGGAGCTCCTCCAGTGCCCCTCCACTGAAGAAGGATGGAAGAAAGTTGCAGAGCAGTGGTATCAGAAGTGGAACTTCCCCCACATCGTTGGAGCCATAGATGGCAAGCACATGGCCTACAAAGCTCCAGCCAAGTCAGGGTCCACTTATTTCAACTACAAGGGCTTCTTCGGCATCATCTACTTCGCCATGGACAATGCTGACTACAAGTTCATGTACATCGATGCTTCAGGCAACGGGTCACCTTCAGATGCCCAGGTATACAATGCCAGTCACCTCAAGGAGGGGCTGGAACGCAATGTCATCTTGGGCTTCTCAGATCCAGACCCCCTGCCCAACGACACGCAAGATGTGCCCTACTTCATCATGGGGGATGACGCCTTTTCCCTCAGAACCTACCTCATGAAGCCCTACAGTTCCAGACTTCTCACCCGTGAAGAGAGGATCTTCAACTACAGGCTGTCCAGGGCAAGGCGGGTGGTGGAGAACACCTTTGGCATCCTGGCCAACAGGTTCCAGGTACTTCTCACCACCATGCAGCATCGCCCAGAGACCGTGAGGAGGATCGTGGAAGCTTGCTGCATCCTGCACAATCTCATGCGCACCCGCTACCCAGTCTTGCAGAACAGGCTCGTGGACCGTCAACAAGGCAATGGGGACATGGAGCCTGGGGAATGGAGGCAAGGGCGAAACCTGATCGACACTCAGGATGTGCAAGGCCACAACAGAGCCTCATGTGAAGGGAAGAAGGAGCGCAACCTCCTGAAACACTGGTGCAACTCCCCAGCTGGAGTGGTGGAGTGGCAAGACAGGATGGTAGATGCTTAATGGATGCTTCCTTCAGCCTGTCTCATCACACGGATGAGATTGGGCCATGTATGTTGGGTGGGCCAACAATAAACAGGGCATTTAATAAAGAGTTGTGTTTATGTTGAAATGTGTTAATGAATGATTAAATTGTTATTGATAATAAAGGGCCATAGGTGTGGCACCTGGGAGGGTGGACCCTCCAGTCCCACTATGCTTGCACTGGAGGTTTATCTATCCCACAGCTATTACCCATCCCAAAGGTATCCCTGCCCATCCCACAGGTATCCCTGCCCATCCCACAGCTATTACCCATTTCACAGGTATCCCTGCCCATCCCACAGCTATTACCCATCCCACAGGTATCCCTGCCCATCCCAAAGGTATCCCTGCCCATCCCACTGCTATCCTTACCCATCCCACAAGCATGCAAAGGATTAAACCATTTCTAAAAGTTTCCACCAAGACTTTATTTACAAAAATAAATGAAGGAAGTGTGTGAAGCAAAGATAATCTTTATTAATAACAAGCTGTAAAAGAAAAATGACCCAAGTCAAGTGTCCAAAGCAAAAATAAAGTCAACAGGTAGCCACCCAGTCTCTGGCACTCTTCTCAGTCAGTCTGAGGCATTCCCATCGTCTCAGGGGTGAAGGGTCCAGGTGCTGTGGAGGTGGCTGCTGCTGGAGTGCTGGTCTGAGGCGCCATTGGGGTGCCTGGCTCCGAGAGGACAACAGGGGACGGTGTGTTCAGGAAGCTCTCAGACAGCTGGCTCAGCCCCGTAATGTTGAGAGCCCCTTCCTCCATGACATGGGGTGTCAGCCCCAATACCGATGACAGATGTTCTGAGGCCGGGCTTGGCTGTGGGGTGGAGGAAGGAGCAGTGTAGTGGGGCTGTCTGGTCTGCAGCTGGGTGAGGACTGGAGTGGGTGGCATCTGTGGCATGGGTGGCATCTGTAGCGTGGGTGGCATCGGTGGCGTGGGTTTCATCGGTGGAGCTCCTGGTAGCCATAGCCTTGGTAGGAGAGGGCCTGTGGAAAGCCTTGGAAGGGCAGTGACATCAGCTGGGGTGGAGGAGCAGGCCTGGACTGGGTGGGAGCAGGTTCATCTTGGTCTGGAGGGTTGTGAAGAAGATTGGTGATCCTGTCCTTTACCACCTGGTACTGGGGTTCCGACATGTTCATGAGGGTCTGGTTGACGTAGGTGAGGAAGGGCTTGCAGTTGGAGGATGGAGCGTCGGTGTGTACCAGCTGAGAGAGGAGATCTACGCTGCTTCTGATGGTGTCTCTTATCTCCAGCAGGACTGTGTGGCTCTGCCCCTCCTGTCTGGCTTTCTGCCTTTCTGTGGAAGTGGAGCTGGAGGTGGATGCAGGTTGGCCTGTGGTGGAAGTGCCATCTCCTTTCTCCCACTGCGTCAGGGGGTCCTCCATGCGCCCCACGGGTATTACAGCTGTCGGGGGGTTCTCCATCGTGGGACACTCCACAGATACCTGCCTGGACACAGGAGCTGACTCTCTGCCGGAAGAGGACTGGCTCTCAGCAGGCTGCCTGAGAGAGAGGGTAGACAGAGGGGCTGTTCCTCGGTGGCAGATCTCACCCTCCAGGAAGCTGCACCTGGCCATCACGTAGGTCTCTCTGTCCGTCAGCTTGACCGTGGCCTGGCCAGATTTCTTGAGGTGCAGCTTCCCGTACCAGGTATGCATGTGCTTCCACCAGCTGAGGAGCACCTCCGAAGTGTAGCCCAGGCTCTCCGCCTTCTTTCTCCAAGCAGCCTGCTTCCTTTTGGTGTCTCGATAGAGCCTGTGTCCCTTCCGTCAAAGATATTCATTCTCCCTGAGCCATACCAGCCCCTCCTCCTCATGTTCCTCTTCGATTGAGTATTGCCTCCTCTCCCGTTCACGCGTCTGCCTCTTCCTCCCTCTGGCAGGGCCATATGGGCCCTCATCAGAGGGGCTTCGAGGTTGTAGGGGCTGCTCCTCCACACCACCACCAGCAGCAGCAGCAACAACAACAACAGTAGCAGCAAAAGCAGGACCAGCAGGACCAGCAGGACCAGGAGCACCAGCAGGACCAGCAGGACCAGGAGCACAAGCAGGACCAGGAGCACCAGCAGGACCAGCAGGACCAGGAGCACCAACAGGACCAGGAGCACGAGCAGGACCAGGACCACCAGCAGGACCAGCAGGACCAGGAGCATGAGCAGGACCAGGAGCACCAGCAGGATCAGCAGAACCAGGAGCAGCACCAGCAGAGTAAGCACCAGCAGAAGCATCAGCACCAGGAGCAGTGCCAGCAGAGTAAGCACCACCAGAAGCACCACCACCAGAAGCAGTGCCAGCAGAGTAAGCACCAGCAGAAGCACCAGCACCAGTGCCAGCAGAGTAAGCACCAGCAGAAGCACCACCACCAGAAGCAGCATCAGCAGAAGCACCACCACCAGAAGCAGCATCAGCAGAAGCCCCAGCACCAGAAGAGCGAGCCCGGGCAGCAGAAGCCCCAGCAGAAGCAGAAGCAGAGTCAGGGCCAGGGGGTGGGAGGGGGGCCCTGTCCCTCTTGCCAGGGCTGGCAGCAGATGGCAGAGGCTTCCTTTTCTTCCCCATGGTTGTTGGGTTGCTGGCTGGCTGGCTGGCTGGCTGGTTGGCTGGCTGGCTGGCTGGCAAGCTGTGTCTGGAAGCAGGTCTTTCCTCTGAATGGTGACCTACTTGCGAGCTGCTTCCCTTGATATCCGCGGGGCTGACGCAATGCATCCTCCCCGCATGTGCAGTGAACGCTAGGCATCCGCTAGGCTTCCGCTCTGCATCCGCTTCATCCGCTCGGCATCCACTCGGCATCCGCTCTTTCCGTTCTGCGTCCGCTTTGCTGTGTTCCCCCGGAAGCCTTGCAGATGTGCCATCCACTTCCATCCGCTAGACTTCCATGGAGCATCTGCTTTCCATCCGCCCTACGTCCTCCCCCCGCCATTCCTTTCCGTGTTGTCCGCTCTCTTTATGCAAAGAGCGGATAACAACGGATGGAACATTTGCTCATCCGCTGTGTCCTTTTTACAAACGTTTTGCATCCGTCGGCCAGTGTGACAGGGCCTTTAACTGCTTCACTGTAACAGGAAATAGGAAACTCTACTTAGAACAAAATAACATGGACTATATACGATAGATTAAAACGGATAGACTGCCATCTACCGGTTGATTACTACTGTAGTTGTTGCATAAAAATGCATTTCAATAATAAATTCCAATATTTGTGGTCAATGGTATTTGACCAAATATTTTGTGAGTGAGCATAACCAATACAGTCCCAATTAGAAGCAGTTTCTTTCAGTGTTTCCAGTAGGTAACAACAGGCCCTAAATGATGAGTCCTTGAACTACAGGAGATATATATCCCCCAAAAGAAATTAATGTGGAGAGGAGTGTTTGTAATTCATTGTATTCCAAGGAAATACTTTTCTGGATAGACTCAGTCTCCTCCAATAAGAACATACAGTGAGTTTCTTGGTGTTCCTGGATCTGGATCTTTTTCTGCTTACCCGCACTGAGACACTAGCCAGCATACTTTTTAATAGCTTCTAAGAGAAAGGGAAAAGTCTGAATCTACAATTCAAAATTTCACATTCAATTTTCCCGGGGATAGTCTTCATAAGAGTTGCTTAAGAATCAAATTTCCATCAGTACATTTGTTTCCACATACATGCTAAAGATGAGGTGAAGGGTGGGGCAGCTGTATGAGTGACATTTTATGCTGCCTTTTCTCAGTTACTCTGAAATGACATGCACAGGAGTAGGAGGATTCAGAGGTTTCCATTGAAAATATTCAATATAGAGTTAAAGCAGCAGAATGAGACTGCCTGTAGGAGGAAATCCCTAATGGGAACAAGTTCTTAACTGCTCTGTCATTGAATAGTTCACTGTGCACTTAGAGAAAAGAAGAATGCAATTTATGAACATGTAAATGCATTCTGAGACAAACAAGTCATAAGGGTGTTAGTGTCCATTAATAGGGTCATAAGGGTGTTAGTAACATTAATAGGGTCAATATATATTGGCAATCTCCATTTCTCAGTGCCAAAAGCCATAGGACTTTTGATGTGGAAAATGAAAGCTATCAATGTACCGTATATGTTTTGTATATTAAAAAAGCTATTTTTAAATAAAAGCAAGTATTTCAATTTAAGGCTTGCAGTGTCTCTAGGTGTTTCCTGCTACAGCCTCTAAAAATTTCAGCAAATACAATAAAAATTCTTTTTGTACCATTGAGAAACTTTTTCTGTTTCCAGTGATTGTCCTTCTCCCTGCCACTGCACTGAAATTTGCAGATATAATGCAGGGAAGTCCAAAACTCTAAATTTTAGACTAAATGTTAGGCTATCTTGTCCAGAAAATATGGATAGGAGCGCCTAAGCCCAATACCTCCAGTAAGCTGATTTAACCAACGCAACAGGTTTCATTTTGCTCATCAATCTACTAAACACTGGAAGAGAGAGAGAAAGAGAGAGAGCCTTCTTTTCCATGTCTCTTATTGCTCTTCTCTTGCTCTCTGCCCTTTTGCTGCCCTATTCTAGCTTCCATTGTGATTTTCTTGCATACAGTACAATGTTGAACAGCAAGATAATTTTTGTGGAAAAGACTGTGCCTGTGACTTACCTAGGCATAAGAGAGGGAAGGATTTTTTAAAGAAGTGTTTGGATCATCAGATTTTTCCTTGTAAAAATATGCCACTTTGTGCTGTGAAAGCAAGCCAGTGCTGCCATCCTTACATTAGCATGCACACACATGCACAGAAAGAAGGGGAGAGAGAGGGGAGGAGGGAGGGAGAGAGAGAGAGAGATGGTTGTACAGCAACATTAGCAGCTGCTGATTTTCAGGCAATATCGGTTGAGAGCTTCTCACATTCCCTTTCTCCCACCTCTCCCCAAATGTTCAGCTTGCTGTGCAGGCTTGGTGTTTACAATTCAGGCTACAGAGGAGGAGGAAATATTTTGCCTATTGTTCAGTGACGTCAATGGCTGAGCTCCCAGGCGCTTGAGGGACTCTGAAGCTTAGCAAATGTCAGGACGGGGCCGCTACAGCATGTGCCTTCAAAGCCTCTGCTTGTTATAGCATATCTTTCTCAGGCCCACGTCTGGCTAGAACTGGCGTATGTGAGGGAAAAGGTATGGAAAATGTCAAATTTTAAATTTCTTACCTGTGAAACAGCAATTATTTTCAGGACTTATAAAGGTTGTGGAGGGAGAGAGAGGGAAATCATTTTAGGCAGATTTCTATCCAGCAATATAATTTTTTTTTCCAACATCATGGTTTTCATTATCCTAAAACTAAAAGAGTAAAAAACCACTGTATAATGTGGAACAATAATTTTTTTCTATTGCTAAAAGATTGTGATAGTCTTCATCACTCTGCAGCAGCATCTTCACTTCCATCTTGCTGATTCTCTCTCCCTAATTCAAAACTGAAATTTGAAGGTGGATGTGTATTTTAAGAGAGCCAGTTTGATGTAGTGGTTGCAGAACCAGCTAGAAACTGGGAGCTTGTGAGTTATAGTCTTGCCTTTGGCACAAAGCCAGCTGGGTAACCTTAGGCTGGTCACACTCTCTCAATCCTAGAAAAGAGGCAACGGCAAACCAGTTCTGAAAAACTATGCCCAGAAAACTGCAGGGACTTGCTCTGACAGTCTGCAAAAATTGGGCATCACACACACACACACACACACACACACACACACACACACATACACACACACCTCTTTGGGGTGGGGATGGGGGAAAACGAAAGAATCAAGTTGGTGTCGATGATCAATAGTAATCCCAGACAACTAATATGTAATTCTAACTTCTTCTATTATTCTGTTTATTAGCTAAAACTTTACCATCAAAAAAGTCATATTTAAATTATGTATCTATCCTACTTTATTGTGCAACATGCTGATAGTGGGATGTGGCTTTTGTACATGTTCCCCCTGTAGGTCTATGTCATATTTAGAATTGTGCTTATAGAATGTACTAGTACTCATACTAGATTGGAATCAGGTTCTCCCAAGAGTAGAGAGATTCCATTTTCAATAGATTTGGCCTGAAGGCAATTTAAGAAAAACAGAAATGTGCTTTTTTGTTTAAAAAAAAACTTTGATTGTGGTGAAAGCAACTCATCAAGCTTTTCACACTGTCCAAATCCTGGAGAAGCCTGAGTGCTGAATTCACATGATTAGATGCTTTGCTTTCAAAGTATAATTGGAAAAAAATAATCCAGTTCAAAGTCCAGACGTTAGGTGACAGAATTGCCTCAGGTGCCAAATCTGGAGTACCATAGATTTCCTATTTTATTGTATTTTTTAAATAAAGGATGATGGAGCAGTTCCCCCCTTCTTTGGTCCCTTTTAATTCATATTGTAATATTCAAATCAAGACCTAGAATTACTTTTTAAGGATGGTGAAAAGAAATTAATGTTGGAATCAAAGTAGGAAATTCATTTGATTAGGCAAATCTTCCCCAAGATTTTTTTTCTTTTCTTGCAGTGGAAAAGAAAGTCTGCCAAGGTCATCAAGTTCTTGAGAAAGGAACAGCAGTTGGAAAAGTTTATTGCCATTAAAGAGAACTGCTTTTAAAAATTCTATTTATCTATAACTTGCCTCTAAAGACAAAGTCCTTAAGGACTTTGTTTACCTTCTTCTTTAAGGAAGGTAAACAAAGAAAACAGGAATCCTAATGAATAGCCAGATTATCATTAAAATCAGGAAGTAATATCAATTGTATATATAAGTTATATATGAAGGCCTGAATCAGGGGTATTAAACTAATGTGCTGGCCCTGCCCCCACCTGGTTTAGCGAAGGGGGAAAAAGTCCTGATACATCACATGACGCTGCCATGATGATGTGATTTTGACACCCCTGACCTAGATTGTTGGGGGCAATGTGCTAACTCTGTAAACCACTTAGAGAGGACTGTAAAAGCACTGTGAAGCAGTATATAAGTCTAAATTCTGTTGCTGTTGCTGCATAAGACCCAATATATATAAGATCAAAAAACTCACAGTTGGATGCTGCCTCAAAGAAGGATCCTTTCGGTCTTTCCACTATAGCAATAGCACTTAGACTTACCGGTATATATAGCTTCACAGTGCTTTACAGCACTCTCTAAGCAGTTTACAGAGTCAGCATATTGCCAGCAACAATCTGGGTCCTCATTTTACCCACCTTGGAAGGATGGAAGGTTGAGTCAACCTTGAGCCTGGTGAGACTCAAACTGCCAAATTGCAGGCAGCCGGCAGGCAGAAGAAGTAGCCTTGCAATACTGCACTCTCTCCACTGTGCCACTATGGCTCAATATGCTCATTGTGCTTGTCTTTTGAAGAGCATGTCCCCAGCTTCACCCCTGCAAAAACAGTCTGGCAAAATATTATTCCACCATATCCCATGACAGTACCTTCACCTTCACCTCCCAACAAATGAGTGAGACATGCCTGAGTGATCTTTAAAGTAACATTTTCCCTCTTCTTCTGACACTTTCCAAGAGCACCATTCAAAAATATATTTAAAAATCTGTTGGACTTTGGGCTTATCCAGCCTGTGGGACCAGCAACCATTTTTGGGGGCAGAAACAGATGGTGTTGCCCTGGGGTCATCTTTTGCCCTACCACAGATGCAACTCTGGACCACTTTCTTTGCTCCACTTTGAAAGTATCAGTTTCTACTTCTGTCAGCTGTCCTATCAGGTTTGCCCAATGCACTTTAAATTCTTCTAAGCCAATCCTTGTACTTTGATTCGCTGCTTTGCAGAATCAAAAATGCTCCCTCACTGCGTCTTCCTTGCTCTGCCTGAATAACACCTGCTGCAAATTCTGCTCCAGTAGGTTTTCCTTACACAGTAACAACACTGATCTCACGTGCTAAAATATCCTTTTCTTGAAACCCAGCAGGAATGGTTTTTAATTAATATTTTTTCTTTCCCTCTGCTGTCTAATTTTTGTCCATTGTTTTCATAAGCCCATTTTCAGTTATTAAATGGTGTAGCAGCAGATTTGGGGGGGGGGGGGGTTTGTTTTTTTTTTTGCTTTTTAAAAAGCCCAGAAAAACAGCTTAGGGAAAGATAAGCTTAGGGAAAGGTAAATACCTCTGGGTGGAAGTGTGGGGAGAGAGAGCAAGTCTGCCAAATCAGGGACAAATATTGTAACTATTATGCTAGCAGAGAGGTCTACAGGTGTTCTAAGGGAAAATTCCAAAAAGAATTTAAAAAAACAACAACTAATGGCTATGCATGTGCAGATGTGTATTATGTTGTTTTAATTCTGTATGCAGACACTATATAAATCTATGTATGTATTTGTGTGTGTACAAAAAAATACATTAAATATATATATATTATATATATATATATAGTGCATTCAGAAAGTATTCAGACTCCTTCACTTTTAACAATTTTGTTATGCTGCAGCCTGATTCTATAGTGGTTGAAATTCATTTTTTCTCTCTCATTAATCTGCATGCAGTACCACATAATGACAAAATTGTTCCGTTTGGAAATAAGGTGTGCGAGACCGGGTTCCAACAAACAGCTCTTTATTAAAACAGTATAGTGACTTGTAACGGAACATTTACCTAAGCCGCGGCAGCCCTTCTTATAGCGACTTGTTCATGGCTTGTGGCCAATGACAGTTGTTTAAGTGTTCCCGTCGTTACGTGGGCCAATCGGAATGGTGCTTAATTGACCAATCCGAGAACGGCCTATTCGGCCAATCAGTTTAAAATATTTGGAGTCTACCAAGTTCTATACACAACACCACCACCCTTTGGTTTCGTCCAACGTGTGTAACATAGTCACGCAGGTAGGTAGGGCTTTTGCGGGTCCTAGCTGACCTGCGCAGCTCAGTCTCAGCGTGGTCCTCAAACGGTTCGGACAGGATCGCTTTCTCTCCGTGTCTTCTCCATGGAACCTCCTGGAAGGGTGAGTCAGCCTTGCTGCTCCCGCCTACATTTCTCGGGTTGGTTGAGGTGGCTCTGCTGCTCCCTCCTATTTGTCTGGGCTGGTCGAGCTGGCCTGGCTGTCTCCTTCCAGGAAGGCCTCACCTTGCTCTCCTGCTCCTGGACTTCTTTTCTGGAGGTCATCTATGGGTAATCGCTCTTTTTGTTTCACTTGGGATTCTAGTTCAGGTTTGTGTAGTGATTGTTGTCGTGTTATTGGAGGTTCGTTTCTCCCTTTTTTTATTATTTTGTGTTCATCCCCCCTCCTCGGTTGTTTTTGGCTTGTTTATTGGTGTCTGCGGCATTGGTGTAGTGTTGCGTTCCAATGGTCGAGAGCGAAGCTGGTCGATGTGCCGCTTCCATGTTCTTCCATCTAGTGCAAGTCGGTATGACTGGGGCCCTGTGATTTGTGTAACTGTGGCTGGAAGCCATGATGGGTCCCCAGTAAGGTTCTTAGTGTAGACTAAATCGCTGATATCAAAGGAGCGATATTTACTGGAGGAGTCAGGGGGTTTGTCACACATATAGGTGGGGTGCAGTCTATCAAGGTAGGAACGCAATTTTCTACCCATGAGGAGTTCTGCTGGGCTTTTGTTAGTGGTTGTACTAGGGGTGATATGTTGAATAGTTAATAGTTTGTTAAGTTTATCTTGGACGTCCCCCATGTCCATTTTTCTAGGCATCCTTTGTATAATGAACCATGCGTTCAGCCCGTCCATTAGGAGCCGGATGAGCCAGCGCTATCAGGGCATGTCGGATGCCCTGTGCAGCCAAGTATTGCTCGAAAGCTAAAGCGGTAAACTGGGGCCCATTGTCCAAGACTACTACATCTGGCAGTCCATGTGTGGCAAAAAGTTTGTTTAATTGTTTTATGACTGCTTCCATAGTAGTGGACGCCATAAGGATAACCTCTAACCAGTTCGAGTAGGCGTCAACGATTACAAAATAGGTGTTCCCTTTCGTTGGCCCAGCAAAGTCAATATGCAGTCTCAACCATGGGCCTCTGGGAGTTTCCCATTCCATGGCTGGTGCCAGTGGGGGGGGGGGTAGACCTTGATTTTTGGCAGTCATGGCATGTTGCCACCCATTGTTCAATGTAACTCCTGGCCAGGGCTTTTATTTTGACTATGCCCAGGTGTCCCTCGTGCAACATGCACAAAACTTCTTCCTGTAACTTTTTTGGGATTACCACCCTGTCCTCCCACAGTATACAGCCTTTTTCAATAGACAGTTCAGTCTGTCGGTTGCGAAAAGGTTTAAAAGTCTCACCTCTATTCTTGTCCGGCCAGCCCTTACCTACCCAATGCAGAATTTGAGCTGTCAGTGGGTCTTTTGCGGTAGCTTTAGGGATGTCTGCTGCGGTTAGTGGCAGATTCACCCATGACTTGATTTGGAGAGTGGAGACGGTGGGAGCTGGGTCGCCTTCTATGTCGGGCAGCAGGGAACGGCTCAAGGAATCCGCATGAGTGATGGTCTTTCCTGGCCGATGGATGACGGTGTAATTGTATGCAGCGAGGAATTCTGACCACCTCGTCATTCTTGGTGACAGAATGTTCGAGGTTGGTTTGTTTCCTGCTAGGATCCCTAGCAGGGGTTTGTGGTCAGTGTTAATTGAAAATGTCCTACCATATAGGTATTTGTGGAATCTTTGATGCCTGCAATGATTGCGAGGGCTTCTCGGTCGAGTTGGCTGTAGTTCCTTTCAGATTTTGACAGTGTTTTAGAATAGAAGGCGATTGGTGCCTCTCTGCCATCTGGTAGCTTGTGACCCAGGATGGCGCCGATTTCAAAAGGCGATGCATCACAGGTGATCGTTAATGGCAAAGTGTTGCTGTGCTGAATCAAAACGGTGTTAGAAGTTAATAAGTCCTTAATGTTCTGGAATGCTGCTTGTTCCCGGTGGCCCCATTTCCAGATAGTTTTTTAATCTAACAGTCGATGTCAAGGTTCTGCTACGGTTGCTTTTTTGGGCAGGAAGACATTGTAGAAATTAATGAGACCTAAGAATGCTTGTAAGTCAGTTTTGTTCCTAGGTCTGGGTGCGTCTTTGATTGCCTTTATCTTCTTTTCAGTGGGGTGTATCCCTTGCTCATCTATAAGGTAGCCTAAAAATTCGACTTGATCAGTGGCGAGTTTACATTTTTCTCTTTTGACTTTAAGCCCTGCTTCTCTGAATCTTCGCAAAACTTCTTTTAGTCTATTTTCTAATTGTTGTGCATTTTTTGCTGATATAAATACATCATCAAAATAGGGGACGACTCCTTTGATTCTGTTTAGAAGGCACTCCATGAAGCTTTGGAAGACGCCCAGGGCAACGCTAACGCCAAATTGAAGTCAGTTGCACTTGAATGCCCCTCTGTGCATGACTATAGTCTGTGCCTCTGCAATCTTGGGGTCAACTGGTAGCTGTTGATATGCTTGTGAGAGATCAAGTTTCGCAAAAAAATTTCCTCCCCCTAATGAGTGCAATAGGTGTTGCACTACCGGTACTGGGTATGCGCTTTGTTGGAGTGCATGATTTAGGGTTGCCTTATAGTCTCCACAGATGCACACTGACCCATCTGGTTTGATGGGTGTTTCCCACCTGGCATGGTCGATTGGCTCTAACACCCCTTGTACGATGAATTTGTTAAGCTGCTCATCTATTTTTGGCTTTAAGGCAAAGGGAACGCGTCTGGCTTTGAGCCTGATGGGAGCTACCTTTGGGTCCAGGCTGAATGATATTGGGGTTCCCTTGTACTTGCCTAGGGTCCCATCAAATACATCCTGGAACTCTTCCAGCCGGCTCTCTTCCCAGTTGGCCGCAACGATGCTGTTGATCCCAGTCACTCCAATTCCCAGAGGCACGAACCATTCGATTCCCAGCAGGCTAGGGCGATCACGGTCGACGATTGTCAGAGGCAGCACTTTAGCATGGTTTTTAAGTTCTACTAGGAAATGTCCAAGGCCCACTACCGGGATTCGGTTTCCCTGGTCGTCTTTTAATGTCAATTTTTGCTGTTCCAGTTCTCTTTGCTTGATGTCTGGTATCAGGTTTCTGATAGTGTTCCAAGATACCATTGACAGGTATGATCTGGAGTCTACTTCCATCTCACAGGGCTTTCCTTCGATTATCACATTTATCTGGACCTTTTCTGTGTTTGCTGCCCTGGCATTTCCAATGGTTATTCTTTGGTGTGTTTCTTCTCTGTCGTCTGTTCACCAGTTTCTGCTCTCTTGGCTCCATCTACTTCCGGCTTGTCTCTCTTCGTTTCTGGGGGGGGTGGTGCTGCCACGTCTTTTTGGACTATAGCTCTTTTTGTTCCAGCAGACCCTTGCAATGTGGCCCCGTTTTTCACAACATCTGCAAATGGCATCTAAGAACCTGCATTCTGAACGCGGATGATTTCCTCCGCATCCAGCACACTGGAATTCTCGCCTGCTTCTTCCTTTTTCCTACCATTTTCTTTCCGACTGAAGCCTATGTATGTCTTCATTGTCATCATCAGTGTCGCTCAGGGAGTCGAGATCTTCATGGTGAGCAGTCGCTGTGGGCTGTTTCTTGCTACCTTCAGTCCTCTTTTCTCTGGTTGATTCAGTGGATCTGGAATGGAGTTCATCTGGCGCATAGTGGCTATGGATTTCTTGGCTGCTTCAGCGGCGGTGGCTTCTGCAATGGCCTTGGCCACTGTGATATTCGGTCTGTTTAGCAGCTTGCTTTGGAGTGTAGTGTCCTTCAATCTGAGGACCATGCAGTCTCTCATGGCCTTGTCCATGTTCTGGAACTCTCAAGCTCCTCCGATGTGTCTTAGGGCTGCTATGAAATCCCTGATGCTCTCGTCTTCCCGTTGGTCTCATTTATAAAATTCATGCCTTTTGATCAGGTTGGAGACCACAGGCTCGTAATGGGCTTGTAGCATTCTGTTCAGTTCAGGCCATGCCATCTGCTTAACATCTCTCCGTTTACCTAGTGCCTTGGCCATTTTGAAAACGGCTGGCCCACAGTGCGTGAGGAATACAGCTCTCTTCCTCTGGTCAGTTATCTCCTGTAGCTCGTTGCTTTCTAAGAACATCAGAAAGCGGTCAATGTCTGACTCCCAATCTTCTTCGGCTGGGTTGAACGGTGCGGGCAGCGCATTGTTATCGGCCATCTCAGTTGCTCAGTTCTGGTTGCCGCATGCTTCGGTCTCGCTCTTCTAGGACGATCCCACCTTCGTCGCCAGTGTTCCATTTGGAAATAAGGTGAGCGAGACCGGGTTCCAACAAACAGCTCTTTATTAAAACAGTATAGTGACTTGTAACGGAATATTTACCCAAGCCGCGGCAGCCCTTCTTATAGCGGCTTGCTCATGGCTTGTGGCCAATGACAGTTGTTCAAGTGTTCCCGCCGTTAGGCGGGCCAATTGGAATGACGCTTAACTGACCAATCTGAGAACGGCCTATTCGGCCAATCAGTTTAAGATATTTGGAGTCTACCAAGTTCTATACACAACAAAAATGAAAACAGAATTTTAGATATTTTAGAATTATTAAAAAGGAAAAAAAACTCTGAAATTCACATTGGCATAAATACTCAGACCCTTTGCAACAACATGTGTACTTTAGCTCAGGTGCCTCTCCCCCATTTCTCTTGATCATTGCTGACATGTTTCTATACCTTGAATGGAGTTGACCTACAGTGAATTAAATTGATTGGACATGATTTGGAAAGGCACACACCACTCTTTAGAAGGCATCACAGCTGACAATGCACACTGAAGCAGAGCTAAAGCCTTGAGGTCAAAGGAATTGTAGACGTCAGAGACAGGATTGTCGCAAGGTATGGATCTGAGGAAGTGTCAGATTCAAAATCCAAGAAAGCAAGCCTTAGACTCCATTTTTATAGAGAAAAGTACTTCTGAATTTGAAATGGTAGCAACAAAAGAAATACAAGATCTGAGGCAAAAGGTGTGGAAATTACATGTAGAAAGTTATCCCAAGTCCCCACCCCCAACAATTCAAACTGGACATCCAATCTGAAGTGTGTATAATGTCATGTGGGTTACATTTTCAGGTGGTGTCTCACACATCTGGTATGCCAAGATGATTGACCTTTGCGGAGTAAGCAGAAAAGCATCCCAACTTTTACAGTTCACACAACTTCAACCTCTAGCACCCTTCCCCCCACGAAGCCCAATTATTCCTCCACTCCCCCATTTCTATGGCAGCCAGAAAGAGTCAAGCAGAAGAATAAATCTTGGAGGCTGAGAGGAAGGTTCCTAAGAGTACAGTGGCCTCCATAATTCTCCAGTGGAAGATGTTTGGCAAGAGCTGGTTGCCCAACCAAACTGAGCAACTTGGCGAGAAGGGTCTTAGTAAGAGAGGTGGCCAAGAACTTGATGGTACTGTAACTGAGCTCCTGTATAGAGATGGAACAGTGTTTCAGAAGGACAACAATTACTGCAGGCTTCCACCAATCTGGGTTTTATGGCAGAGTGGCTAGACTGAAGCCTTTCCTCAGTGCAAAATACTGAAAGCCTGCTTGGAATTTGCAAAAAAAGCACCTGAAGGTCTCTTCGACTATGGGGGACAAGATTCTCTGATCGGATGAAACCAAGAGTGAACTGTTTAGCCTTAGTTCTAAATGTTATGTCTGGAGGAAACCGGATACTGCTCATCACCTCCTCAATATCACCCCAACAGTGAAGCATTGTGGTGGCAGCATCATGTGATGTGGGGGTGTTTTTCAGCAGCAGGAATTGGGAAGACTAGTCAGGGTTGAGGGAAAGCTGAAAGGAGCAAACTTCAGGTATATCCTCAATGAAAACCAATTCTACAGCACTCAGGACCTCAGACTGGGCCAAAGGTTCATTTCCAAAATGACAATGATCCTAAGCACACAGCTAAGACAACCCAGGAGTGGTTTATGGACACCCCTGTGAATGTCCTAGAGTGGCTCAGCCAGAGGCCTGACTTGAACCCTATTGAATATCTCTGGAGGGACCTGAAAATGGCTGTCCACTGATGGTTGCCATTCAACCTGACTGAGCTTGAGAGAATTTTCAAGAAGAATGGCAGAAAATCCCCCAATCCAGGTGTGCAAAGCTTGTTGCATCATACCCAAAAAGACTTAAGGCTGTAGTGGTTGTCAAAGGTGCTTCAACAAAATACTGAGTAAAGGGTCTGAATACTTATGCCAATGTGATATTTCAATTTTTTCTTTTTAATAAATTTACAGACATTTCTAAAATTATGTTTTTACTTTGTCATTATGGGGTACTGAGTGTAGATTAATGTGAGGAAAAAAATAAATGTCAACAACTCTAGAATCAGTCTGCAACATAACAAATTTGACAAAGTGCAGGGGGGCTGAATACTTTCTGAATGCATTGTATGTCCCATTCAAAGAAAGAAACATGAATGACAATTGCTTTCGTGGAATGGAAAGTTGGACAGGGTAAAGAAATTGCCCAGTGGGAAAATATGGTAGCCTGAGGGCCAGACAGAATAATTTGCAAGCCGCTGCCAAAGCACCTAAGTCTGAACAGGATTTCATAACTGGCTTAATGGTCCATGCACGGAAAAGGAGCAATTTAAGGATGCTGGGTGGACATGCCCTTTGGCACCCATTGGCCAGGAGGCAAGCCAGATGATTGGCAGTGATGGGAACAGAGGTAAGGAAAGAGATTGGCAACCAGAATAGCAAGTTTCATGCCATTATCATTTTCTGCCAACTTACAAAGATGGGTAGATAGTTAAAAGAGTCATGTTTTCCTTGGAATAATTATTGAAACAAAATGTTAGTCAGGCCACATAGGGGAAGATGGCTAACATCTTTCATATTTTAAACATTCACTACTCACTTCTGAGAAAAATGAGGCTGTTTGAATTATTCTTTATGTGACATGATCCAAACTCCCATTTCATTTTTTCAGTTTGTGGATTTTCAAGCCGCTTGTTATATTATGGCATGCTACTATTTTCAGAAAATCAGCTGCAGTGGCAAAGCAAGATCTGCGTTTATCCAAGATTTGGATAAAAAACTGCATCATAAAGAAAAATACTATTTGAATCATCTAAATAAATCATTTATTACATCATGGTATTCATGGTCTTGATATAAAAGTGTTGGGTAATGCAACTGGGAAATGTGATTATTATTTAACTACAGGGAAAATGTTTTTCTATGCGGAGAGGTATGAATTCTTAGTAATTTCTCTTTTGGTCTTGTGCCTGCATTGTCAGTGCCACTTTTTGCAATTGTTGTGGCATGGCCTAGCATAGGGATTTTCAGCCTTAGCAACTTTAAGGTTGCTAAGCATAGCTGGTGTGAGGTGGAAGCAGATAAAAAACCACCAAAAGATTTGTTGATCCAAGGAAAACAAGGTTTTGTTCACGTGTCTGCAGAGACGGGTTCCCTCAGGCATTGAAGGAACCCAAAGCAAAATTCAGGCAGCATTTTTATACCCTAACTGTCCACCCCCTCGTACGAGGGCTTGGCTCACATTCTTTCTGTTTTCAAACTGACACATATATTTCGAAGATTTATGCTGCCTCCCTATCTAGCAAAAGCAGTTACATGGTTTCTGACACCTCAGCACTTTATTACAATTTCTCCTTGTTCTAGCCTCATCTTGTTTTTTTTCTCTTGTGCACAAACTGGAACACTTTCTTATTTAGCAGAGCTACTGAGTTTGAGACACACTTCTTTATTTAATTCAATGGGCCATCCAACATGACTTCGGTTCTGCTCACAATCTCCCCTTTTTCTTTTTCCACTCTTGTCTCAAACTCAAATAGCAGATCCTCTGCTTCTTTCAAAGTGATTTCTCTCTGATACATCATTAGAGGTTCTGCTTCCTGCTTCTTCTCAAATCTTGAACCCAAGGATTTCCCTATCTTTCCACGCGTTGTTATTGCACCAGGGAGACACTGAACACAACAACACAACAATACACAGCATATAATAATCAATATAATTCCCATTATGGTAGATCTAAACCAAGTGGAACTGGGAAGCCAAAATCATATTGCTCCCCACAGGTCTGGCAATGAGGAGTCACCTCTTTGTGATAATGGATTAGAATGAATACGTTCTTCCATTACTTTTACTGTCTTTGTAATATTGGGTTGGAAATCATGGATGTATACACAGCAATGTGAATGAATCAGAGCACACATACCCCATTTTGTAGCTAATACAATGTCTAAAGCATACCTATTTTGTAGAGCCACCTGTCTTACTTCAGAAAGCTCGATGTTGATCATTTTAATATTCTTTATTGTATCATTGAACATTGTTACCATGAAGTTATTTAGAATATGTATATCTCGGTAGTTCATGGCTACTCCCAATGGTGTTATTATACCATGGGAGATTTGGGTCCAGAGTCTCCGGGTAAGGCCAGATTCTGAGTTTCTTTTATTACGTATAAGGCCATCAAGTTTATATATCACCGGTATCACATACCCGATTGTACATGTGCCACTCCAGTAAGGTGGCATCTCCCTGTATGCATATTTCCCACACAATACCCATCTAAAGTTTTCCATAGCATAGGACTGTTGTGATGTTCAGGTCCAATTGATCATTTCCTCAAAATGCAAACACATCTGATACTGATCTTGATTAAAATAATCTAATTTATGATAACTCTTGGTATAGCTATGGTTACTACAGGATGATGGCATATCAAAAGTCTTATTATATTTTTCCCAATCTCCTAAATGGAGCCCTCTAGTTTCATTTCTCCTAAAACACACATACGCCGTTTCCCTTAAATGAACAAAAATCCTTCCTGTTATATTTCATTCTACACCAT
Organism: Laticauda colubrina; assembly: GCA_015471245.1. Classification (NCBI taxonomy): domain Eukaryota; kingdom Metazoa; phylum Chordata; class Lepidosauria; order Squamata; family Elapidae; genus Laticauda; species Laticauda colubrina. The sequence continues at coordinate 15,372,548 of BLBF01000063.1, read as the reverse complement.
ATTTTTCTCTCCCGTGCCCCTGTGGTCTTAGTCTGTTCTGATCAAGTGGAATTGCATGTAGGATTAATCCTTCACCTGTTCTTCCTGGCACGTGCATGCATAACCAGCAATTGGTGATGTTCAAGGAATGTGAGATCTTCTTGAGATCCTTTATGAACACATTGTCATCCCACAAATCTGTTCCCAAGTCACCCGCAGGTCCAACATATTGGACTTCTTTGATGTATTAATATAAATATAGTTTCAACAAATAATCCTCTCCAGAGTTCAGCCGACATCTCCATGGTGGTTTCTGCTGGCTATTTCTTCAAGGTTACCTTTAGCGGCTGACCGTCCACTGGGATTGCCTTCCAAGGTTTCTCAGGTTCCGGTGCTTTCTTGACTCTGCTGTAATGCGTCCAGCCTCCTTCCTGAGTACAGACTGCAGATTCAGTCATCAGTAGCACCAGGTATGGACCTTCCCAGCTAGGTTGCAGTTTTTCACTTCTCCAAGTCTTTATCAGGACCCAGTCTCCAGCCTCGTGTGGGTGTTGGTTGCCAGCCAAAGGTGGTCATTGCACCAACAGTCCCTGTTTGTGAAGAGAAAGCAAAGACCAAGACAGTGCCAGCAAATATTTTCGAAGGAACAAGTCCCTGAACTCTGGTATGGGATTGCCTAGTTTGCTAAATAGGGTCAGCATTTCAAAGGGAGAAACCCCTGTGTCTTTCCTTGGACAAGTTCTGATCCTGAGCAGAGCTAAGGGAAGATTCTTTGTCCATGGTAAGCCATTTTCAAGTTGTAGTTTGGTCAACTGTTTCTTCAATTCCGCATTCATTTCTTCAATTTTTCCACTGGATTCAGGATGTCATGGCGTGTGTAATTCCCATTTCACCCCCACCACCTCCATTACCCTTTGGAGAACCTTTTGGGTGAAATGAGTTCCTCTGTCTGAATCTATTGCTTCCATCATTCCATATCGTGGGATAATCTGTTCTAGTAAGATCTTGGTTACTGTGGGAGCTGTGGCTCTTCTAGTGGGATAAGCCTCTACCCACCCTGTCAGTTGATCTTTGATCACAAGCAGGTATTTCCAACCACCCTTTTCTGGCAACTCAGTGAAATCAATTTGTGCTCTCTGAAAAGGCCAACCCACTAGGGGTCGCCCTCCCATCTCTTTCTTGCATGCCGCTTTCTTATTTACTTTCAAACAAATCAAACATTTCCAGCAGATGCTCTGAGCTACCGTCCACATCCTCAGACTCCAATAATGAGGTTTAACGGACATGACCAAGGCCTCCATTCCCCAATGTCCTCCTTCATGAACTTTCTCCAATATTCCCCTCATGACAATGAGTGACACCACCTTGACTCCCTCCAACATCTGCCATCCCTCTGGGGTTTTGACACATCTCTCTTTCTCCAACTCCGACTTTTCCTTTTTCTCTGGCTCCCATTCCTCCCTCTCGTCCTCCTTTTCCAGTATTGGTATAGATACCATTACCAGCTCTATCTCCCCTGCAGCTTCCTTCACCCATTTGTCCACCCATCGGTTTCCCACAACCTCCGGTGTGTTCCCCTTCTGATGTGCATTCACATGGACAATTGATACTCGGCTGGGGAGTTGCAATGCCTCTAAGGCGTGCTCTACTAACTGCACTTGCTCTATTTGCTTCCCATCCGCCTTGATATACCCTCTTTCTTTCCAGATTTTCCCAAACGTGTGCACCACCCCCCATGCATACTTGGAATCAGTCCAAATCGTTACTTCCATCCCCTCAGCCAATTCCAAGGCTCTGGTCAGGGCAAGCAATTCACATTTCTGGGCTGACCAAGCAGCTGGGAGTGACCCTTTCTCTATTACCTCACCTTCCCCAGTTACTATTGCAAACCCAGATTTTCGCTTTCCATTTTCCACCCTGCTAGATCCATCTATAAACCACCTCTCTCCCTTCTCCAATGGAGTCTCTTCCAAGTCCTCTCTAACCTTTGTCATGAGATCCACTTGCAATAGACAATCATGGTCTTCCGGTTCCCATGCCTGCCTTCTCCCCTCCAAGAATTCTGCTGGATTTAGATTCTTGTCTGTTCCTATTACCACATCAGGACTGGTTCTCAAAATGGTTTCATACTTCAATATCCTCCCTTCGGTCATCCAAGTGGTAGCCAGCTGGCTCAACACTGAGTTGACCTGATGAGGCGAATGCACCACCAAAGCTCCCCCAAAGGTTAACTTTTTGCTCTCCACCACCAACATTGCTGTTGCTGCCACATCCTGAACACAAACTGGCCATCCTTTCACAACCGGCTCCAAACCCTTGCTTAGGAAGGCTACCGGCTGGTACTGCCTCCCCCCTCTTATGGGCAAGGACTCCAACAGCTGTTCCCTGAGCCACCGCCACATACAAATGAAACGGTAATTTCAGGTTTGGCAAGGCTAAAACTGGAGCAGTTGACAAAGCCTTCTTCAGCTCTTCCCACTTTTCTTACTCAGAGAATATTGTGGAGTCCACAGTTTAGTTATTCCTGGTAGTATCTTGATCTGAATGGGCTGTATTGCCATCCTACTAACCCCTTCACCTCCTGCCCACACATCTCATGATATCTTCTCCTCATCTTCTGTTGTTAACATACACATGCAAACTTCCTTCCTTCTATCCCACAATTCTATTCCGAAAACATTCAACAAGTCTCTTCCTAGCAAGTTCACCTCTGAATCTGGAATATACAATATTTAGGTTTCAGTAACCAAATCATTCAATTCCAATCTCACCTCTTCCAAAATCTTGACCTCTTGGGATTTCCCACTCACCCCAACCACCTTTTAAATCTGCTTTGACCTGCATGCTCCCTCTACCAGATCGCATACAGATGTCCGGCTTGCACCGGTGTCGATCAGGAACAGCCGTTCCTGATGGTCAGGACCCACATTTACCAATGGCTCCCCGCAGGTCCCTCTTGGGGAGCTGGAACCTCCCTAATCATATAGGGCATAGCTTTGTTCCTCCGGGGTTTTGGGACATTCGCGCGCAAAATGTCCCTCTTTCCTGCACCTGAAGCAAGTTCTACTCTGGGACGGCCGTTGGAATCGACCGCCTCAATTGCCCCCTGGACCTCCTCGCCTAACCGGGGGTCTCCACTCCCTGCTGGGAGATCTTTCATCTCTCCACCTTGGCCTCGGATCTGACATCTGGGTCTCCCTGTTTTTCCTAACTTCATTCTTGGCTGCTGTTTGCACAGCAGCTACCATCATCTGAGACTTCTGTTTGGTTTTAACTGAGTCTCGGTTCACAAAAACTTGTTGGGCTGCTCTCATCAAATCTGTCATGCCCAAATTAGTCCATACCTCTGCCTTCTGTATCTTTTTCTGGATATCTGGCCATGCTTTGGTGACGAATTGCATCTTCAGGAGAGTCTCGAAGGCAGGGGTTTCTGGCTCCACTCCGGAGTACTTGGTTAATCCTTCACAGAGCCGAGCACAGAAATCCTCTGGGGACTCATCCTTTCCTTGTGTTATTTCAAATGCTTTGGTCAAGTTTTTCCCTTGAGGGATGGCCAATTTAATTCCTTCAATGTTCATGTGTTTCATATCTCTCAAGTGCTCCCTATGAGCGTTATTATTGATGTTCCAATTTGGATCAGCTATGGGGAACTTTGTGTCTGCAGCCACTGCTCCCTGTTGCCCTGCATGTCTCCTATCCCAGGCAGCCATTGCTGCCCTCCTAATGAGGTTCCTCTCTTCGGGGGTGAAAAGGTGTCCAAGAATATACATCAGTTTTTGGTATGTCTATTCATTGGGCCCCAGAAACAATTCCAACTGTTCCACCATTTCATGAGCATTCTCATGGAGTTTCGGAGGGTCTTTTTTAGATCCCGTAACTCGGCAGATTTTATGGGGATAGCCACAAAAATGGTGACTGGATTCCCCTGCGCATTCATGCCATTTGGGACTTCTCTGACTGGGAAAGCCGACACGGGATTGGCCGACCTTCCTCCTAGAGGCAAATTCTCTAGGTCCTTGTTTAATTGAGCCAGTTCCCTTCTGAGTCCTGGATATGCAGGTGGAGGTGGAGCCTGGGCAACTGGAGCCGGCAGGGGCGGTGGTGCCAGGATTGCCGGAGCTGATGCCGGTGGACTCCCCAGTCAGTCCTCAGTTTCGCTTTCCTCCACCTTGCTGACAAACTGTCCTACTTCTGTTTCTGGTGGAACTGGACCTTCAAAGTGAACATGATACCATACCTCCACATAGGGTATTTGCTCCTTCATCTGGTGTTTCACTATAAACTCTTTCAACTGAGTTATCCAGTATGTGCTGGTATTCCCTTCGGGATCCCAGTGGTAAGGAAACTCAGGGTCTATTAGGGGATACTTCGGCCACCTATATTGGCATAGGTAGATCATTTTCTTTTTCTCTAGACTCTGAGTGTAAGTCCTCAGATAGGGCAATGACCATTGTTGTAGTAGTTGACCCAATGGGGAGTCAGTCGGAATCAGCCTCCTCGGGGTTGATAGCCATTCCCTCTTGGAACGTCTCACACTTGCTTTGTCCCTTTCCCATTCTCCACGCTACCCGCCAACAATCTCCTAGAGATTCCCAACTCAGGGATTTACACTGTCCTCCAGCAGTCGCTGGATTCCCAGAGTTTAAGGACAGTATATCCCTTCTTCTATCCCGAAAGGCAACAAACTCACCTGATACACCCCTGGTCTCCCGGAGACAAAAGGAGTGTGGGCGTCCCCACTTCAGGTAATCAATGACACTCCCAGAGCGTCAGGCCGGCTTCTCTCTCTCTTGTTTCAAAGGATCGTCTGCTGAGTGCAGTTACCCCGGGATCCAACTGAGACAAGGGAGGGGCCCCTCTACAATGGGAGGCGGTGGTGCCACACTTACCCAGTCCCTTTTCTCCAGTCGAAATTCCATCGGGGCCCACGTTGAGCGCCAAATTGTGAGGTGGAAGCAGATAAAAATCACCAAAAGATTTGTTGATCCAAGGAAAACAAGGTTTTATTCATGTGTCTGCAGAGATGGGTTCCCTCAGGCATTGAAGGAACCCAGAGCAAAATTCAGGCCGCATTTTTATACCCTAACTGTCCGCCCCCTCGTACGAGGGCTTGGCTCACATTCTTTCTGTTTTCAAATTGACACATATATTTTGAAGGTTTATGCTGGCTCCCTATCTAGCAAAAGCAGTTACAGTTTCTGACACCTCAGCACTTTATTACAATTTCTCCTTGTTCTAGCCTCATCTTGTTTTTTTTCTCTTGTGCACAAACTGGAACACTTTTTTATTTAGCAGAGCTACTGAGTTTTAGACACACTTCCTTATTTAATTCAATGGGCCATCCAACATGACTTCGGTTCTGCTCACACTGGTCAGGGATTTCTGGGAGTTGAAGTCCAGATATCTTAATGGTACTAAGTGTGACCTAGCAGGAGACAATGGAAGACAAGGAGAAATGATTCATTTGTCCAACCACTAACCAAGGGTCTTCAAACTTGGCAAGTTTAAGACTTGTGGATTTCAACTCCCAGAATTCCTGAGCTAACATGACTGGAGGAGGGATTCTGGGAGTTGAAGTCCAGAAGTCTTAAAGTTGTCAAGTTTGAAGCGCCTTGCACTAGCCCATAGGAAAAGAAGAAAAAACTAAAAAATTACCCTCAGTTGTTAAAAAGCGGGGAAAATATGAGGCCAAATTTCCAAGCAGCCAGAAGGAGGTGTAGCCAACAAGCAATATTTCATAGCTTCAGGCTGTTTTCTTCATAGCCAGCATTTTGATATATTGCTTCAGTCCAAAAGACCATCAGTTACATTCTGTCCTATCAGAAATGGCATATAAGTTCCTGAAGATAAGACAATGCACAGTATAAACACCAAAACATAAAATTGCATTAACACCCCCCCTGAAAAAACAGTACTATGTTAAATATAACTGAAAAGGCTGAATTAAAAAGGGGCAGAGAATGATTTCATGGGTTATTATTAATTACACAGCTGTGCAATTATGCTATTTTGTTGTTTACTAAGCTGATATGCTCCTCCATTTCCAAAAATTCTGAGGGGCTGTCTTGAAAATAGCATGGTTTTATTTATGGTAGATAAAATTATGGGTGGAAGAAATCAAACAGTGGAAACAGGAATGGTCTTCAGTGATTGTATTCACTCTTTCATGTTAAATTACATTTCATGTTAAATCATGTTTTAATAATTCTTTTTTAAAAGAAGCCATGGGTAAGATAAGATAAAAACTGATTTGTCATTCTTTCTCTTATTTAAAACTTCCCCCATCGTCTTTGTGGTGGCTAAGCAGTTGGCATATGCTGGTTTACCCCCACCCCAAATAGATTCTAGTGGTTTAATTGGGATTGAAACTATGAGGGTCTTTAGGAAAATCTATATTTTGGGAAAGGTACTTATCTATGAGCATTGAAAAACAACAAGAGAGAGCAGAGGACGTTAGGCAGTTAAACAATGAATAACCTCCCATATCTAGGTCCAAATGACAAACAAAGCAATTGTTAAGGTAAGCATATTGGCAATGCGGAAGACAATTATTTTGAGTTTATTTGATTTCTTCATATTAAGAAAAGTCTAGAAGTGTAGAGCTCATTCTAAGATAATCTGCTTATTCTTTAATTCTTTTTTAATGAACAAAGAAGAGAAAAAAATATTCATATAGTTACAAAGTTTTTCTTATTGCCAAAGTCTCAAACTTCAATTCCCATTACAGAATCATGTGCTACCCAATCAAGGTCATATCTTGCAATCTCATGACTATGGCTAAACCATGAAATCATGATGCCAGGCTTTAATAAAAACCATGGGGTTGTTGTTTATTGGGAGCTTCTACACAGAACCTAGCATTGGGTCAGTGGTGGGATTCAAATTTTTTTACTACCGGTTCTGTGGCTGTGATTTGGTGGGCATGGCAGGGGAAGGATACCGTAAAATCTCCAGTCAGAGGTGGGATTTGCTGGTTCTCTGAACTATTCAAAATTTCCGCTACTGATCTTCCAGAACTAGTCAGAACCTGCTGAATACCACCTCTGCATTGAGTCCTGTGGAAACTGGTCACCCTTGGGGTATCTCTGCTGTCATTATAGATCCTGGCAGTTTGTAAGATAATTGGATATCATCTTTCCTGATATGTCTTTTTTGTTATGCTTTTCAATCTGTTTGCTAGAGCTAATAATAAAGGTTAAAATCTGTTTACCCACTGGTGTGGATCCAAAGTCCACCTGACCACTGCCCTGACACTTGGCAAAATAGTAGGTACCAGTTAAATAAATGAGAGATTCAGATTGTGGATGAGGCACCCAGATTTAACCACAATGTGGAACCATCCCCAGAATTTGATGACTAACTGCGCTCAAATTAAATGTGGTTTAATATGTCACACAAAAGTACTCAGCATGATAGGGTTCATACAATAACACTAAGTCATAAACCAAGTAGCTAAGTTCATCTGAACCTTAAACCAGGGGTGGGATTCTACCAGTTTGGACTGGTTCTATAGAACTGGTTGTTTTGATTCTATGCAATTCGGAGAACCAGCAAATTGTGTCCCGGGCTGGCCCCGCCCCTCTCTGCCCAATCAGTCATCGTGCATGTGCAACATTACGCACATGCCCAACATTGCTGACTCCGTTCTTCCCCACCCAGTCACTCCTTAAGGTATTTTTCTTTTTTCCCACCCAACGATCAGCTATTCCTACAATCATCTGTGCCAAGATTCCCCTCACTTACTTACTGCTTCACCCAGAAGGCTTCCATGAGGCCCAGGAAGGCAAAAAATGGAGGTTGGAGGCACAGCAAAAAAAACCCATCCCCTCAATTTTTTGCCTTCCTGGGCCCCAGGGAAGCTTCCTGGGAACAAAAACACTCCCCAGGAGGCTTCCCTGGGGCCCAGAAGGCCCCCCCCAAAAGAAACCACACCCACCCAGTCACATGGCATACCCACATAGCCACGTCCACAGAACCGGTTGTTACAAAATTTGAATCTCACTCCTGCCTTAAACTAAATCAAATGCATTATATGCAATGCATGAACCCAATCATCCCCATTTCTTAATGAGCTGAAAAATCATTCAAGATAGACAAGTCAGATAATTATCATTACACTTCATCAATTATGATCTTTTTTCTGAGCGGCAGAGTTAAAATGGTCACTAAGGGCTAAGGTTTATAAATGAGTCAAACTAAAACAGTCGCATCCCTCTTTATCTCAAAATTTATCAGTACGGTGTTCATTTAGAGTTTAAAAGTACATCTATTCATGTGGGTCATCTCTTCCAGAATCTTTTACTTCCAAGACTGTTAACAATGTGCTGCATGCAGTTAAGTAAGCAAAGAGTCGAGGGTTCCAAATTGCAACACAATTGATTGTTCCTGGATCCCATCTGCAACAGAATCCATCTGGAGACAAATTCAAAGCTAGAATCTGAGCTAAGAGTCCAAGACAAACAAAATTAAATGTGGAAGGCCAGGCAGAATAGAGGGAAAGTCAAACCAATTCATGTCAGATAAAGAGAAGAGCCCAAAACTAGAACCAGGCAATTAGTGAGTACATGGATTGACAACCCATTAAGAGATTATATAAGGGTACCAACATTTATTGAATACTGATAGATTGAGACACTGGATTATACAATGCAAACATTTTTGGCATTTTGATAATATAGGCATTACCAGTAAGTTGGTTTCTCAGTTTTGTCACATTGATGAAGGATCGCAAGTCCTGCTTATTTCCTCTTTGTAGCTACTCAGAGCTGTCTGAAATGATTTCAAGCATTCATCAGATTTTAAATATAAGTGCACAGGAAGAAGACTTGTCATCACTCATTGGGAAACAATGAATTGGACCCAGTGGCTTGATAAGAGCCCCTAATATAAATAAACTGACACTTGGCTTCTCCATGCAGGATTGGTAGAGATAGGGATATGGTTGAAGTCTGTCCTCATGATGATGATTGAATGTGTGGAATCTGTGAATAGAATGCTGTTTAATTCCTTTAGGGGAAGATAAAGAGTGATATTGTTGGCATGAGATTTTGTTTGTTGGTTTGTAAAAGAGGGGGAAGGAAATGAACTTTCCAGCTATTTGCTTTTGTATGTTTTCAAACTTCTGGAGCCTACTTGAATAAATTTATACAATTTTCTTGGCAATATTTTGGAAGCGTTTTCCCATTTGCTTTATCCTAGGGCTGAAAAGGAATGATTAGCCCAATGGTAACAAACTGGCTTCATATACTGTATAATCTAAGGTTAGAATTCAGTTTCCTGATTTCTAACCTTTTATCCTAAACCACTACACCAGAGATCCCCAAACTTGCTAACTTTAAGACTTGTGGACTTCAACTCCCAGAATTCTCTACCCAGCTACACTATGCTGACTGGAGAATTCTGGGACTTGAAGTCCACAAGGCTTAAAGTTGCCAAGTTTGGAGACCTCTGCACTACACCAAATAGACTCTTATTGTATTCTACTTTTCTTGTATCCTTTGGGTTTTCTTTTGTTCTTTAACTGAGTTGCCATACGTGGGTTACACAAATCCAAACAACTACTAGATGGCAACAACAATAACATCTTTATTTAGCATATCATACATGGACTAGCATTGTATATGAACATTTTAATCTAGACACAATAACCAAAACACAATAACATATAAATGTTAAAAAGAACTATGTTCAAACATCAATGTTTGGGCCATCTAACCTTCGAAGCACAGCACCATGATCAAAATTCAAATGCTGAGTAACTGGGTTCGTATTTATGATGGTTGCAGGGTCCCAGGATCATGTGATCAACTTTTGTGATTTTCTTTTTTTTTTTTTAACAAATTTTATTCAGTTTTTCACATTAAAAACAAAAATTTCTTTTTAGTGGACAACATATTTCCGGGTCATCACCTTTACATACAAATATGACAGCAATTATACATTCATATATGCATACTTAATTCTGTTATTACCTTTTCCATTCCAAATTTTCAGTAAGGAGAGAAACAAACACATTAATTCTAGCCTCTTTCATTAATCTCAATAAAAACATCTTTTTGTTTCATTTCAATTATTTCAAATATAATCCTTTATTTTTAAAATAAAGATAAATAATATGTTTCAAAATAATAATAATAATAATAATAATAATAATAATAATAATAATAATAATAATAATAATAATAATAATAATGTTACCAATGTCTCTCCTTGCTTTTAATAGTCTATATTAACTTATTAATTTAGTCGGTTCTTTAGTCTGTCATATTCCCTTTCCATTACACATTCTTTTTATAAATTCTAGATTAATACAAATTTTAACACTAAAGAAAAAAAAAACAAGTCAAGGTTTACTGCTTTGAGTGTGACACCTCAATGATTAAAATATACCTTTATTCCCTCATCTTGATTCCCAATAAACCATTATTTTTAAGAAGTTACAATAATAATCATTACATCTTTTCATTTGGATTCCGCAGCATATTTTCCCCTTTACTTTTTAATAAAAGCTATCAGTATCTATATTACCCTATTTTCTAAATATTTTTAATTGCAGAAATATTCTTATTACCTCTTGTCACCCTGTAGAATCCCCTCTTTAATTCATCAACCATTATCTCTGAAAAAACAATTTCTTTTCAACATTTTACTATTCCCATATTTCTTTATTTCATGCACCTGTTTCTTACTGCTTCTCCTCCCCCTCTTTTCTCATTCCAGTTTATATCCCTCTCTTTCTTAATATCTTCCTTCCCCTTTTCTGCTGGGTCTTTCTGCCTTTCCCGACTTCACAGGTATTCCCCCTTTTGACTGCCTTCTTAAATCTCAACTTTTTAACCTTCCTTCTTTCCCCACTTCTTTGTAGTGTTCTTTGTGTTAATTGTCTATTTAAAATGTCTTCTCCTCGAGTTGATTCCTCCTCCTCTGAAGCTCTTTCTTCTTGTTCTTCAATCGCCATTTCCATTTTTTCTAACAGAACAAAGTGATTCTCCTCTTTCCTGTAGTAATTCTCTCATATTTTTAAGTTCCATTTTTAATTCCCAAAGAGATATCATCATTACACACTCTTATATTTTATGATTGTTAAAGTCCACAAAAAACCCACTTTTACTTTCCTTCTTTTTTCTTTCAATTTTCTAAAGTTCTCAATTATTCCAGCCCAGGGTCAATACCAAAAACATCAACCAATCCCACAGTCAGTCTTTCCTTGCTTTTTTCTTTATTCTGCTTCTGCTTTCATTTTCTAAGATTCTTACTTTGTTTCAATGTTTCTTTAATGTTATATCCATACAAGTTCATTTAGAAACAGGATGCTTTCCCTTTTATTTGAGCTCAAGTTTTTTTCAAAAGGTGGCATTCTCTATTATACAAAATCTTCACCTTTTCCCCTTATTTTTTTGTTTTGGGTTTTTTGAACCTCAATATCCCAGCACAGTCCAGTCTCCAATTTGTAAACTTTATTATTATTATTTTTTGACAATCTTAAGTCCAGCTTTATTTTATGCCTGTTTATTGCCAAAATATTTCAGTCCAATTTAGTTAAATCTTTAGTTCCTACTTCTTCCTTCCCTGGTTCGAAGCCCCACTTAGCTGTCAAAAATATTTTCTTATTTTTTTCCCCTGTCCCTTTGTAATTTTGCCACTCACTTTTCTTTTCTTAAAAATTCCATGTTACCTTAATCCCAGGGTGCTTTTGTTTAGCTGTATTGCCCAAATGTCCCAATTTAGATGTTATCCACCTCTTTCTTCCCTCCTGCACAAATTTTAATCCAACTGAGTCCTCCTCTTCAGGGTGGCCATTTTAAACCACCGCTGCATTTGTCTTCGGGGGGGGGGAAGACCAAGCCCAGGAGGGGAGATGCAGCTCCCCTCAACCTGGCTTGCGGCTTTCCCTTACTCCGCTGCCCCTCCAAGGCAGCTTCAGCCCCTAATCGTAATGATCGGGGCTCTCCAATGAAAGCACACGGACCATAGCCATAGGGAGTTGCGATATACGGTCCGTCAGGGAGGAGGCTCCGCCTTCCGTGACTTTCTGATATTCAAAGTCAGTGTGGAAGCCACATTCACTTAACAGCTATGTTACTAACTTAACAACTGCTGTGGTTCTCTTAACAACTGTGGCAAGAAAAGTTGTAAAATGGGGCAAAACGCACTTCACTGATGTTTCACTTTGCAACATAATTTTTGGGCTCAATTGTGGTCATAACTCAAGGACTATCTGTATTCTATTCTTGATTTTCACCAGCTTTTTTTTCTTGGTGATGCTGTTTTGTTTGTGACAATTTGCTGATTTGGTTGAAAGACTGTATGAAGTCGAGGCCAAGAGGTGGAAGAATTCAGGGGAAAGATTTCCCTGCTGTGGTAATTCTTTTTGTTTTTTAATTTTCTACATTTTCCTTGAGCTGCTAGCCATTTCATTATCAATCATTATTTCCAAAGTACGGTAAGTAGCTGAAAGCTGTAATCAACAGTATAATATAGTTTCCTCTGATCTGGACCTAGAACGTTACATCATGTTTCTGTATGTGTATGTGTTTGCCTGCACCCTAAAATGGGCAGTGTAAAATGATTGACATACTGGAGGTGTGTAACGAAGTAGACTCCAATTATTCCAACTGGAATAAAGAGCTAGAATTCAGATAGTGAAGAATTACAAATGCACAAATTAATCACCTTTCTTGTTCTTGAAATATTAACATAAAATGATTGAACTTTAGTTAAAGCAAACCCAGCATTCCAAAAATACATGGGGAAGAGGGGTGGAGGAAGCTTTTCAAACATACTAAGGGCTCTAATTAGACATTGCATTGAACTTTTTTAAAAAATCTTTTAGGTAGAACTGCCCCTGGATGTTAACTTCCAAGCATTGTATTTTAATGATGATATTTCTCTTCCATCCACACCTAGGTATAAGCACATTTTTACAGCATTAGTATTTTAAGGACAAGAAAGGTGATTAATGGAAGGAGATAACAGAAGGACTTAGTTATTACGAAGATGGCTCGACACAGGTAATTTCCTTCTTCTTGCTCCATGGTATGAAAATCTGTGCCTTCCCTGCTTTTTGCCAATGGTAATCTTTGTTTTCACACTTACTGTACACCCATTTTGTGGCGGGGGGTGGAATGGATTCCATCCCAATCAAATAACAAATCAAAGGAATTTAAATTATCCCATTTTCTGCAGCAGTATTTCCTTTTATTTTACTGTTGAAATGGATTGGGGCGAGAGACAAGCATACAAAGCAATTTTCCTTGTGCCCACAGCTTGAAGATGCAAAAGAGGATGCCAATTCTCGACCAAAAGGCTATGATGCTTTCATTCTAATGTCAGATTTTGCCTTAAATCTTTGTACTTTTAACACAGAATCTAGGTGTAAGATTCCTTTTCACCATAGAAATATGCAGTGCCCCACCTAAAAGCATGTCGTTAAGAAGTTCCCAAATGAAGTATCCTGGCCCAGTCATTCCTAAAAAGTCTTTGAATTGAGCATCATTTTTGGCAATTGACAGGAATATCCAGGTAGGTTTGTTAAGAACAGTATAGAAGGGTTTTATTTTATTTTATTTGTATCTTTATTTTATTTGTATTTTATTTATTATTTTTACAAATAACTCAACATTTCCAACACACCTTCTTTTCCTATTTTTCCCACAACAGGAATGCTGTGAGAAGGGTTGGGCTGAGAGAGAGAGAGAGGGAGGGAGGGAGGGAGGGAGGGAGAGAGAGAGAGAGAGAGAGGCTGACCCAAGGTCACCCAGCTAGCTTTCATAGTGTGATGACCCAGGGCATGGCACAAAGGTAACACAGTCAGAAAAGTAATAAGAGTCTCTTTATTATCTCCAACTTTGCCCCCAGTGTTCATGTAAAGCCCCTGTCACACTGCACCAACGGATGGAAAGAGTATGTAAAACGGACAAAAAAGCTTGCCATCCGTTGGAAAACGCGATGTACTCACTGCCTCCGTTTTGCTTTCTCTCTATCCGTCCAGCATCCGTTTATGGACGTTTCATCCGCTCAGAAAGTTTTGAGCTGCTCAAAACTTTTGCGCGGAAAATGTATCCAATTCGTCCGTTCTGCATCCGCTACGCATCCGCGACGCATCCGCGACGCATCTGCGACGCATCTGTTACGCATCCGCTATATCCGCTAGGCATCCACTCGGATGCAGGGAGGAAGCGGAACAGATGCAGAACGGATGCAGAACAGATGCCTAGAGGATGCAGCACGGAAACAAAGCATGTAAAACAAAAAAAAACGTTCGCAGAGGGGACCTATCTCGGATATTAAGGATGTCTAAAGGATGTCTAGAGGATGTCTAGAGGATGCCTAGAGGATGCAAAGGGACACCTATACTGTCTATAAAAAGGGGGAGCAACTCACCTGTATCTCACTTTCAGACCAGCAGACCAGCTGTGCAGACCTCTGCAGCCTTCATCTGACTCTTCCTCTTCCACAGCATCCAGTCATGTCCATCGTGGATCGTAACACAGTCCTTTTGGCAGCCACCATCGTTCTGCAACAGTGCGAAGCCATCTACAGGCTCTGTGAACTCTACTACGGGAAGCAAAAGAGGCGGCCAAGAAGCCTCTGGGTACGAAGATGGTTCACCAGAAGAGCAGAGGACGGACTGTACAGCAAGCTGATGGTAGAGCTCAGGAACGAAGACACTCGGGCATTCCAGAACTTCATGAGGATGCCTCCAGCCATGTTTGATGAAGTTGTGCAGCGGCTGACACACAGGTTGACCAAGACAAACACCAACTTCCGGCCCAGCCTGGACCCTGGGCTCAAGGTGGCACTCACTCTGCGCCACCTGGCCTCAGGGACCATCTACAGCAGCATGCAGTACGGATGGAGGGTGCCACACAACACCATCAGCATTGTGGTCAAAGAAGTGGTGCAGGCCATCATTGAAGAATACAAGGAGGAGCTCCTCCAGTGCCCCTCCACTGAAGAAGGATGGAAGAAAGTTGCAGAGTAGTGGTATCAGAGGTGGAACTTCCCCCACACCATTGGAGCCATTGATGGCAAGCACGTGGTCTGCAAAGTGCCAGTAAACTCAGGGTCCACTTATTTCAACTACAAGGGCTTCTTCAGCATCATCCTCTTCGCCATGGTCGATGCTGACTACAAGTTCATGTACATCGATGCTTCAGGCAACGGGTCAGCTTCAGATGCCCAGGTATACAACATCAGTGACCTCAAGGAGGGGCTGGAACGCAACCTCATGGTGGGCTTCCCAGATCCAGACCCGCTGCCCAACGACACGCAAGATGTGCCCTACTTCATTGTGGGGGATGACGCCTTCTCCCTCACAACCTACCTCATGAAGCCCTACATCTCCAAATACCTCACCCGTGAAGAGAGGATCTTCAACTACAGGCTGTCCAGGGCAAGGCGGGTGGTGGAGAACGCCTTTGGCATCCTGGCTAACAGGTTCCAGGTACTTCTCACCACCATGCAGCATTGCCCAGAGACCGTGAGGAGGATCATGGAAGCTTGCTGCATCCTGCACAATCTCATGTGCACCCGCTACCCAGTCTTGCAGAACAGGCTCGTGGACCTCCAACAAAGCCTGGGGAATGGAGGCAAGGGCGAAACCTGATAGACACTCAGGATGTGCAAGGCCCCAACAGAGCCTCACGTGAAGGGAAGAAGCAGCGCAACTTCCTGAAACACCGGTGCAACTCCCCAGCTGGAACGGTGGAGTGGCAAGACAGGATGATAGATGATTAATGGATGCTTCCTTGAGGCTGTCTCATCACACGGATGAGATTGGGCCATGTATGTTGGGTGGGCCTACAATGAACAGGGCATTTAATAAAGAGTTGTGTTTATGTTGACATGTGTGGATGATTGATTACATTATTATTGATAAAAAAGGGCTATAGGTGTGGCACCTGGGAGGGTGGACCAAACAGTCCCACTATGCTTGCACTGGAGGTTTATCTATCCCACAGCTATTACCCATCCCTAAGATATCCCTGCCCATTCCACAGGTATCCCTGCCCATCCCACAAGTATCCCTGTCCATCCCAAAGGTATCCCTGCCCATCCCACTGCTATCCTTACCCATCCCAAAGGTATCCCTGCCCATCCCACTGCTATCTTAACCCATCCCACAAGCATGCAAAGGCTTTTCTAAAAGTTTCCACCAAGACTTTATTAAAAAAAAGAAATGAAGCAAGTGTATGAATCAAAAATAGACTTTATTAACAAGAAGCTATAAAACAAAATGAGTCTCTGGCACTCCTCTTGGTCGCTCAGTCTCATGGGTGAAGGGGCTAGGTGCTGTGGAGGTGGCTGGTGCTGGATTGCTTGTCATCAGCTACTCCAGCAGCAGAAGCAGCAGAAGCAGCAGAAGCCCCAGCCCCAGAAGAGCGAGCCCGTGCTGCAGAAGCCCCAGCAGAACCAGAGTGAGGGCTGAGGCTTGCTGTGCTTCCGCATGGTTGTGGGGTTGCTGGCTGGCAGGGAGGCTGGCAGGAACCAAGGCAGGCATCAAGGCTTGCAGGGAGGCAGGCACCAAGGCTGGCAGGAAGGCTGTCAGGCAGACAGGCACCAAGGCTGTCAGGCAGGCAGGCACCAAGGCTGGCAGGAAGGCTGGCAGGCACCAAGGCTGGCAGGAAGGCAGGCACGAAGGCTGGCAGGAAGGCTGCAGGCAGGCAGGCAGGCACCAAGGCTGGCAGGAAGGCTGGCAGGAAGGCTGGCAGGGAGGCAGACAGCAAGGCTGGCAGGGAGGCTGGCAGGGAGGCTGGCAGCAAGGCTGGCAGCAAGGCTTGCAGGCAGACATGCAGGCAGGGCAGGCAAGGCAGTCAATCTGTCCGGCAGCAGGTCTTTCCTCTGAATGGCGATCTGCTTCCCAGCTGCTTCCGTTATATCCGTGGGGCTGACGCAATGCATCCTCCCCGCATGCGCAATTAACGCTCGGCATCCACTAGGCTTCCACTGTGCATCCGCTAGGCTTCCGCTCTGCATCCGCTTCATCCGCTGTGCATCTGCTCTGCATCCGTTGTATCCGTTCCACATCCACTTTGCTGAGGTCCCCCGGAAGCCTAGCAGATGTGCCATCCGCTCCCATCTGCTTCCATCCGCTGGGCTTCCGTTCCGCATCCGCTTTCCATCCGCCCTGCGTCCTCCCCCCGTCCGTGTTATCCGCTCCGGTTATGCAAATTTTTGCCCCTTCTGAGAGCGGATAACAACAGATGGAACATTTTTCTCATCCGTTGTTAACGTTTTGCATCCGTTGGGCAGTGTGACAGGGCCTTTACCTTTGAGCTGGAGAAAAACTCTCCCAGGAACAGCCTTTGAGTGTAGAAAATTCAGTCCAAAACAAGGTACACAGAAACTGTAACTTAAAATCCAAACAACCCAAACTGAAGTAATTAGTTTGGCAAGGCAGGAACAGGAATTTCAAAGTTGAAAGCATAGCAAAACTCACACGGTTGGGAAAACACCAGGAACACAGATAAGCCACAATGATACAAGATAAAATAAAGTTTGCTCCCAACAGCTTGCTGCACGTAGCTTGCCTTTTTTATACACTGTTTCCAGCTTCAACTAATGAAGGGAGTCAGGGCCCTTTCCTCCCTCATAAGCCATGCAACCCACGTTGCTCTCTTCACCGTTCCTCCCTGCGTGCCCTAGGGTGAAGAGAGGGTGGGCCTGGGTCTTCGTCTGAATTCGCCCTCCCTTATTCTATCTTCTCCCTGCTCTGCCCAGCTGAACTTTGCCTTTCCCTAGTTTCTTCCACAACCAACGGAGCCTCCCACTCCCTGTCAGCTGTTCGGCTTCCTCCTCTGAGTCAGATTCTGACAGGGACATGACACATGGCTAAAGCAGGACTAGAACTCATGGCATCTCACTTTCTAGCCTGGTGCCTTAATTTCTACACCAAACTGGACTCTCTGGATTTCTAGTTTTGCCTTTGCCTTCTAGATTCTCCACTCACCTCCATTTTCCTCTTTAGCCTACAACTGAAAGATTTCCTGGCAGTCTTCTTTCCACCGATTAATCAGATCTGATCCTGCTTGGTTTTTTGAAGTTCAGCCAACATTGGTTAAGTACTGCCATCTAGCTAGGTCAGTCTACTTTACACATGTGAAATAGGTTTGTGTTTGCCTTTTCTCCTGAGAAAATGCATCAAAGAAGGTATTAGAAATATTAATTCGGTTCCTATGCCTATGAGTGACAACCCATCCATCCTCTGACTCATCTTGCCATGCCTTTATTCCAAACATGCTAGCAGCAATAGGCTGAGAAAAGAAGAGCCCTCCTTTTATAAACCGAGGGCCAAATATTGTATATGTATCTTCCTGATATATACATATGATTACATCTTTATCCTACCAGCTGCCCAGAGTCACCTTCCAGGGGAGATAGGAGACACAAAAATTCAATCAAGAAAAAAATAAAAACATAGGCTAATTGTTGCATTGATAATTATTTAGCTTTAAACTATATTGGCTTTATATCAGTGGTGCATTTCAAAATAGTTTACCGCTGGTTCAGTGGGCATGGCTTTGTGCATGCACACCAAACATGCACTTTGTGCAGGCACAGAAGCTTTCTGACTCACCTCCTGCAATCCTGCACTCTTCCTATTGCTTCAGCAGCAGATGCGCGGCAATCTGCTGTGCCACACATGCGCTTCAAAAACAGGGAGCACTATGGGAGCCCAGGCAGGTGGGCCCAACAGAAGTTCCAGCAGCTTCTCAGAGAGATCCAGTTTGGTCTCCAATTTTCGGCGCTACTGATATGCCAGAACCGGGCAGAACCAGTAGAATACCATCACTGCTTTATACAATGTATACAGATAGACTTTGATAGTGCTGGCTGAGGAAGTTTTGGATAGTTTTAAACCTCTGAATTATGCCTATAATAACAGAATAACAGAGTTGGAAGGAAACTTGAAGGTTTTCTAGCCTAATTCCTCTGTTCAAGTAGGAGACCCTATACCATGCCAGAAGCAAATGGGCAAAAATAAGACTTAAGCTAAAAAAAGTCAATTCGTTCATAATCAGGGATAAAGTAATAGGTCTTTATTTATTTTTTTTTACAAATGAAAATATTATAAAAAGAAAAACAAACATAAAATAAAAGGTTGTCCTTAGGTAATGTTTGCTCTGTTTAGCTACTTTTCCAACATAGGATGCTGAAAAAGTAACTTTACGACAAGTGTGTTCTGACCCATGCCCTTTTCCAAAAAATCAAACACAATCCAAAGGGAATAGAAACCTTTTAATGCTTCTGCAAAATAATTAGCTGTGATAAGCACAAGCCTTGCCAAACTGTGCTTGACTTGGCAAAAGATAATAGACAAGAAATAATTTGCAATGCAAAACTTTTCAAATACAAACTCAGGATACTGGAATGTCCACAAGGCTGGAGTTTCAAAACGTCTTTGCCTTCTGCAAAATATGTTCATTTCACAGCTGGCTTTTATCTTCTTGAAGGAGGGGCCATCACTTTGCAGCCTTACTCCTGAGTCACCCATGCTGTTGCAGCTGCTCTTTCCTTCGAGTAGCCCTGCATGCACACGCACTTGGCACAGGCTTCTCGGTAACCTCCTCATCGCTGCTGCCAGCCCTCACAATCTCTGAAGGTAGCAGTCTACTCCCTAATGGTCCTGGCCCCTCATCTGAGTCCTCGCTCTCCTCAGCCATCCGCATCTGCTGCTGGTTAACCACAACACAGTGTCCTCACACTCACGTGATTGAGATTTGGGTGCCTCACAACCAATTTCCGGCTGCCGCAGTGTCCCACTTCACAAATTCCCACAATGGAAAAGCCAGTAGTAAAATCACAACTTATGGTTATGTGATGTCTTACTTAACATGATTTGCTTTACATCTGCAATGGAAACAAGGTTATAAGTTCATTGCAGTTATACGATGTTTCACTTTACAATCATGTCACATAGCAACAGAGAAGCTCATCCCAATTATGGTACTTAAAAGCAAGGATTACCTCTATGATCTATCTGTCCTTAATTCACCGTAAAAATAGCAAAGGTTTTAAAGTTCTAGTCTAACCTTTAACAGGGAAAACATTTTCAGACTTTTTATACTATAGGTCTGTTTGAACGTGGCTCTTTTCTGGGAATGTTGTGGGCAACACCAGTTTATGAATTGCATTCAGCTACATCTGGATGTATTTATCTCCTATTAAGCAGTAGCCTATAAATCAAAGAGATCTCTTAATCTTAGTGGTATATTTTCAAAGAAGAGAACTATTTGGCCCTGCAGTTGTGATGCTAGACTACAACCTTGAACGAGAATTACCTTCAAGAATTTAGTCCAAAAAGTGAGCAGGATAAAGACATTTCTGGTCTTCACATTCATGTGACTTTCCCCAAGCCAAAAAAAAAAAAAAAAAATTAGAGAAAAGAAATTAACATCCAAATTCTGCTTGCTATGGAAAACAGGAAAAAGCCAGTGTTTCTTCCAGTTTTTAACTTCATTGGAGTTGTGTATTGTGTATAACATATGAAATAGTGCTGGGTCAGTACCAGAGGGGTATTCAGCAGGTTCTGACCAGTTCTGAAGAACTGGTAGCGGACATTTTGAGTAGTTTGGAGAACTGGCAAATACCACCTCTGACTGGCCCCATACCCATCTATTCTTTGCCTCCTGAGTCTCAGCTAATTGGCTGGCTCTTCTTTTGTTGCCCTTTTG
This sequence comes from Laticauda colubrina, assembly GCA_015471245.1. NCBI lineage: Eukaryota > Metazoa > Chordata > Lepidosauria > Squamata > Elapidae > Laticauda > Laticauda colubrina. The sequence goes on along the minus strand of BLBF01000063.1, from coordinate 15,351,894 downwards.
TTACACAGGAGAACAAAGCTGGAAAGCAGGCTAGTGGGGTGGGGAAGGAATGGAGATTTTACAGCATCCTTCCACTGGAGTGGGGTGGGAATTGAAATTTTCCTTCCCCTGCCAGCCCACCATGCCACACCCACCAAGCCACACCCACAAAACCAGTAGTAAAAACAATTGAATCCAACCACTGGTCAGTACAGTTGCTTAGTGCATATAACATGCAAAAGAGTGCTTCTTAGAGAAGGCCTGAAATGCTGTTCAGGAAAGTTAAATATGTGTATTAATCTTATCTTTCAAATCTCAACTGTGTGCACATTGCTAGAGAATGGTTGATACCACATCCCGAACTAGTGGATGATCTCATGTAGGGATTGCAGATGTGATCTCTCCACCCATTCCCATCAATACCAATAGACGTGCATCCAAAATACCTGCAGGTAATGACTGTGTATCATAGTGAAATATCCATTGGAAATGTGTTCACAAGCACGATATGAAAATATATGATTTGACACATTTTTCTTAAAATCATCCTGTCAGGCAGAAACAGAATGAATGGATTTCTGATAATATATATGAAAACTGTCATAGACTGGTTATGACCTAGCTTGTTTATTGCTACTGCAACTTGAAATTTATGCAAATAAATCAATGACTTGTTCATTTCTGGATTTGGTTGCTCAAACCTCAGACCCAACATAGAGGAATTTATACCTGTGTTTCTTACTATAGAGTTGGTACAGATTGAATAAAAAGATTGTTCGAAAGGAAAAAATGGCTTTTTGTGTAAATTACTTGAAGCAGGGCTTGATTTGTGTTTTTAAAAGAACTCAATTAAAATATAGATTTTAACTGAGGACATTTTAACTGGGACATTCAAAAATGAAGATGTGAATGTTTGGGACAACTTAGGGTGGTAACAGAAATTAAATTCATAAGTGATGCAGAGATATTAAATCTAAATTGGAGACTATCAGCTCAGATTTGGAAGTTGTACAGATTCTGATGTATCCACCGTGTAACATTGGAAGGAAATATTGCTGAGCTATCAGGACTCCATAGTTCAACTTCAACAAAGTTTCCAAATTGCTTTGGTTGTTTTTTTCTCTTGAGGTGGTCCAAGCAAGCAGTTTTCCAAGAGTGGAATATGAAAACAGGGAGTGGGTTGTCCCATTGCAACACTGTGGGTGGGAGGTTGATAATAATAATAATAATAATAATAATAATAATAATAATAATAATAAT
>BLBF01000063.1:15308041-15350645 GCA_015471245.1 Laticauda colubrina | reverse complement strand
ATAATAATAATAATAATAATAATAATAATAATAATAATAATAATAATAATAATAATAATAATAATAAAATGTTCAGAAGATCTAACCACCAGCATTCTTTCATGGGCATCAAAATATATGCATGTAAGCATAATATATTATTTCAAAGCATACTTTTCTGGCATCTGCTCTGCCTCTGACAGTTTGAATGATTTCAGCAAATCTATGGAAATTACTAGAAGCATCAAAGTAGTACATTTTGTTTCTGTGGAAAGGGATTTGCTTTTCAGATTTACAGGGAAGCCAGTTTATTCACACGAACACAACACACATGCAACCACCAAAAATGAATTCTGTCCTTAAAAAGATTCTAAAAGTGTTTAGAAGTTTGAGTTAACCTCCCTTGTACATTCTAGACAATAGAGGCTGTTGAGAAAAGCAGGTACTTGTTCCTTTTCTATAAGTCACTCTTTAACTTAAATACAAATATGTGTTGAACAATCAAACCACCACCACACATATAAGTTGTCTTTAAGAATGGCTTAAAATAATTAAAGAAGGGATCAATTCTTTAATGTTTACTTGGGCTTCAGACTGGGGTATCCTGTAACTCTGAGACAGCATGGGATTAAGAGCAAGAGGCACAGTGTTATTAGTGGTTCTCTTTCCTTTAGGGCTGATTCCAGTCAGCATTGCTTGGTGGGCAGGGATCAAATTTGAGGCCCCTATTTTGCCAATTTCTCTCCCAACTTTAAAAAAAAAAAACATCTTATGAAGTTGTTGGGACAGATCATCTATCAACACTAATGATGTATCTTAAGTATGCTGATGATGCCCAATTATACATCTCTGCACTGGGCCAACCAAGTGATGTTTTCAAGGTTCTATCCTAGTATTTCCTGTTCTGTATAAAATGGTTTACTCCAAATATCTCAAATGTGATTGGCCAGAAAGGCCTGCATGGGATTGGTTCACTAAGAACCAATCCAGGAGAACTGCCAAAAGGCAGCAAACTCAAGTAAATGTCATTGGCTACAAGCTGGCAGGCAAGCCGTATATAAAGGCTGCCGCGGCTTGAGCCAAACCATTCCGTTTGCTGTTAATAGTGAAATAAATACATTTGCTGTTGGAACCCGGTCTACCTCACGTTTTTCCGGACGGAACACTGGCAACGAGGATGGGATCATCCTAAAATGTGAGACTGTGAACGCGGTGAATTGAAATCCAGGCTAGAAGCGATGGCCGGAAATAATGCACCGCCTGCACCCTTCAATCCCAATGAAGAGGATTGGAAATCTTACGTAAACCGTTTTCAAATGTATTTAGAAAGCAACGAGATGGAGGAGATCTCAGACCAGTGTAAGAGGGCTGTCTTCCTAATGCATTGTGGACCAACTGTGTTCAAGATGGCCAAAGCATTGGTGAAGCCCAGAGACGTAAAACAAATGACCTGGCCTGAACTCCAGCAGATGCTAAAGGCCCACTACGCACCAGTAGTGTCAAATCTCATCAAATGGCAGGAGTTCTACCGAAGGGACCAAAAAGAAGGCAAGACCATCGCTGACTTTGTGGCAGCTCTCCGACAACTGGGGGGAGCATGCGAGTTCCTGAACTTAGATGAAGCCATGCGAGATCGAGTGGTACTAGGCCTAAAAGACTCTAATTTACAAAGTAAATTGCTAAATAAACCCAATATAACAGTGGCTGAAGCAATCACAGAAGCCACAGCCGCAGAAGCCGCAAAAAAGTCAGCAGCCACTATGAAGCAAATGAATGCGAATAACGACGAAACGATCCTAGCCAGAGGAAAGAAGCAAGTTCCCGCCACCACACATCACGAAGATTTTGACGAAACATCAGGATCCGAAGATGATGACGATGAGGTCCACCGCCTGTACGCCAACAAAAAAAGGCGCGAAAAAAGAAACTGGCGGGAATGCACCAGCTGTGGAGGAAACCACCCTCGAGCCGATTGCAGATTCCTTGATGCCATCTGCCGAGCTTGCAGGAAAAGGGGACACATCGAGAAAGTCTGTAGGAATCGCAAAAATAACAGCCCTAACAGACGCAGTAACTCTCCACCACAAGCTGAATCGAAGCAAGCCGAGAGAAAGTGGGAGCGCAACAAATGAGCCAGTAACTGAGAAAAGACCCATCAAACTGTCACTATTGGAAGCGCTCAGACGGAAAGCGGGAGAAAAGTCAAAATCATCGTAAAAATTGAAGGTAGCCCCTCTGAGATGGAAGTCGATTCAGGATCTTTCCTGTCAATGGTGTCGTGGGACACAATCAGACGACTGGTCCCAAATATCAAATTAAAAGAACTCCAGAAACAAAAGTTAACTCTGAAGGACTACCAAGGGAATCGAATCCCTGTGGTAGGTCTCGGACATTTCCGAGTTGCCTACAAGCAGCACGTCGAAGTCCTGCCTCTAACAATAGTCGACTGAGTCCTACCCAGCCTCCTGGGCATCAAATGGTTTGCACCATTGGGCATCGGAATGACCGGAGTGGACCGAGTAGCCGCAACCGACTGGGAAGAAAGCCTGATTCATGAGTTCCAGGACGTTTTCGATGGCACCCTAGGCAGGTACCAGGGGACCCCAATTTCCTTTAGTTTAGACCCCTAGGTGATCCCTTGAAGATTAAAGGCCAGACGAGTTCCCTTTGTGTTAAAAGCAAAAATAGAGGAACAATTGAATACATTAATTGACCAAGGGGTCTTGGAACCTATTGACCATGCTAGGTGGGAGTAACACCGGTTAGTAACACCGGTTAAACCTGATGGGTCAGTACACATCTGTGGAGACTGCAAGGCTACCCTGAACCATGCGCTACAACAAAGCGCATACCCTGTGCCAGTCGTACAACATTTGTTACACTCACTCGGGGGAGGAAAATTTTTTGCCAAACTAGATTTAGCACAAGCATACCAACAGCTTCCAGTAGACCCATTAACGGCCGAGGCACAGAGAATAGTAACTCACAAAGGGGCATTCAAGTGTAACAGACTTCAATTTGGAGTAAGCGTTGCCCCAGGCATTTTCCAAAGCCTCATGGAACGCCTATGAAATGGAATAAAAGGGGTCGTACCATATTTTGACGACGTCCTAATTTTGGCTAAAGATACGACCCAACTAGAAAAAAGACTAAGAGAAGTGCAAACAATATTTAGAGAATCCGGCCTGAAAGTTAAAAAAGAAAAATGCTTAATGACTGATCGCGTCGAATTTCTGGGCTACTTAATTGATGGAGAGGGTATATACCCTACAGAAAAAAAGGTCAAGGCTATTAAAGACGCACCACAACCAAAAAACAAAACAGAATTGCAGGCATTTTTGGGTCTAATAAATTTCTATAACGTATTCCTCCCCCACAAAGCAACAATAGCGGGACCATTACACCGTTTGCTGGATAAGAAAACTAATTGGACTTGGGGTCATAGAGAACAAAGGCATTCCAGAGAATAAAAAATTTATTTACCTCAAACACTGTTCTTATCCAGTTTAGGAACACACTTCCATTGACGGTCACCTGTGATGCCTCACCGTTTGGAGTCGGTGCCATCCTGAGCCACCAATTGCCAGATGGGAGTCACATATGTCACTTATGTCTCTTATTACTCAAAGACTCTTTCTAAAACAGAACGTAACTATAGTCAACTAAACAGAGAAGCCCTGGCAATTGTCACCCAAGTGAAATGCTTTCACAAGTACCTCTATGGAAGAACATTTTCAATCGTAACGGACCATAAACCGTTACTAGGAATTCTGGTGGGAAACAAACCTACACCGAACATTTTATCCCCGCGGATGACTAGATGGTCAGAATTCCTAGCAGCATACTCTTACACATTGACACATCCACCAGGAAACAAATCTCCCATGCAGACGCATTAAGTCGAACACCGCTACCAACGTCAGAGGAAGACCCGGCGCCAACAATGACCACCCTGCAAATAGAAACATGCCCTGAACTACCAATATCTGCAAACGATGTCACCAGAGCCACCGCCAAGTACCCAGTGACTGCCTGCATTTTAAACTGGGTAGGTAAAGATTGGCCGGAAAACCAAAAAACTGAAAACTTTAAATCCTTCCGGACCAGACAGACTGAACTTTCAATTCAAAAAGGCTGTTTATTATGGGGTGATTGGGTGGTAATTCCTGCTAGATTAAAAACTAGAGTGCTGGGCATGCTTCATGAGGGCCACCCTGGTATTGTAAAAATGAAAAGTCTAGCTAGAAGCTATGTCTGGTGGCCTGGTTTAGATAAGGATATTGAATACTGGGTTGCTACTTGCACTAAATGCCAGAAAACCAGACCTTCCCCACCACAAGCACCCATAAGGGACTGGGAGACCCCACGAGGCCCCTGGTCTTGGATCCATATTGACTTTGTGGGTCCTACTAGGGGGCACACCTTTTTGATTGTCGTAGATGCATACTCAAATTGGTTGGAAGTTGTAGTAATGTCATCTACGACAACCGATGCAGTTATTAAACAACTCAACAAACTATTCGCAACCCATGGATTGCTGGACAACGGGCCTCAACTAACTGCTATACAATTTGAGCAGTACCTAGCCTCCTTAGGTATATGCCATGCACTAACTGTGCCGGCTCACCCGGCAGCAAATGGTAGGTCCGAGAGAATGGACAGGTTTACTAAAGAGGGTTTAGAAAAAATGGACCTTGGGGATGTCCAGGATAAAATCAACCATCTACTCACCCTCCAACATATCACCCCCAGCACGGTAACTAACAAAAGCCCAGCGGGATTGTTAATGGGGAGAAAACTTAGGTCACAATTAGATAGGTTACATCCAAATTACACTTTGGAAAGACCCCCCGATTCCTCCAGCCGTTTCTGCACGTTTGAAATCGGCGACCTAGTCTACGCAAAAAATTTCACCGGGGACCCTCTATGGCTTCCAGCCACAATCACACAAATAACAGGCCTCCGGTCCTACCGCCTAACTGTAGACGATGGCAGGGAATGGAAACAGCACATAGACCAGCTTCGTTCCCGAAATATTGAACGAAATACAAATACACAACCCCAAATAATAAAAATCTATGAAAACAAAATGAAAGAAGGGGGGAAATACAAAAGAGTAATAATAAAGAACTTTTAAAAATAAATCCAGAACATCTAACCAATCAAAAAGAGCAAAAAGAAAACTTACGGTTAGATGAGACTTGCGGGAAAAATCCAGATGAAGAGAAACCCATCCTGGAAGGGGCCAGCCAAGCCTGCTCGACCTGCCCGGGAAAGCCAGGAGGGAGCGGCAAAACCACCGGCCTGAACAACTCAAGCGGTACCAAAATGGCTGACTCACCCTTCCAGGCGGTTCCATGGAGAAGAGCCAGAGAGACAGCAACCCCATCCGAACTGGTTGAGATCTTCAGCGAAAATGAACCGCACAAGTCCAGTAGAGTCAGAAGAAGCCCCACCTACCTGCGCAACTACGTCACCCACGTAGGACTAAACTAAGGGGGGAGGGGTGTTCTGTATAAAATGGTTTACTCCAAATATCTCAAATGTGATTGGCCAGAAAGGCCTGCATGGGATTGGTTCACTAAGAACCAATCCAGGAGAACCGCCGAAAGGCAGCAAACTCAAGTAAATGTCATTGGCTACAATGTCATTGGCCGTATATAAAGGCTGCCACGGCTTGAACCAAACCATTCCATTTGCTGTTAATAGTGAAATAAATACATTTGCTGTTGGAACCTGGTCTACCTCACGTTTTTCCAGACGGAACATTTCCAAGCTGTGAAGGTCTGGAGGAAGAAAGCTTCAGCTCAACCCTGGTAAAATCAGAGCAATGGGTTTTGAAGGCCCTCAGACCCATGATTTTCTAGCTATATCTTTGAATGGCTTAGCACTCCTCTGGATAGAGTTGGTGGGCAACTTGAAAGTCCTTGTGGATTCAGAGGTCCTGCTCAAAGATCAAACCGGAGGATCTTTCACAGGTCCATCTTTGTGCCAGTTGCACCCACACTTCAACCAAGAAGCCCTGCTTTAGTTGTCTCCTGGCTGGGTTAATATAAAATGGACTACATGGAACTGCCCTTGAACAACATTTGAACATTGCAACTGATCTGGAACATGACAATGCAGAGAATCTTGGACAATTCATGGTATACCTATGATACCTCTGCTCTATGAGTTGGGCTTCTGGGCAAGTGCTTCTGGTCATCTATGAAGCTCTGTGTGGCTTGGAGCCAAGTTACTTGAAGGCCCATTTGTCTCTAAGCATTTCTGCTCACCCCACCCAAATTGGCAGGGTTTACTACTTTCATTAGTAAGTGTTATGTCATGGAAATCATAATGGCTCTGGTTCTCCTGTTTGTTGCAAGCATTGAAAATCTGAATGTTTTCTCAATCACTTGGACTAGGATGTTAGTAAAGATGATGATGGATGTAGGTTACTTTTTTTTTGTACTATGTTTGATATTTTTAATCTTTGATGCACTTCCCAGACTCACTATTATGAGATGGGCAATTATATAAATTGCTTAAATAAGTAAATCAACAAACAAATCAATGTAAAGTCCCATAACTCCTCAAATGTGGCTTCTTTAAATTTGATTGAAACCAGTATAAATAATATTAATCAGGAATAAATAAAATCAGGTAGGGTTTTTCCATTTTTGACCTGTTTAAAGTTTTTTGTTTTAATATTATATTAGAATAATATTTCTATTATTTAATTCAAGAAGATATTTAACTTTTAGAGGAGACCAACAACTACTGTAAAATGCCAATGTAACTGTTTCCAAAGTAGCTTTTTTTAATATTTCACAATACTGTATGAAATAGCATTTTCAAAGAAACAAGAATATCTCCAAAAATAATTGTATAATTGTACAGTAAATACTTAAACATTCACATACCTTATTTTATGCTAGTTAAGGAGATAAAGTTCTTGTTATTCCCCCCACTAGTTCTCATTCACTTTGAAGAAAGATTCATTGAATCAAAAAAATTTAACGTCAGGATGGGATCTTGGAGAATACCTAAAACCCCTGCCAACTACAGAAATTCAATATTACAGCATCCTCAACAGATGGTCATCCAGATGGCTGAACACATCCTGCAAAGGTGAACCCACCACCTCCCAAGTCAATCTATTCTACTGTTGAACAGTTCTTACATTTAGGAAATATTACTTGATGCCCAACCAAAACTTGCTTTCCTGTCATTTAAACCAATTGTTTCTTGCTGCATGTTCTGGAACAACTTCAAATAATCCTGCTCCATGTTCTACATGAGAATCTTTCAGTAGCTTGAAGACAGCTATCATATCATATGTAGTTAATGCCTCATGGGAGATGTAGTTCATGTCATGTGGTCACATCTGTAATCCTGATTGGTCACTGTAGTGACCTCTAATTCGATTGGGAGGATTTTCAGTCATTCTTGCTTGGACCCCAGCATCGTGCTGGATTCTTTCCCTTTGCTGCATCATTATGGGATGAAGATAACCATCTTTTCACACTAGGAAGACAACTATGCAAAGATTGGACATTAGATAAATCTCAACATAAATGTGAGTTATAACTTGAGGATGCCTGATATAATTCAATAAAGAAACTTTGTATGGAAGCCTTTGTAGTGTTTAACTCCTTATCTCAAATATTTTGAGAAGGTAAATCTTGCTTGAGACAAGACAGGAAAGATTATTGCAGATTAAAGGAAAGCAGCCAGATGTTTTTGATGCTGGGATCACCCTGCTCATTCTATCCAGAGGAACCATTTAAAAATATATATTTGTTGGTATTATTGCTCTGCCATCCAAGGCAGCCCCAATCAAAGTGCCTATCTTCATGGCAGATTGACTCTTTTTATTGGCACAGTACTGTTTACCCATTTTTCACATAAAGTTTGCCGAGTTATTTCTCTGTGTTCTACCTATTAAAAGACCATTAAGAAAGGAATTAGTTCTCTTTTTAACAGCTGGATTAAAATGGTTGATCACCATGCTCTTTTATTTCTTTTTTGTTCTTAGCATGATAGATTGCCAACATGTTTTAGAAATATTCCCGACATATGTATATAAGAGAATACACAAGATGGTTCTTTGGAGAAAGGATCTAGATAAAAATGATTTCAACAGAGGTTACCTCAGTAGTTACCCAACATCCATGTTGAGGCACAAATTCCACCTCCAGACAAAAGCACTGAGAATTTCTGGGTAAACAGCAGTGGATGAAACAAACTATGAGCTAGTTTGCTTCGAGCTAGTTGGTATAGAGAAGTGGCTGCTGCTTTTATTGCTTCTCCCTTTGAATTTTCACCTCCTAAAGTATCTTGTGGTTGGAAAAGGAAAAGAAAGAAGAGAAAAAAAAACTCAGTCATGCTTTGTATGTTGTTTTCAAAAGGCAATGCAAGACACCTCCTGCAATACTATGAAAAACAATGAACCATGCAATATGTAGAGCATGGAAAGAGGAAATTCCAAAGAATCATGCCTTGCTATCTGTATGTCAAAGAAGACCTAGCATGGTATTACAATTATATGAGCTATGGTGGCACAGTAGTTAGAGTGCATGACTGCAGGCCACTTCTGCTGACTGCCAGCTGACTGCAATTTGGCAGTTCAAATTTCACCAGGCTCAAGGTTGACTCAGCCTTCTATCCATTTCAGGCGGCTAAAATGAGGAGTCAGATTGTTGAGGGCAAATATGCTGACTCTGTAAACCACTTAGAGAGGTCTGTAAAAGCACTCTAAAGTGGTATATAAGTCTAAGTGCTATTGCTATTACAGAGAACTTTTTTTATCTGAAGATTGTCAGAGCATACAATTGCCCTTTAGATTTAAAAACCTTCAGTGTTGGAGCATCCACAACTTCTAGAGGCAAGTTATTCTGCTGATTAATTGTTCTAATTGTCAGGAAATTTCTCCTTAGTTCGAAGTTCTCTCCTTGATTAGTTTCCATCCGTTGCTTCTTGTCCTGCCTTCAGGTCAGTGGTGGGATTGAAAAGTTTTTACTACCGATTTTGTAGGCATGGCTTGGTGGGCATGGCAGAGGAAGGATACTGCAAAATTCCCATTCCCCCTCCCTCTAACTTGCTTTCCAGCTCTGTTCTCCTGTGCAGGGCAACCAAAGAAGACCCAGCTGACCAGCTGGGACTCGGGAGGCAGAGAAGAGATGGAGGCGGGGCCAGTCAGAGGTGGTATTGGCCAGTTCTCCAAAGTACTCAAAATTTCTGCTTCCGGTTCTCCAGAACTGGTCAGGCACTGTTGAATCCCACCTCTGCTTTAGGTGCTTTGGAGAATGGTTGACCTATTCTTTGTAGCAAACCCTGAGATATTGGAACACTGCTATCATGTCTCCCTTAGTCCTTCTTTTCATTAGACTAGACATATCCAATTCCTGCAACCATTCTTCACATGTTTTATCTTTCAGTCCCCTGATCATGTTTGTTACTGTTCTCTGCACTCTTTCTAAAGTCTCAACATCTTTTTTATATCATGGCAACCAAAACTGGGTGCAATATTCCAATATTCTTACTAAGGCATTATAAAATGGTATTAACACTCCACATGATCTATTAATGTTTACAGTCAAGAACCTGGTAACAACATCTGACTGGCTTTTGCTTTAGCCAAGCAAATTTGACTTGATGTTCATCATTACCATGACAAACTTAATGTTGTCACAAATTTGGAGTGTACCTTCAGGAGATTAAAAACATAATGGTGAATTGGGCTGGAAGGCTGGTAAACAATTATTTAAACTCTGAGATCTGGAGTGGTACTAGAACTACTAAAGAATGTGTGCATGCACACACACACATACATTTTTGCTGTATATTTACTGAACAAAATAAATAGGAATTGAAAAAGGCTCTTTTTTCTTCTTATATTTCATGTATTGTTCAGAAAGATGCCCTTTTTGGAAAGTTAATATTAGGCCCTTGATTTGATTTCATACTAGGTTTATTTTTTGATTTTCATTCTGCTGAATCTTACATGCCATTTATTAATTGTATTATCCATGTCACTCATTTCTTTTACACACGCTGTTGGATGTTAACTGTATTCTACTGCATTGTGGTATAAATTTGACAAATTGCCAAACCTTCCTACTATGGGTCCAGCTTGGGGAACTTGGGGTGTCAGCTGCTGATTACTCCTTTTCTTGTTTTCTGTAGGTGTTCAGAGTTCCCAATCTGAGTGGACCAGTAGCTGGAGGGGTAGGAATACCCCAAGCATTGCCAGCCCCTCTTCTTCTAGACTCCTTCATCCTTGAAAGCCCCATGGCAGTCAGATATATGACAGGAGTAGCTACTAACATGTGAGACACTACACCTGATAACTCAATGCCTAGATACAGGTATTCAACAGCAGGTTGAATATGTCTTTTTTCTGTGCTTTTTCTCTGGGTCAGATACACTCTATTCCTGTATGCTTTGAAATAAAACCTATTTTTTCTTTGGGAACAGAAAGGATCCTTTCACTCTAGATCAATCTACTTTTGCACTAGACTGAAGTAATTTGTACAGATCTGTAATGGTTATGTTCTGTATAAAAATAGTAGACTCCAAATAACTCATTCTGATTGGTTACTAAAAATAAATGGGGATAGGTTCAAAAGGAACCAATCCCCGAAGCCGCACAAAGGCGGCAAAATCAAATGAATGTCATTGGCTACAAGCTGGCAGACAGAAAAAAGGGCTGTTGCGGCTTGAGCCAATGTTCCGTTTTTGCAACTATACTTGAAATAAAGACTTTATTGTTGGAACCCGGTCTATCTCGCGTTTTAACAATGGAACACTGGCGACGAGGGTGGGATCGTCCTAAACGCGAGACTGAGCACGTGATTACAATGGCCGGAAACAATGCGCTGCCCGCACCCTTCAACCCCAATGAAGAAGATTGGGAATCTTACGTAGACCGTTTCCACATGTACCTAGAGAGCAATGAGATGGAGGAAATCTCAGACCAACGAAAAAGAGCTGTCTTCTTGACACACTGTGGGCCCGTGATTTTTAAAATGGCCAAGGCTTTGGCAAAGCCCCGAGATGTCAAACAATTGATGTGGACCGAGCTCCAAAGAACATTAAAGGCCCACTATGCACCAGTGGTGTCAAACCTGACAAAGCGGCATGAGTTTTATCAGAGAGACCAGAAAGAAGACGAAACCATCTCTGATTTTGTAACGCCAAATAGGGGGAGCGTGCGAGTTTCTTAACTTAGATGAAGCGATGCGGGATCAAGTGATATTGGGGTTAAGAGACTCAACCATAGAGAGCAAGCTAATGAACAAACCCAACATATCAGTAGCTGAAGCTATTGCAGAAGCCTCGGCTGCTGAAGCCGCCAAAAAATTGGCAGATAAGATGAAACAAATGAATGCAAGCAACGATGAAAAAAGCCCGGCCAGAGGAAAAAAACAACCTCCCACAACCACTCATTACGAAGAACTCGAGGAGACGTCAGAATCCGGGGAGGAAGACGACGAAATCCACCGCCTATGCGCTAACAAGAAAGGGCGCAAAAATAGAAATCGGCGGGAATGTGCTGGCTGCGGGGGAAACCATCCTTGAGCCGATTGCAGATTCCTCGATGCCATTTGCAGAGCATGCAAGAAAAGGGGGCATATCGAGAAAGTCTGCAGAAACAAAAAGAATTACAGCCCAAAGAGACAAAACGACTCCCCAGCAAAGCCTGAGCCAAGACTCTCCGAGAGAAAGCGGCAGCGAAACAGGCAAGCCACTAACCGGGAGAAAGCATACCAAACTTTCACTATCGGAAGCGCTCAGACGGAAAGCAGGAAGAAAGTAAAAATAGTTGTAAAAATCGAAGACAGCCCCTGTGAGATGGAAGTTGATTCTGGATCGTTCCTATCCATGGTGTCATGGGACACCCTCAAAAAACTAATTCCAGACATCAAAATTAAGGAACTCCAGAGACAAAAACTAACCCTCAAAGATTATCAGGGAAACCGAATTCCTGTAATCGGCCTGGGACATTTTCGAATCGCTTACAGGCAACATGTCACAGTACTACCATTAACGATAGTTGACCGAGATCAACCAAGCCTCCTGGGTATCGAATGGTTTGCACCATTGGGCATCGGGATGACCGGAGTAGACCGGGTGGCCGCAACTGACTGGGAAGAAGACCTGATCCAAGAATTCCAGGACGTCTTCGATGGCTCCCTAGGCAGGTATCGGGGAACCCCCATTTCTTTTAGTCTAGACCCACAGATAACCCCTAAAAGGCTAAAGGCCAGATGGATTCCCTTTGCTTTAAAAGAAAAAATAGAGGAACAACTAAATAAATTAATAGATCAAGGGGTTTTAGAACCGGTCGACCACACTCGATGGGAAACACCAATTGTGACACCAATTAAGCCAGACGGGTCGGTTTGAATTTGTGGCGACTACAAGGCTACCCTGAACCACACGTTGCAACAGAGCGCATACCCGGTGCCAGTTGTGCAACACCTATTGCACTCTCTTGGGGGAGGAAAAGTTTTTGCTAAACTAGACCTGGCACAGGCGTACCAACAGCTCCCAGTAGACCCCTTAATGGCGGAAGCACAAACAATAGTGACTCACAAAGGGGCATTCAAATGTAACAGACTCCAATTTGGAGTAAGCGTAGCCCCAGGCGTTTTCCAGAGCCTCATGAAACGCCTATTAAATGGCATAAAAGTGGTCGTGCCATACTTTGACAACGTCCTAATTTCAGCCAAAGATGCAACACAGCTTAAAAAAAGACTCAAAGAGGTCCTAAATAAATTCAGAGAATCTGGCCTTAAAGCGAAGAAAGAAAAGTGCTGGCTAATGACTGATCGCGTCGAGTTTTTAGGATATTTAATTGATGGAGAGGGCATACACCCCACCAAAAAAAAAGTAAGAGCTATAAAAGATGCACCAGAACCAAAGAATAAAACTGAGCTGCAGGCATTTTTGGGACTGATAAACTTTTATAATGTGTTCCTACCCCAAAAAGCCACAATAGCGGAACCATTGCATCAATTACTGGACAAGAAAACAATTTGGACATGGGGGCTTAGAGAAAAAAAAGCTTTCCAAGGAATAAAAGACTTAATAACATCAAACACCGTTCTCATCCAGTTTAGCAACACACTGCCATTGACGGTGACCTGCGACGCCTCGCTATTCGGAGTCGGTACCATCCTGAGCCACCAATTGCCTGATGGGAGAGAGGCACCCGTCGCATACTATTCTAAGACCCTGTCCAAAACCGAGCGTTATTACAGTCAGTTGGACAGAGAAGCTCTAGCAATTGTCGCCGGAGTGAAACGCTTCCATGAGTACCTATATGGAAGAACTTTTCAAATCATAACAGACCACAAACCGCTACTAGGAATTTTGGCGGGAAACAAGCCCACACCGAATATTCTGTCCCCACGAATGACTAGATGGTCAGAGTTCCTAGCAGCCTATTCCTATACTCTGACACATCGCCCAGAGAAACAAATTTCCCATGCAGACGCTTTGAGCAGAGCACCATTGCCATCAACAGAGGAAGACCCGGCACCAACGATGACAGCATTACAGATAGAGACTTGCCCCGATCTACCCATATCTGTGAATGATGTCGCCAGAGCCACCGCAAAAGATCCATTGACTGCCCGTGCACATAGACCAGCTTCGCTCCCGAAACATAGAATGAAATGCAAACACACAACCACACATAGAAAAACACAACGAAATTCAAACCAAAGGGGGGGGGGGAAATGCAAGAAATCATTAAAGAACCATTTAAATTAAACTCCGAAAACAATAACAATCAAAAAGAGCAAATAAAAGACTCACTGTTTGAAGAAAGTTGCGAGAAGAGCCCATCCAAAGGGGCCAGCCAGGCCAGCTCGACCTGCCCGGAGGAAACGGGAGGGAGCGGCAAAACCGCCGGCCTAAGAAACTCAGGCGGCAGTAAAATGGCTGACTCACCCTTCCAGACGGTTCCATGGAGAAGGACTGAAGACACAGCAACCCCATCCGAACCGGTCGAAGTCTCCAATGATAATGAACCGCGCAAGTCTAGTCGAGTCAAGAGAAGCCCCACCTACCTGCGCGACTACGTCACCACGTAGGACTGAACTAAGAGGGGAGGGGTGTTCTGTATAAAAATAGTAGACTCCAAATAACTCATTCTGATTGGTTACTAAAAACAAATGGGGATAGGTTCAAAAGGAACCAATCCCCGAAGCTGCACAAAGGCGGAAAAATCAAATGAATGTCATTGGTTACAAGCCGGCAGACAGAAAAGTATAAAAGGGCTGTTGCGGCTTGAGCCAATGTTCCGTTTTTGCAACTATACTTGAAATAAAGATTTTGTTGTTGGAACCCGGTCTACTTCGCGTTTTTCCAGACGGAACAGGTTAATTGCTACACTAGGATTTTATGAATTAAGTGTTTTTCTTGCTATCCTGAATCAAGCAGATATAGGATTTGACAGCTTTTACTAGAAAAGCAATACATTGCCTTACTCCAATAAGGTTTATCTAGCATAAGAGTTGCTTTGCTCAACATCAAAACTTTTCACTTCAATTGATTTTTGTAAATATCTTTGTTTTGGGCTTGGACTGGATAATCTGCAGCTCTGAATCTTGCCCAGTTATCTAAAAAAAGGACTGTCTGTCGTCCTTGTGTTCAAAATTAATAAGAATATTTTAATTATTCTTTGGAAAATAATCCTTATTCATTAAGCGTAGTAGTCATCCCAATGAAATTCAAGATGGTAAATTCATAGATATCCACGAGGAAGATTAAGTAGTGTCAGAATTGCAATTATACAAGTTGTGGGATTTGCATTATTATGTCATGTAAATTTCTTCTCCTTGCCTCCACTTTGTGGAAGACGCATGTTTCTTTATGGACTTGAAAATAGAATACCAAAACCATGCTAAGATTGATATAAAAAATTGTTAAAATAAAGAAGTTAGCATCAAAGCCCCTCTTACTTCAGCACGGAAGTTTGAGAATAAGTTTTATTAATAAGTTAAAAACAACTGAGTTGCTCATAATAAGAAATTGTTAATTAACTACTGTCAATTGAACAATAAATGTCAACACTGGTTTTCTTTAAAAAAAATGAAAACCATATTACTTTTAGAATTTTTAAAATATGTCTCCAAAGATGATGTTGCAATTTATTTTATATGTGACAGTTTTCTGGAATCTGTAGAGTGTTCTTTGGCCTCTTACTAACTCGCAGCCAAACATACTATTTTCTTTTAGAACAGTGCCTGAATTAGGCATGCTGAGTTTTCTTGTGAATATTTGCCCATTTTCCATTAGGAAAATCACATAAATTTTGAACATCAACATAGGTGTCAATGTGCTGTTATTTCATCACACAACTACTGCATTTTGTGTAATTTCCATAGTTACATAACCTGCTTCATTGGGATAATGATGTCAAGGTGACATAACATCATCCTTGCCCACATAGATACAAGAATCAATCAAGAAAAGTATGTGCATATTGAAAATATCCTGGTCCATTAATTGTCAAGTCCTGATCCTCCAAATTTCTCTCTTGAACTTTATAGGGTCAGTCTGTTGATATCTCTGGTAAATTTAAATCTAGTATGTTCTGTCTTCTCCTTCTTTAAAATAGTTTTGTTGTTTGGTATTTGTTACATTCTCTGATTACCTTGCTCTTATGTAACAAGGAAACAAGTTCATTTTTATTCTGAATTTGGGAAATTCAAGGGCCAGATCAAGTCTCCAAAGGAAAAATAGCCTTGTGTTTCTTCATCTGAAACCAGTGACACAAAGCTCCATTTGCTGGTTATGCATCTGTACACGAAGCAGGGTTCCAATCAGATGTCTGTATCACATCCACAATACACAATATATGTTCAAATACAGTACGTAGCTCTTTATCATTTTGCTTTTTTATACACTTTAAATTAAGACCGTACCATAATTAAGGCAACTCAGAGATGGCTACAAACTAGTCTGGACATGTCTTTTAGCTGCTTTCTATGGAATTGTGCTTTTCCATGACAAAGAACACTGGACAGTGGTGGGATTCAAAAATGTTTACTACTGATTCTGTGGGCTTGGCTTGGTGGGCATGGCTTGGTGGGCGTGGCATGGGAAGGATACAAAATCCCCATTCCCTCCCCACTCCTGGGGGAAGGATACTGCAAAATCCCATCCCATCCCCTCCCTACCCACTAACCTGCTTTCCAGCTCAGTTCTCCTCTGCAGGGCAACAAAAGAAGACCCAGCCAATCAGCTGGAACTCGGGAGGCAGAGAATAGATGGGGGTGGGGACCAGTCAGAGGTGGTATTTGCTGGTGCTCCAAACTACTCAAAATTTCTGCTACTGGTTCTCCAGAACTGGTCAGGACCTGATGAATACTACCTCTGATGCTGAAGCTGATCGCTCAAATTCATACATTTTATGTAAAATGGACTACTCTTAGCAGGGGTGTCAAACTCAATTTTATTGGGGGCTGCATCAAGCTTGTGTGTGACCTCAGTGTGGCGTGGCCAGTGTGAGCGTGCCCAGCATGACATCACTTGTGTCAGGGAGGGTGTCTATGGTAGCCCAAGTGTTCTGCCAGTGAAAACAGGCTTCTGAGCTCCATTTTCAGCTGTGATGGCCTCCTGCAACCCTCTGCCAGCAAAAACAAAGCTCAGAAGGGCCACACATAGCCCTCATGAACTCCATTTTCATTGACATAGCATCGCGGGCTGGTCTTTTACTTCCAGGGCATCCCTGCAGGCCAGATCTAAGCAGCATGTGGGTCAGATCTGGACCCTGGGCCTTGAGTTTGACACCCCGGTCTACAAGAACTTCCACAGGACTTCTGCTGCTTTCTAAGAAACAGATTGTAGCTTTCTTGCACTTGTTGCTGTTCTTCTTGGAATTGCAGCTAATGCAGCAATTGTCATCCAGTATCCTCTTAACATCCTGCTGAAAAACTACTCTCTGCTAAAGCCATCATGCAACTAACAGCAAACTTTACAGAGTAATTTGGAGAAGAATTAGCTCATGCAATATATGTACAGTTGATTTCCTGCCTACTGCCTGACGGAAAACAAACCTTACAGCTTTCTCTTTCAACTTGAGCAAAGCTTGCAGCAGAACCTGTCTAGTCTCTGACGTAAAGAAACTGTTCAGGAAAATGCATTAGCCGTAAAAGAAAGGGGAGCAGCTGCCCAGAAATTCTTAAAGAAGATCAGAAAGCTATGCCAAAGTAGATCTACTCAAGTTCAAGTCCCAGTAGAGATGATTCTCTAGTAAATGTGTTGAAACAAGACCAGCCAATGGAGACAATGCATGAGAGGCAGCGGCAGAATGGATTTGTAGACCCAGATGTCTAAAAATTAAGGTGTTTCTGAAGCCAATTGTGGTTCCTGTCAAGCCTGAACTGAAGAACTGACTCAGATATGGCGATGCATTTGTGATAGAAGCAGCTGCAAGGCCAAGCTAACCTTCTAGCTTAGCTAACAAGCACTTGGAAGCAACTTCTTTTCTGCATTAAGCATTTCTTAGTGCACATGTGTGTATTTGCTTGCAGTGGATAAAACTGCACTGTATCCAAGCAGAAGTTTGGCAAAGATCTTGTTTGAGGATTCTTGCTGTTCCTTTTTGGCTGTTGCTCTCTACTGCTCTGCATCTCACTGCCTAGGCTTACAGGGAAAGGGAAGGGGGGAAGGAAGAAGAAAAGTCACACAATTACTATTAACTGTTAATGGAAAGGAATGAAATGAGAAAGTATCAAATTATTGTTTCGCAGGTATAACCGTGGATTGAACTCAAGAGATGTTCAGACATCCTTCCTTGCCAAATACTTATTAGAAGAGGGAGTAGTTCATTCTGGCTAAAGAGGAGGTACTATTTCCATTCAGAAAAATGTCTGCAGCACCCTTAACTGCACACAGATGTTGTAGATAATGATTCTCGTGAAATACAAGATTTAATTTCTCTGCCACTTCCTTTTGTTGGTTGGGAAAGTTTAAAAGAAAAACAATGCACGTGAATTCTGTGCACCCTCTCCAAGGATGCTGAAATATTTTTGCCACAATATAACGACATCTATACTTTATTTAGCTATTTAGGCCATAAAGAGAAGATATATCATTACAAATTTTCTTTTTACTGCTGGCCAAACTAGCAAAAAATATTTACCATCTCGAATTTCATTGGGATGACGACTACACTTCATGAATAAGGATTCTTTTCCAAATAATATTTAAAATATTCTCATTAATTTTGGACACAAGGACCACAGAGAGGTTTTTTTTAGATAATTAGGCAAGATTCAGAGTTGCAGATCATCCCGTCCTAGCCCAAAGCAAAGATATTTACAAAAATCAATTGAAGTGAAAATTTTTGATGTTGAACAAAGTAACTCCATATGCTAGATAAACCCTACTGGAGTAAGTACATTGCCTTTCTAGTAAAAGCTAACAAATCCTATATCTGCTTGATCCAGGACAGCAAAAAATACATGTAATTCATAAAATCCTAGTGTAGTAGCAATTAACCATTACAGATCTGTACAAATTACTTTAGTCTAGTGCAAAAGTAGATTGATAGAATAGAACAGAACAGAATAGAATAGAATACTTTATTGGCCAAGTGTGATTGGACACACAAGGGATTTTTCTTGGTATAAATACTCTCAGCATACATAAAGGAAAGGTACATTAGTTAAGAATCAAGAATCATAACATACAACACTTAATGATAGTCATACGGTACAATCAACAATCAAATTGAACTAGGAAACAGTCAAGTGGGGGGGAATGGGTGATAAGGAGTGGTGAGAAGATTAACAGTAATAGTAGTATTCACTTTGTAAATAGTTGAACAGTGTTGAGGGAATTATTTGTTTCGCAGAGTGATGGCTTTTTGGAAAAAACTGTTCTTGCGTCTAGTTGTTCTGGTGTGATCTAGAGTGAAAGGATCCTTTCTATTCCCAAAGAAAAAATAGATTTTATTTCAAAGCATACAGGAATAGAGTGCATCTGACCCAGAGAAAAGGCAAAGAAAAGAGACGTATTCAATTGAATACCTGTATCTAGGCATTGGGTTATCAGGTGTAGTGTTTCATATGTTTGCAGCT
Source organism: Laticauda colubrina (assembly GCA_015471245.1). Classification (NCBI taxonomy): domain Eukaryota; kingdom Metazoa; phylum Chordata; class Lepidosauria; order Squamata; family Elapidae; genus Laticauda; species Laticauda colubrina. Next base: position 15,331,584 of record BLBF01000063.1, on the reverse strand, counting down.
CCGCCTGTCATATATCTGACTGCCATGGAACTTTCAGGAATGTAGGAGTCTGTCTAGAAGAAGAGGGGCTGGAAATGTCTTGTTATGGGAGAACTATTTCTTTATTTGTCTCATTAAAATAGCTACTCATCTCACAAAACAAGGGATGACTCTGGGCAGCAATTATGAAACAGCAATATTAAGAGGAATATAATCATACCACCTAATCAGAGGTGGAATTCAGCAGGTTCTGACCAATTCTGGAGAACTGGTAGCGGAAATTTTGAGTAGTTCGGAGAACTGACACATACCACCTCTGACTGCCCCCGCCCCATCTATTCTCTGCCTCCGGAGTCCCAGCTGATTGACTGGGCCTTCTTTGGCCTCCCATCAAGTGCCAGCTGATTGGCTGGGCCTTCTTTGGTTGCCCTGCACAGAAGAATGGAGCTGGAAAGCAGGTTAGAGGGGTGGGGTGGGAATGGGATTTTGCAGTAACCTTCCCCTGCCACGCCCACCAAGCAATGCTACGCCCACCAAGCCATGCCTACAAAATGAATAGTAAATTTTTTTGAATCCCACCACTGTATCTAATGCATGATCAAAGGAATAAAACTAAGAAGAATGGCTTTTAAATGCTGTGGAGAAAATGCAGGATTTGGATTTCAGTCGTTTATCCCAATATCGGGTCAAATACAACGAATATATTATCTTTCTGCCTTGAGCTTCATTTTCAAGGCAACAGGCAAAATGGTGAAGCTCAGTGTATCAGTGCTAGAGCTGTGATTCCAAAAAAGCTCTTGTTGAGGCTTGTATCTATCCTGAAATCTCCAGCTTGGATCAAAACTTCAATCTCCCCCTGCCAGTGGTGGGATTCAAATTTTTTTACGACGGTTCTGTGAGCATGGCTTGGTGGGCGTGGCAGGGGCAGTTTATTGCAAAATCTACTTCCCTCCCACCCCACTAACCTGCTTTCCAGCTCCATTCTCCTGTGCAGGGCAATCAAAGAAGGCCCAGCCAATCAGCTGGCACTTGATGGGAGGTGGAGAATAGATGGGGCTGGGCCAGCCAGAGGTGGGATTTGCCAGTTCTCTGAATTTCTCAAAATTTCTGCTACCGGTTCTCCAGAACCGGTCAGAACCAGCTGAATACCACCTCTGCCACCCACTCACCCTGGTCAACTGGCATAGCTTGAGGAGAGCTGTGCAGTATAACAAGAGATATTTTAACAATCCAGCTTTAAATGTGTATATATCTAGCTTGACATAGCAAATCATTCATTCAGCAGGATTTTTTTTACTTATCCTTTAGGACAGAGGTCTCTAAACTTGGCAACTTTAAGACTTGTGGACCAACTACCAGAATTTTGGGAGTTGAAGTCCACAAGTCTTAAAGTTGCCAAGTTAGGGGACCTCTGCTTTAGAATATTACCTAATTAGCCTTGGGCTTTATATTCAATAATATTGATTTGATTGATTTGTCCATTTTTGCAAGTAAAAAAATAATCTAAAATGTCTTGAGTAGTGGTATCTTTAACAAATGCAACTTCCTTAAATATGCACTTGTAAAAAAAAGTGCCCCGCTTTCCCTTAAATACATTTTTTCCTTTTGAATCTAGAAATAGAAGCAGTCCTCAACTTACAACCACAATGGACCCCCAAATTTATGTTGCTAAATAAGAAATTTGTTCAGTGAGTTTTTCTTGCTGCATTTGTTCAGTGAATCACTGCAGTTGTTAAGTTAGTAATGTGGTTGTTAAGCAAATCTGGCTTCCTTGTTGACTGCTTGTCAGGAGGTTGCAAAAGAAGATCGTATAACTCCAGGACACTGCAACCATCCTAAATGGGAGTCAGTTGTCAAGCATCTGAACATAAATCATGTGACCATGGAGGGGAGGGGCTGCAATGGGCTTAAGTGTGAAAAATGGTCATAAGTCATTTTTTTTACTGCCGTTATAACTGAGCGGTCACTAAATGAACTGCTGAAAGTCGAGTACTACCTGTATTCCAGAATGGATATTATCAATTCATCCATGCTGACAGTGGTGGGATTCAATTTTTTTTACTACCAGTTCTGTGGGCGTGACTTGGTGGGCCTGGCAGGGGAAGGATACTGCAAAATCTCCAGTCAGAGGTGGTATGGTTCTCTGAACTGCTCAAAATTTCCACTACCAGTTTTCCAGATCTGGTCAGAACCTGCTGAATACCATCTCTGCCTGCTGGATTCTTTCACTGTTTTATTTAGAAAAACTCAGTGACTTTTTTTAATGTTCTTATTATCCCTGTGTGTTCGCCCAGATAGTTATATAAATGTTTGCATCTGTGTGCACATGACTCCTTTACAAGTGTAGAAAGTCAGCAACCACTCTCCTAGAAGAAAATATTTTGAGGAATATTTTTTTTAAAAAAAGGCAGATTATTATATTTCCCAAAAGGAGAAATGGAGACACATGGTTTCTTTGGAGGTGGAGAGCAGTCCCCACTTTCATTAATAGCCCCAGCAGATACTGAGGCCAGCTTTTAGAAATGCAGATTTGATAATCCATTCAAGACAGGATATTTTGAAACAAAGGCAGAAGGGCAGGATAAGAAGCAGCCATCGCTCAAAATCCAACATGGTACAAACCATTAAGCCACAATAGGAATTATTGCATCACCCTCAGAGCAGTCCAAACTTCAGCCAAACTTAGCTCAGACAAACACCTAGGCTTTGTACTTTGCATATAGAGCCAGCTTTGACCTCGACATAACCTCGACATAGCCTCATGAGACTCTAATAACAGCCAATAGAATACATGTTCTTGCAGAGGAACAGGAAGCAAGAGCAAAGCCCAAGATAAGGTATAAAACCCTCCCACTCTCAACTCAATTTTGGCAACTGCACCAGAACCATGTGTTTGGTGGTTCTGCTTCATCATTAAATCATCTTTCCAATCAGCCTCCATGTTTTTCCAATGTCTTTCTCCCAGCTTGAAACTGAACCAAATGGATATTTCTTCCCATACAAGCAAATGGGAATAATTTAAAAACAGCTTTAATTCTAATACAAACATTTCTTTCAACAAAAAGCTATTCCCGGTAGCTTTTCCAAAAGTGACCCTAAGTGATCTCAAAGGGGAATCAATGGAAATTTTGTTTCATCAGAAGAAGTAAGAGGACTTCGGAAGAGTTTGTGGTCACTAGGGCAGTGGAGGGTAGGAAAAGAGGCTGCCATTGTTCTCCCACCCATTACATTGCTCCAGTTCAGTGGCATAAATTCAAAAATGTTCTGGGTGACTTCATTCCCTAGACACAAAGCAAACTCTTATTTCAAACTGTTCCATGGGTTTCTACCTGTTTGTTGTCTAACTGTCTTCCATCTCTAATTCAGCCTGGTGAATGCATTGCTCTAATTAAATTTCATAACTCCTTCAAAAGCAGACATGTTTCTCTGAAGATAACAATAAACAAGAGGCAAAATGGCCCTGAAAGAGACAAATGGCAATCATTGACGTCAATTTTTCTTGTCCTACTAAACAAGCGTGGAATTTGCATTTTTTTTTAGTTTTCCATGACAACCTTCTTATATCTCTGAATAGAATGCCCCAAGATTATGCATCTTTCCTTCAGACTGTATTTTTCTGTGCAGACTTTTAAGAACTCCTGACATTTGCACTTAGTGTCTTGATTCTTCTGCAGAAATTTATGTCAAAAGAAATTACGCTGCTCCTTCTTTAAAGGCCAGCAATTAGCAAACAAACTTGTAACTCCACTGCCCTGCAAAATGCAAAATAACAACAAACATATGTAATGTGGCCTTTACTAATTACAGTTGATCAGATGTTTCCTGTTGTGAAGAACAGCACCGATTACTGTCTGTTTCAATCCTAAAGGAAACAGTTTATGCAAGGCTGGAAACCAGACAAAGTGATGCCTCAACGTCTCCTTAATAAGTGAAGGATTTTGGCAGGGAAGCCCCCAATTCAGTACAAAACGATAAGGCATTTAAAGCACTTTCAAAGAGCAGTTTCCTAGAATCCCCGGGTTTATTTCAAAGCTCTTCTCTGTCTGCAGGCCAAGAAACCTCCTACTTTGTACTCAGGACTTTCGATACTGATGAAAATCTCAGGCCTTTTCAGCAGGAGTTTGAAAGCTGTAATAGTTTTCCCAATTTGTCTTCTCCAGGCAGAACTTGGAAAAGTGCCTCAAAGCCAAATTATATGTTATGCCTAGGATTGCATCTACTGTCTGTATTTTTAACTGGACAGAAACTAAAGAAAATGTGTCACTTTTTCAGCAAGCAAGCAAATAGCCCAGGCTGAAACATATCTTACCTGTCCTCGCCAACAGCTGTTTGTTTTATAGGTAGTCCTCAACTTACAACTATTCGTTTGGTGACTGTTTGAAGTTACAAACATACTGAAAGAAGTGACATGACTGTTTTTCACACTTATGATCTTTGCAGCATCCCCATGGTTACATCATGGGTGTCAAACTCGCCATGTCATGTTTCCGTCACATGACCTTTCACAATGTTTTTCCCATTTCCCAGTTTGACACCCTCTGGTTACACGATCAAAATTCAGGCGCTTGGCAACTGCTTCATATTTATGATGGTTGCAGTGTCCCAGGTTTGTATGTTCACCTTTTACGACCTTCTGACAAGCAAAGTCAATAGAGAAGGCAGATTCATTTGAGCACTGTAGTTACTAACTTAACCACTGCTGTGATACACTTAACAACTGTTCAGTGATTCATTTAACAACAAGAAAGATCATAATGTTGGGCAAAACTCACTTAGCAACTGTCTCTCTTAGCAGCAGAAATTATGGGATCAATTGTGGTCATAAGTCAAGGACTACCTGTACTTCTTTCCATTGCAAGCACTGTTTGGGGAGAGGAGGGAAAAAGAATACTCTGATCAGAAATCAACTAGGCTGGAAGACATGAATATCTCCTCTTCCCATTCAAGCTTCTAAAATTTTGGCAATTTTACTCCCCATCTTTACAGTTGGGCTTTGCTTTTAAAAAGGCCCACCAATCCAGTGCTATCTTTCATGTTAAATGTAGTGTTATGAGTGTAAGGGTTCAGCAATATGATCCCACTCCTGTGATGTTTCACTCACTGAAAAGCAAGGATTCTAAGCCCAGGACTTTTAAGACCTGACAAAAAGCAGTAGATGGCTACTTATATTTTACAGATGTGTTTTAAGATGTTCTAGGCACAGAGATATTGATGGACAACCACAATAGTAATAAAAGAAGATATTCCCATTAGACAAAGGGAAGAGACAAGTACAGTATAGCAGATAGTTGGTCTTGAAAAGGCAGAAATATTCTTTCCCTGTAACAGAAAACATTATGGCACAAGGTCTCCAAAAAATCTCACATGGCAGCAAACAATTGGAAATATTGATGCCATGTTTCTTTATCTTAGGTTATATAGTAGAGATATGTCAAAACACAACTACCCAAACATATGTCACTGGACCTCTGCACTTCTGTAAGCTTCCATAGAAACCAAGCTCTTGGAAAGGGTTTCAAGCCTCATCAGCTTCAGAAGTTCACTACCATAATGCCAAAAATGGCAACAAGCACATACTGATGTCATCACACAAGTGCCACAATTAAGTACTTGGTCCCAATGCATGTTTCAAGTACAGTTGAATGACTGCAATTGGGACTGGTGACTTCATCATTAAGTAAAGCGGTTGCTAAATTAAAATAATGTGACTGCAACCATACTTAAAATTTTACTTCAGTTTTCCTTTGCTTTACAGCATCAGAGGAATATAGTCCCAAACAACCAGGTGAACTCAAAACAGTGGAGAAAATTTCCAGAACTCAACTCAAATGGAAGCCAGATAAAAGGGCAAATCTTTTAGCCCTTTCCCCTACTCCCCCTGGAAATGTTCACTCAGTATTGGGTCTTTGAAGAGAAAAGGATTACAAGAGAATAATCAGACACACAATGGGACATAGACACTGAAAAGAATGCACTGGAATTGACTATTTGCCTGGTGTATTCACTGAATTACTTTGGAGGCAAACAAAAATCTTCAGTATCAAACTTATTGAGATCTTGTTACAGGTAACAGCATGAACTAATTGATGTTACAGAGCTTAACATGTTAACTTGAAGTTAGTACTTTTTAGGGATTTACTACTGTGCAGAGAGAGATAACTTGCTTAGATAATCTCTCTCTGCCTGGTGAGAGAAAAAATGGATCAAGCACAATACTGTACTAACTGAATATAATTGGGGGGGGGGGGAGAGAGAGAGAGAGAGAGAGAGAGAGAGAGGGAGAGAGAGAGAGAGAGAGAGAGAGAGAGAGAGAGAGAGATCATAAATGGGGACATTGGTCACAAAGTTATTTTTTCATCAACATCGTAACTGCAAACAGCCACTGTTGAAGGAGTTGCTAAATGAGGGCTATCTATATATCAGTTATGCCATTTTCATAATTTACTGTTTCCTATTGGTTCCAGCATTCAATACCATTATTTAATAATTCAAATAAAACTGACCAACAGCACTGAAAGTAAAAGATTGCTGTATGTGTGAATGCCTTATAAATAAAGATGACTTTTTTGTTTTGCTTTTTCTTCATCTGCATTTTTAATAATATATTCAAACCAAGTGCCTGTAGAGGGTTCCTGCCAATCAGGATATCTGTGAGGAGGTGAGGAATCAGGTCCTTTGGATGGGGTAGCCTTCTAGGGGAGAGTTGCACCCAGGGCCAGGAGACGCTCCTTCTCTCGTGACCATGGATGTTCCAGAAAGCCTTCGGCTGTTGTTCTGAGAGAAATGTGATGCCATGAATATTGCATCAGGTTGTCTTATTATTTGCTCATTCTCTTGTTTTTCTTCTGTTTATGGTTGGACACGAACTGCTTAGAGGCCCATATGACTAAAACAATATAAAAGTCTCATGAATAAAAAAATAAATAGCATCTGGCAAAAAAAAAATAAGAGGGGAGATTTTCTTCTGTGTCAGAAAACCGTCCCTTCCCATGCTTCTGGGTTAAGTTGCTGAAAATAAGTTTTTTTTTTTTTTTAAGAGAAAAAAATGTTTGTATGGGGAACTTTTGAGATTTTTCAGGTGAAAAGTTTTTCATCATCTGCCAGAATTTAAAACCATGAGAACTTATAGTAAAACACAGGCCACTTGCACCTGCTATTTCTTAAGACCTAAAGATGTAGAAGGAGTATTAATAAATTAAGTGGCCAGTGTATAGTTCATGTGCCTTATTCTCTACTTCTTTTTCTTGTACTGAAAAGGCACCCTTCATGCTATATCTCACTGGTAGCAGTTAGGTGCAAAGATCTCTTCAGTCTCAGAGCCATTTGGATATGTTGATTTCTTATTTTCTGACCTTGGCCAACCCAGAATTCCAGCTGAGTCATAGCCTGAGAAAGAAGCAACTTGACTGCAAATCTCAGCCTTGTGTAGTTATCAGTGTGTACCATCTGCTGGCTCAACACAGGGAACAAGGCCTTAGTTTTGTTTAGGAGGTCAACTACCATTCTTTAGTAATACAAAGAGATACCAGATTTAATTGGACAGAGGAATCAGAACAAAAGTGTTGTGTAGGACATATAGTGTCACTAAGCCATAATGAGGTTTGCTTGTTTGTACCTTTGCACAGTGTTTGTACCTGGCTACTGTATGTTAGTTAGGTAGGTAGGTAGGTAGTTAAAAATTATGTTGTCTGACTCCAAATGACTCAAGGCATCTCAAATACATGACAATGGATAAAAACAATGTTATAAGAACCAAACTACAAAACTACAAACTACAGAACCAAGCTAGACCAGAAGAAAAATAAGGAAGAACACGATGAAGAACCCAGAAGATACTGCAAAGCATCCTAACCACATGAAACATCCAGCACAGGGGACTTCACTAACCCTAGCCGAAGGCCTGAGAGAAGATCCATTTGTTTATTGTAGTTTGTAGACCAAGTTTGATGGTGTTTTAGATGTGTTATATGAACCCAGCCAATTTTGGTTTATTCAACAAATTGTCATAAAGCAAATTTGTGAAACTCACTGTCAGCTGCTTTTCAATAGTAAAGTAGTTGGTAGAAAAGGCCATAGTACAATATTATTGTGGTTCCTCCCTCCTTTAGTCCCTCCTCCTCTTTCTTCTCCTTCTCCTCCCCCACTTCCTCCTCACTATTTTACCTGAGCCAAGGCAAGGCAAGGTTTTTAGTTCTAGGGGTGGACTGGAAGGGGCCAATGGGTACTGGGAGACAGCATCCAGCTTCAGCTAGAATCTAAGCTTTCACAGATTCCCAACATAATCAGCTTCTGACTCTGATTCTTGATGCTGAAGTTGTTATGCTAAAGACAAATGATTATACTGATGTCATTACTGTTGTCCCCACAATACCTGTTCAACCGAATGTGTTACTTTAATGTGACTATAAATCTGAGCTTCACTTTCCAACAAAGATAGTTGGTCCTACAAATGTGTATCATGCATAACGTCCCAGATTTGGATTCAGCATTGCTTTGGAGCATTGTGTGTAGGGAAAGAATAGCCACTGTGTGTAGTCTCTCAGACAAACACAGATTCTATATATTGGGGAGGGGATTAAAAGATGGGTCCACACTCCCACTAGTTGGTGAGAACTAAAGGACAAAACTAGTTCTTCCCCTGACTGCCGCTCCTCCTTTAATACAAACGTGCATCAAGCACTTCTCAAAATGGCCTGGAGTACAAAAATCTCCAAATTGTCTTTCATTATCCTTGAACATGTAGATATTAAAAATAAGCCTTACTAGCATTTCTTTAGTATTACCCAACCATTAAACACATAGTATTATCCAACCATTACATTATTGTTTAATAATGAAGAAAAAATAGATACAAATATAGTGATATCTGGATGATACCAAAAAACCTGAAAATCACTAAATGAGGGATTTGCTTTTGTAACTCCATTTCATGAATGATTCTATTTGATGCTAAGTTCTCACTAAAAGAGAAAAGGCAGGAATAATTTTGAAAAATATGCCTAATTCTGTGGAGAGGCGTTGATCAAATTTGAATCGGATCATCACAGTCATCATTATTATTGAAATTATTTTACTGCTGTCCAATTTTTCCAGCTCCCCAAACAAGTAATAGCTGAATATTATTATGACCGCATTATCTGTTCGGAGAAGGTAATGCCCATATCCCATTGATATGAAAAGACAGATGAGGAAGACTCTCTGAGGGAGATGGATGGCTCAAAAATGAATAGATAAATAAATGATGAATAGATAAATAAAAAAATAATGATCCAATCCTTGCTGATCCTTAAAGTAACATTCATCATTGAATATTGCAAAATTCAAACAGGGAGAATTTATTTTAGTCTGGGCCATGTTTAGTTTAAGGATTACACACTAGAAAATGCCCGAATAATATCCATCAACACATGGTTTTAATTCAGATGTTATATTTTCAAACTCTCTATGGGAACACTCATATAGTCTTCTTTATGTATGCAAAAACACTGTTAGATATGGTCTATGTCTTTTAAGCAAGATTTCTATTTCTGCGTCTTCATCACAACTGGAGCTTCTGCTTGCTTATATTACAGTGATTATGTGGTAATTACTTTAGGACTGCTCCCTCCCACAGCGGAATTAAGCTTGGAAGAGGATTGGGAAAATTTCACTTTCTCACCCCAGCATTAAAAACAAAACAAAACCTAAAACCGCTACTACTTACTATCCAGCACTGCACAACCTGTCTGACATGTAAAAGATGCTGCTGTTTTATTTTTGCAGTAGTAAGGAGAGTCCATTGGTTGCTCTGGAATTCTGGCAGGTATTAATAAAGCTTTTATTTCTGGAACAACACTCATTTGCCTTCCAGAATCATGATATTATTACTATGTTCATATAGCAACATACATACATACATACACACACATCATGCTCTTTCCTTAGTGGGCAAGCAATATTAAACAAAGCATACACAACAAAGCAGAAACAGGATGCTAAAGAAATATAAGGCATGAGATAATAAAAATAAACATTGCTAAAACTAGTTAAAACTAGCATAATTCAGTATATATCTCCTTTCCTTTTATCTTTTCAATTCCTGTATTCCTCCTCCCTCCCACATTTCTACACCATCCATATATCAGTTCATACACTACTTTTTGTTCTTTCAAATTCTCTATTTTGGAGGATCTCATCAAATATAGGTCTTAGGTCTTTCCCTTCTTCTCAGTCTATTCATTCTTCCTTCATATATTCATCTGTGATTCAATCCTAATTCAATCCTGCCTACTAGGTACAAAGACAGCCCCCCCCCCCCAAATGCCATCACTCCACTAAACTCATAATTCCCACAGCACTGTCTTATGCCTAAGGATATCTAACCATGTAGTAGGACTGTAGTACTATTATTCTTCTCATCTTCCCTCTTAGCTACTACTATTGGTATCTTATGACTGTTACTTTGTTGGTTGAATCTTATGATTTATGATTGTATCTTATGAGCATGATGTATAATTTTGTTGCTTGTATTATACTAAGAGCTTATGCACCGGAGACCAATTCCTTGTGTGTCTAATCACACTTGGCCAACAAAGAATATTCTATGCTATACTATTTAAACAAAGTGCCTCAAGAAACTTCTTTTGAACACTTTGTATTCAGTCCACATTTGTTTCGTGAATCCATTCATTCGTTGCCTGATCTCTTCTTGTTCGACCACAGACAAACTTCTTAAGCACCTCAGTCCTGATGCATTCAACTTCTAAGTTCCTGTGACATTACCAACTCTATCTGTAACCAAGCTAACAAGCATGCTCTTATCTTTTTCACTTTTTTGACCAACACTCAATCCTTGCAATGTACTTACATGCTATTACTATTTTGCTAGCATTTGCATGTTTTGATTTTTTTTTCACATAGTTCCATTAAACATACAAATATATCTATTTGGTCTAGGATTTCTTCACTTATGCTATGACTTGCAATTATTTATATTATTTTTCCTGGCCACTTTGACCATTAACTATCATGATATTTTATAACGTTTCAGTTCCACATATCTTATAATCCATATGAGTACTCCATACCACTATCACAGCCATTCTCACCCAACAATACATCACTGCCTTCATATAAAAGTACTCTTATCAGCATCCCAATGGCAGATCTCCCAATATAATTACAGCATTGTTATACATTTGCTTACAAATGTCAAGGGGACATCACATAAACTTATTTTATCCCTATATTCAGCATTGCACTATTAAAACTATGAAGAAAAGCAGTATTGCCATCATTATTCCCATCTTTCCGATTACCTATCACCTGATCTTCTTATGATTATAACTTGTTGCTTGTATCTTACATTTTAAATTGTTTAATTAGTATCCTGTATATTGATTGCTTATTTAATACCCATGACTATCACTAAGTGTTGTATCTAATGTTTTATGATGAATGTATTTTTACAATGACTATGATAATGATTTATTGCTACTGTTGTATGTGCACTGAGAGCTTATGCACTGGAGACAAATTCCTTGTGTGTCTAATCACACTTAGCCAATAAAAAATTCTATTCTATTCTATTCTATTCTATTTGCTAAGCATTTCGTTTATTCTCTTACATGCTTTGTTTAATCATATACAACTCTTATCACATCAGGGTCTAACCTTCAAGCCCACATTCATGTGAAACATTTCCTATATCAAGCTTATCAACCTTAGCATAAATGTTATTTAATTCAGCAAATACACAGTAAGCTCAGTGGTGGGATTATTATTTTTTTTACTACCGGTTCTATGGGCATGGCTTGATGGGTGTAGCAGGGGAAGGATACTGCAAAATCCCCATTCCCACCCCGCTTCAGGGGTAGGATACTGTAAAATCTCCATTCCCTCCCCATTCCTGGGGGAAGGTTACTGCAAAATTCCTATTCCCTCCCCACCCCACTAACCTGCTTTCCAACTCCGTTCTCCTATGCAGGGCAACAAAAGAAAACCCAGCCGATCAGCTGGAACTCGGGAGGCAGAGACTAGATGGGGTGGGGCCAGTCAGAGATGGTATTTGCCAGTTCTCCGAACTACTCAAAATTTCTGCTACCGGTTCTCCAGAATTGGTCAGAACCTACTGAATACCATCTCTGAGTGGTATTTTGCTGAGTGGTATTTTGGTAGTATCTTGCTCTCATTCATACGTTTCTTAATGACCTGCTGAAAAACTGGTCTTGACTCCATGCATTCTGCCAGGCATAAAGTTACAGTTCATTCTACATTGAGTTTAAGCTCAGTGTCGTTGGTTGTGCAGTTTCAATCAGTATTCTGCCAAACAGTTCTCTGGCACACTTATATTAATTCCTTTGTACGCACTTTTTGCATTCACTCTTGCTACCTTTTCTCTTCATAAAGAGGAAAATGACCACATTTATCAAAACATCAGACCTCTAGACAGTGTTCATATACATGTTAAGTAAGTCACACAGCAAACTCTATCCATATTTTTAACATTCCCTTTAGTTATACTGTTTGCATCTGCAGTTTTATCATTTTACAATATTCTCACAACATTTATGATTCCCTTCCCATCATTTTTCCTTGGATATGAATATTTATAGCATTCATTTCAACTCTCTAAAATACGTCATCCAGCATCTCAGTATTATCTGAAACTCATCACCTTTATTTTATCACTGGAAGATCCTGTTATAGTTCTTTGTACCCAACTTAAACAACATCTTGATAGCCACAAAAAATGATCTGTATCAATCCAATCTTTTATTACAGTCATAGACCAGCAAAGGACAGGTAAAATACAAGCTGTATTTTTAAAAGCTAAAAATAATATTAAAACATTCTTTGCGTAAAATATGGAAAGTTAAAAAACTAATGTATTACATGCACACAATCACTATATCAGCACATTGATGATACTACCCATTATGCCTTTGGTCAATCAAGCTTTTTAGACAATACTTTTTAGTAAGACAGGGATGGTAAGACTAGTTAGCATCCTCAGTTATACCCTCATGCCAGATGAAGCATTCCTTGATAATGATAAGGACACAAAATCAGTCAATTTGGAAAAAATCCAAATAGTATGTTACAAATGCAGTCAAACCCTTATTGTATGCAAACTGAGATCCCTAATCCAGAATCTGTTCTTTGCAGGCCAACATGTCATTGCTTGCCTATCACCAATTAAGAGGCATATGCAACGTAATGATGCACATTCAGGGTCATAGGATTTCCAATAATAGGAGTTCAGTGAGAACGTGTTTAGCATAGCCCTGCATTTAATGAAATGCATTGCTTATGAGCTCAGCTTTAATAATAAATATGTTCCTCATTTTGCTAGCACTCTGTCTAGAATTCTTTGATTCTGATTCCAACAGGACTATTTCTGTTGCACAGAATTAAAGAAAAAAACAACCCTGTGTCAAGAAGCCTTGCAGTTAACAAAAATTACCAACTGGTAATTGTTTCAGGTTTGGACATACTGGATAATGATATTTTATAGCTCTGGCCAGAAGGCAACCACAACCTAAGCCTAGTAGCTATCTGAAGTTGTTCAGCACCTACTCCAATAACAGCAGGAAGACAGAGCCAGCAGACCAAATGGGGGTGGGGAGGAGAGAGGAGATGAAATGGAGGCGCAGGCAAGGCTGGTTTAGGAAATCATCCATGTGACTCTCTATCATAAGGTAAGACAGCTGCCTTTCAAGTGTACAAATGAAGTGAAGCAATATAACTTAACGTTTCTCTAGCTTATTGTTTCTGGGAAAGGCAAAGAATAGGATGACAGCCATAATGCAGCCTTGCCTTTTGAGAGAAAGGAAGCAAAAGTTCAGAAGGAGGGGATACATTTGAAGTATTCCATATACAGACTTGCCTCTTTAAGGAAGCCAGTTTGAGAGCCTTCAGCCCACAGCTTTGAACCCCTTGTTCAAGAGTATTTCTGGGATCCAGGATTTCTTCTCACCCACAGTCCCAGTCAACATTCCATAATAGCTCCACAATACTCTATGTATGCCAGAAGAGAGCAACTTTTGTGGCCATGTGGGGTGAATTTTCCTTTTGCAGATTGTTAGAGGCTGACTCAGAAAAATATTGGTATCTCCTCACTTGAAAAACAAGAGGGAATGACTGAACTTTTGGATTGTTGGACTACAGCCCCCATATTCCTCTGGAGGCCTGGAAGTTGTAGCACATACATCTGATCAGCATCTTTTGGGGCAAGAAGACATGTGTAATAATATTTCTGGGTGTTTCAGGTTCCTACTGATTCATCCTAAGTACTGCCTCCTGTGTTAGAATATTGAAATGTTCAGATAAAAATGTTATGGAAAAAAACAAACATATCCTGATGGATTTTTGATTGCTTAATATCAAGTGCCAGGAAAATCATCAGATCCAGACAGTTCAAATGAGTATAAAAATTTATTGCGAGCTTAAGCTCTCTACAGGATACCACAGGACTACTAACGGATAAGAGAAATTAGCAGAAATAAGAGTAGAAGGAATTCTAGATGGGCTGGACTTAGATCTCCTGTTGACATGAAAGACTCATGACTGATGATGTATTTGACTCCTCTCTCAAGCTCAGTCTGATTATCTCCTACACTTACCTCCCTTTTCTATACCAAATGGGAAATCTCTAATGTGCTCAGTTTCCATACTTGCTTAGAGTAGTGGGTGCTGAAGAGCTGTCATCTCCTTCAGGTGGGAGAAGCACTCATCAATAGTACAATTCATCCCAATTGATACATCACCCTAAGCTAATGTAACTCAATATATCTGGAGAGCATCAGGTTTTGGAAGGCAGCTAAAATTAAATGTGGGAGCTGAGCAATGTACTCTCAAGATGCTCACAAAGGCAAATAAAAAATTTTTTTGAAGTCTTGAAGCTGTGTCTGAATTAATATTAGGTGCAAAGAAGCTGCACTTTCATTATTAGATTATTCTTAATAGAAGATGTATCTTTTTACTGTATTATTATGGACAAATTCTTTGCCGTTTCAGAAATTTTCTTTAACATTATACTCAGCTGCAGAATGCATTAGGTGTTACATTTTTTAATCTGGCACATCCAATTAGAAATAATGCTTCCAATTTGAAAAGCTGATTGAACATTATTTTGGAAGCTTTTTCCCCAAAAAAACATTTCAATAGCTGAGAAGCTTTATTATTTCCTTGGGAGGCCATGTGATCTGAGGTTTTACTGAGCTGGTAGAACATTTTGTCAGGAGTTTCTTAACTCCTTCAAGCGAAAGATTTCAAGGGAATTTGTTATGCCTCTTCACCCCTCCAGTGTCATCATAACACTTCACTGAGCTCCTTTAAATATCACCTTTGCTTCTGAAAAACAAACCTAAGGTCACTGTCTACTTCCAACTTAACGCTTGTTTACCATGGCAATTTATTATGGCTCTGAGCATTAAACTGCAAGACTTGTGTGCAGCTATCAGACTTTCTAATACTTTCTAAGCCTTCCTTTGCCCAATCACATTGTTGTAATCTTCTTTGCTATTATCACATTGGTGGATGTATTGCAATGTTTAAGTAACATCATCAGCAGATATCATGCAAACCGTCATCCAACCATATTAGTCATATATGAAGGAGACTCGGGTACATCAGTTATATTTCCCCTTTTTCATAGTTTAAGATTGGTGGATCCATGCATGCTGACTTTCATATGAGTTCATAGATCTGGAGGCATGCATTTGGGAATGCAAAAATTGCTACTGAGATGCTAGTTTTGATAAAGATGCTACTTTTGACCTATGCAAAGACATGAGCACAACTAAGTCATTGTACATTGAATCCATCACAATATTAGGTCAGTCATTGTATTTTTTTGGGGGGGGGGCATGAGTATATGAGATTAATTTGTGCTAAAATACAATTTTTAAAATGTATTTATCAAAAATATTGGTCGACCATCTTATCACAGGGTAATTTTCAAATGCACTTTTAAAACCTCACTGTTTTATTCTATGCTGTTTTTAAAATATGTCTATACCGATTTGAATTATCTTAAAATATGTTATTCAAGGAGAAGTTAGCTTTTTGTAAGTGGATTTCATTCATGCAAAAACAATCCCCCCCCCCCCTCTCATCCCCTCCAACAAATCCATACAGTCTGCTCCAGAAAGTCAGACAACCTTCTGGAGTAGATTTGGACAGCTATGAGGCAGCTTTTATTTTGTGAACAAAATCAGTTATTATTTGTGAAAACACATCCCCAAATATCATTTTTACTATAAACCCTCTTAAACATTTACTGCAGTGCTTCTTGATGCAAAGTGTTTCATCTCATCAAGGGATTAATCATCATAAAATTTTATTAAGAGAACCAGATGTGGATATACTTTTTCTTTTTTAAAAAAAAAAACCCTCATTATTTTCCCATCATTTTGTTTCTCCTTTTAATTTTCATCCATTAAGGAAGGAAAGATAAAATAGCTGCATGTTTTTTTCTTATTGTTGGTGCTAGTAAACTGGCTGAAGAATTGAAGAATACATTTTTAAAGTATTTCTTCAACTTTGAATTTCTAAATTTCCAAGTTTTCTTCTCAGAATTCGAGCTTAAAAAAACCCACTTATAAACCTGCATTCTGATGTGTGGCAATTGAGTTGTTTTACAAATATATTGTTTCCATCATTTGGTTGAAACAGCAACTTACGATATCAGTAATTCATAGCAAATTCCCAACAAGAAGAAGGAATCTGTGTGGTCTGAATACAGGACAAGCGAGTGACTAGTAATAGTCCTAGAAGGAATGCTAGGTGTAGCCATACAATAAGGAATCATATAACAGTTTTAGGGATTAAAGATGCAGTATGACAGTGTCAAATCTCCATAATCTAGATGTGTAGGAGCTAATCTAGGTTGTTCATGTGATCACCACCTAAGCCAGGGGTGTCCAGCTCAAGGCCTGTGGGCCGAATCTGGCACATGGGGTGCTTAGAACTGGCCTGCCGGACTGACCTGGAAACAGCGAAGGACCAACCTGCGGGTCTCTGCCAGTGAAAAAGGGCTCCTGAGCTCCTTTTTTGCTGGCACAGTGATGTCGAACAGGCCACGCCCACCCTGGCCACGTCCACCCCCAGCCCTGAAATAAAACAAAACCGAGATGCAGCTCTCAAATAAATTGAGTTTGACATCCCTGACCTAAGACATCAAATTAATTGGTTATCCACAGATGCTGAGTCTTCAGAGATACAAAGATATAACAAGAGTAGCTGCACTCAAAATCTTTTAAAAGCCATTGAAGCCAAGAAGGAGCTGATTTACTTTGCATGAGAACTAGTCCAGTTCAACAGTCCCCACCATTAGGTTAGTCCTACATCACTGCTTAAACTCCTAGAAGTAACAAAAATTCAAATGGAATAAACTTTTTTTGACTTTTGCCATAAGACTTGCAGCTAAAAAAAAACTTGCCATGAGGAGAGGAAAAAGTATACAGTTTTGATGATGATTTTGACTGAGATGGATACATTTTTAAGTCATTGTTCCTTTTAAGAGATTATTTTTAACACTAACAATGGAGAATATATGTAGCTCAGGATTGAACTAAGGAGTCCTTGATGCTTTCTGAGGTTGGTTCTTTTTTTTGTTTTTGCAGATGTTTGATTATCTAATTAGATAACATCTTTAGAGCCAGTGAATATGGAGTTTAGTCCATTCTTACATATAGTAATTTGCTCTGCCAGTGTTGGTTGGGTTGTGGCTTTCCTCTTGATAGTTCCTTGATTAGGGTATTGTTTTCTGTTTGATTATCTTTGTGGTGTTAATCCCTGCTTATCTAGGTGTTGCTGCTGGACACGATATGATCTTTTTACTTCGTCTCTATTTTTTTTAGCTTTTTATTGTCTCTTCTTGTCATCTCATTTTAATGGTGTGTAAATGTGGTTTATATCTATGTGTTTACTGTTGGCTGATTTGCTTGTATACCACATTTCCAAGAATTCCGTAGCATTTTTGGCTTAGGCTTGTCAAGGAAGCTACCACTTTCCCAAATGAAACTATGGTTGAATCTGTCCATGTGTTTTAAGGTTAAGGGGTTTTCATTGTATCTTCTGACTGCTAGTTGGTGTGCCTGGATGTACTCTGCTAGACTTCTGCCTATCTGTCCTACATAGTGGTTACTATAAACCTTACATTGTATCTTGTAGGTGAGTCCCCTTTTTTCTTCTTGGGCCTTGCTTTACTTAAAGGCCCAGTCCCACTGGCCGACGGATGCAAAACGTATGCATAAAGGACACAGTGGACGAGCAAAATTTCAGGGGTGGCTCCATCCGTTGTCATCCACTCCCAAAAGTGGCAAAAATTTGCATAAACAGAACGGAAAAGAATGGAAAAGAACGGACGTGGGTAGTATGTAGCGGGGATGTTAAACGGATGTTCATCGGAAGCCTAGCAGATGAAAGCAGATGGAAGTGGATGACACCTCCGAAGGGGTTCCGGGGGAGAATTTTGAAGCAGACGCATAGTGGAAGGGGCGGATGCATAGCAGATGAAGCGGATGCATCACGGATGCCTATCGGAAACAAAGGGGATGCCGTGCGGATATATATCGGATGCAAAGCATTCACTGTGCATGCGGGGAGTATGAATTGCATCAGCTCCGCGGATATAAAAGGATGCAGCATGCACGCAGTCAGCATACAGGGGAAAGATGTGCTGCCACATACATTTTGCAGGAACACCATGGTTCGTCAGTCAGGCAAGAAGAGGAAGCCCGTGCCTATTTGTTCAAGCCCTGGTAAGGTGAAGAAGACCAGAACCAGCATCCCACCCCCTGGCACTGACTCTGAAGCTGCTGCTGCTGCTGCTGCTGCTGTGGTGGGCCAGCCCCAAGGCCCTCAAAGCCCTGCTGCTCAAGCCCCTGAAGGCCCTGCTGAAGCCCCTGCCAAAGGAAGGAAGAGTCAAGGGAAGCAGAAGGGAGAGAGGAAACATTACACCGTTTCCAAGGAGCATGAGGATGAGGTGCTGGAATGGCTGAGGAAGAACGAGTATCTCTGGAGAAAGGGCCACAGACTGAATCGGGACGTCAAGAAGAAGCAGGCAGCTTGGAGAGACAAGGCAGAGAGCCTGGGGTACACTGCAGAATTACTCCTTGGATGGTGGAAGCACATGCACACCTGGTATGGCAAGCTGCACCTCAAGAAATCCGGGCAGGCCGCTGTCAAGCTCACTGACTGGGAGATGTACGTCATAGCCAAGTGCAGTTTCCTGGAGGGTGAGATCCGCCACTGACAAGCAGCCCCTCTGAGACTCCTCTCCCTCAGACAGCTCACAGACAGCCAGTCCTCTTCCAGCCAGGAGCCAGCTACCCTGTCCAGGCAAGTGTCTTCAGAGGGCCCCACGGCAGAGACCCCCCCGACAGCTGCACTCCCCATGCTGGAAGACTTGGAGGATCCCATGGAGGATGATGCCCTGCTGTCACAAATAGAGGAAGAAGCAGCAGCCACCAGAGGCCAACCCACCCTCACCTCCACCACCAGCTCCAGAGGATGCAGGCAGAGAGGCAGACTGGAGGGCCAGAACCACAGTGTGCTGTTGGAGATCAGGGACACAATGAAGACCAGCACGGAACATCTCTCTCAGCTGGTCCACTGCGACATACCATCCTCAGACCGAAAGCCCTTCATCACCTACGTGAGCCAGACCCTGAGGGACCTGCCCAAGGCCCAGTACCAGGTGATGAAACAGAAGATCACAGCACTTCTGCACAACCCTCAAGGCCCAGCTGAAGCTGCTCCTACCCAGTCCAGGTCTGCTCCTCCACCCCAGGCGATGTCACAACCCTTCCACGGCTTCCAACAGCCCCTCACCTACCAAGGCTATGACTACCAGGACTTCCCACAGCAGAAGCAGAACTTCCCAGTCCAGGCCCAGGTTCATCGGATGCCACAAACGCCACTCCTCACCCAGCTGCAGACCAGACAGCCCCACTACACTCCTCCTTCCTCCACTCCACAGCCAAGCCTGTCAACGGACAATCTGTCATCAGTATTGGGCCTGATATCTCAAGTCCTTGATGAAGGGCCTCTCAACCTCATGGGACTGAGTCAGCTCTCGGATAGCTTCCTGAACACACCACCACCTGTTGTACCCTCGGGGCCAAGCACCCCAATGGTGCCTCAGACCAGCACTCAAGCCACAGCCATCTCCACAGTCCCTGCCCGCTTAACAGCTGAGACCATGGACATGACTCAGAGTGACTGAGAATAGTGTCAGAGACTGAGTTGTTTACTTGTTAAGTTTATCTTTGCTTAAGACACTTTACTTGGTTCATTTTGCTTATTTAATACAGTCATAAAGTTTACCTAAGAAAGTTAATAAAGGTTATCTTTGCTTAAGACACTTAATTTACTTGGTTCATTTTTTTACTTAATAAAGTGTTGGTGAAAACTTTGAAAAAATGGTTAAGCCTTTGCATGCTTGTGGGATAGATAAGGATAGTTGTGGGATAGATAAACCTCCAGTGCAACCAGAGTGGGAATGTATGGTCCACCATCCCAACGATCCAGATGATTTTCTCCCCCTTTTTGTAGAAAATATCGGTTGTCCGCTAGGTGTCCTTCTACATACTCTAGACATACTGCAGACATCCTAAATATACGAGATACATCCCAGATACAAACGTTTTGTCCGTTTTGAATACTTTATATATGAGATGCATACGCTTACATCCTTTCTATTTCCATGCTACTAACGCTGTGTAGACGTTCCGTGTACCTTTTGTTTTCTCCCTCTTTCCGTTTTCAGCTGCAGTGGATGTGAGTTGAGGGGATGGCCAGAGGATGCAGAGAGGATACAGCGGACGTTTAATGGATGATAACGGATATAGAACGTTTGTTGCTTGTATGTCACGGATGTACATCGTACGTGGCGGAAAGTTCATCCGTTCACAAAGTTTTGTGCAGCTCAAAACTTCTTGTGCGGATGAAATTGCAGTGGACGGATGCTCGACGGATAGAGCGTATGAAACACGTATGCAGTGAGTACACAACGGATGCATAGCATTTTCCAATGGATGGCAAGCTTTAACCTTTTACGTCCTCTTTGCATCCATAAGTGCAATGGGACCGGGCCTTAAGATATTTTAGAGGGCTATGCTGGTTGGTATGGAATGGTGATGCCATGTGTTTGTAATAGTCTATTGGTTGTTTCTGATATGTATTTCGGGCATGGCACTACTATGTTTTTCACAGCCTATGTTGGTTGTGTTATAGTACCTTGAATGATCAGGTCCCTTCTGATAAAGTTGTTTGAATATTTGTTTTATTGGAAGATATTACATAGGCAGACTTTCCTTTTGCTACTGTTCCATGGTTGCTGCAGTGAGTTTGTGCTTGTCTCATGTTGAATAATGTTCTCAAACAACTACCTTTATATATATAGGGCAATCCCTTTTCTCTAGCATTGATGATGTTACCTAGTTGGGTCATGAAACATCAACAGCTAGGACTCCACTGAACTTGATTAGTGTTAAAGAGGGAGAACATTCCTCGGCTGATCAAACTGGAAATAAAATGACATGAAATCAGATAAAATTCAAGAAGGCAATACAATCCATTTCTGTATTGTGCTGCAAAAACTAGATAGTTGCATTTGTGAAGTCATCTGGAGTTCAGCTGAAATCAGTGGAGATGTCATGTTTTAAAATGTGGATTAAACATTTGGTGAACAGATAAACAAGAAGCCGATTCATCATAAGTTCTCCTTCAAAAGCAGAAGAAAATAACACCAAGCAGGAAAGGATTATAGTGTCACCAGAACTGAATAGAGCTAATCATGTTGCTGTCTAACCATTCCTATTATGTTTTCCCCCCATTTCTTCTTCTTGAAGCACTTTCCTTGTCTTATTAACAGTAAGTGCAATGATTCCCCTTTCCCATTTTGTAATGCGAAAACATTTTCTACTGAAATAAAACCACAAATCCTGGTAAGGACAAATCCCTCCTTGCAATAATAGGAAGATTTGCATTGCCATCTAGGGTTTCTCTCCCCACTACCCTATTTTTCAGTCTTCCATAGAATTAATATCGATTCTGCTTAGCTTTTTGAGACCACCCAATGCCCTCTAGGCTGACATGAGCGAAACAGGCTTTAAATAGATAAACAAAGGTATAACCTGTTGTTTCAAGTTAAAGGGACAGTACTGGGATAGTACTTTTAAGAGGTGACTGATATCCCACAACAACATCTGGGAAGCAGAAGTACATAAAACAAGGTGAGATATAACCAGTGGGAACAAACCCTGATTTACCTCTGAAACTCCTTCCAAATTTTGATTGAGCCTCTGCAACATGCATGTTGGGATCCTGGTCTTTCTGGCAACTTCGGTCTATGCAATAGCAATAGATAAGGAGGAAGAGGTGGAAGAGGAGGAGGAGGAGGAGGAGGAAGAGGAGGATGTCGTCCATGGAGATCCTCAGTCGTCCAGGACATGGTTGTCCCAAAGGTGCTTTTTCAAGAGGCAACTGGACTTTCTTTGAAGGCGTTTCACTTCTCGTCCAAGAAGCTGCTTTCTGCTTCCGAAAAGAAGCGAAACGTCTTCAGAGAACAGCCAGAAGAGTCCAGTTGCCTCTTTTTTGGGACGACGATGATGAGAACGACATTAAATACTAATAACGAAGGATCCGGTTTCTATCTCGGGTCGAGCGGTAGCTCGCCTGCCGAAATCACGGCCGCCGCATTCTTCCCATCGTCGTCCTTTAAAATTAATAGCACATGCAGAGGAAAAACTAAACCCCTTTGACGTCACTCTTCCAACGAGGAAACATAAACAGAGGAGGCTTCGCCGCCGCTGATTGGCCGGCCGCGCTGTGCCTGTGGCAGTTGACAGCACCTCCCAGCCGGGCACGGCTCGGCCTTCGCCGCTCAAGCCAGCCCGAGACTGCGCCAAGCCCCGCGGAGCTCTTCTCCCGCTCTCGCCCGGCCGGGAAGCGGGGCTCTCCAAGCTCCGGCTTGCTGCCTGTTCCTGGCGCGTCCCGCTCGGGCACTTTCCCCCCCTCCCTCCTTGCCCTCCTCCGGGCCAAGGTGCACCTTCCCTCCTTCCCGCCCCCCCCCCCCCCGAATGCTCTGCCTGAGACTGGATGCGAGCTTCGGGATCGGGCAGGTCGAGGCTTCATGAACGAGCTGCGCCGTTTCCAGTTTTCGCGGCATTCAGAGGTCGCCGAACTGCCACTATGGTTAAATGTCTTGTTTAATGGTTGAGGTACGTACCTCGCGAGCCGAGGACGCGGCAACGGTCCGGCTCGCCTTCTGCGGGGTGGGTGGGTGGGTGGGGAACGGGGGACGACTGCAGTTGGGCAAAGTTAATTGAACGAACTTACAGTGGTACTTGGAAGAAAACACTTGGCGGGCTTTGCTGTGAAACAGCCTTCTTTCTTTCTTTCTTCCCTTCCTCCCTCCCTTTTTCCTTCTCTCCCTCCCTTCCTTCCTCCTATCCTCCTCCCTCCCTCCTTTCTTCTCTCCCTCTCCCTCCCTCTTTCCTTCTCTCCCTCCCTCCCTCCCTTCCTCCCTCCTTCCTTCTCTCTTTCCTCCCTCCCTCCTTCCTTCTCTACCTCCC
>BLBF01000063.1:15291683-15308031 GCA_015471245.1 Laticauda colubrina | reverse complement strand
TCTCTCTTTCCTCCCTCCCTCCTTCCTTCTCTACCTCCCTCCCTTCCTCCTATCCTCCTTCCTTCCTTCCCTCTTTCCTCCCTCCCTCCTTCCTTCCCTCCCTCCCTTCCTCCTATCCTCCTTCCTTCCCTCTTTCCTCCCTCCCTCCTATCCTCCTTCCTTCCCTCTTTCCTCCCTCCCTCCTTCCTTCCCTCCCTCCCTTCCTCCTATCCTCCTTCCTTCCTTCCTTCTCTCTCTTTCCTCCCTCCCTTCCTCCTATCCTCCTTCCTTCCTTCTCTCTCTTTCCTCCCTCCCTCCCTCCTTCCTTCCCTCCCTTCCTCCTATCCTCCTTCCTTCCTTCCTTCTCTACCTCCCTACCCTCCCTCCTTCCTTCTCTCCCTTCTTCTTTCTCTCCCTGTCTCCTCCCTCCTTTCTTTCATTCCTGTCAATGTCCGTGCGAGTAGCCAGAGGCGAGGAATCCTGGAAACTTGGTACGAATTGCGTGAGGGGGTGGGTGGGTGGGTGGGGAAATGAACGGAAGGTGCTCCTTTTCTCCACACACACCCCCCCCTTCTACCGGCCAGTTTCCTTCAGTCATGTTTAAACTGGGGAGTCGCTAAAAGGGGAGGCGGGGAGGGGGGGAGGAGGGTTGGACGCGATAAGTCGCTTCTTCATTCGGAAGACTCGTGTCGGGGGTTGCGTCTCGAGCATCAGGGTTCTTGTGGTTTTGGTTTTCAAGGGAGGGGGCGGGGGGGAAAGTTACAAATGTTCTCTCCACTTCCCCGAAGAGAGAGGGGGGGGGGGCCCGCGGCGGTCCTGTTAATATTTCACCTCAGCGTGAATAGCTTGAGAGCTAGCATGCGTGGGAGGGGGGGGGGCGAGAAGCGCGCGAGAGAGAGAGAGAGAGAAAGAGAGAGAGAGAGAGAGAGAGAGCCCGGAGAAGAAAGTGAGGCAGCGTCTCTCAGGACTGGCCATCCTCAAAGCGGCAGCCTCTGTAAGCGCGTTCACTCGGGACGAACTGTTTGCAAGCATTGAAAGGACCTGCGTGTGCCGCAGGAACCCGAGCTTGTGGTTGAAAACAGAGCCCGCATTGTTTCGGGCACCCGGCGTGCATTTGGAAAGAGCGACTCGCGCGGAGAGACGCGTGTTTCAAAGCTCGCCCCTGGAGCCAGGGACGGAGTTGGGGGGGTGCGCGCGCGCGCGCGCGCTTTAATTCAAAGATTGCAAGGTAGAACGTCTGCAAGAATTGAATAAGGTGCGCGCGCTTGCTGGGAAGGGAAAATGCGCGCGCGCGCGTGTGTGTGTGTGTGTTTTAAGGTGTCTTGTTTTCAGACTCGAATTGCTTCTGTAAAGGGGGGTGGGGGAGGGGAGAGACTAGAAGCATTGCCGAGGTTCACTCTGAGAATGCACTTCGAAGCTTACTTTGGGGACAAACAGTTTTCCCCGCGCTTGAGTTCATCAGGAACTAGTTTAGAGATGGCAAAATATTAGCTCCCAAATGCAGGCTTATTGGCTTTGTGTCGCGAATGGACACTTGCTATTCTGCAGTGCCTGGTGGGAAAAACAAGGACCTTATGCACATGCATAACTGCAGCTCCTCCATTTCCTTTGCTGTGTCTTCGCTGGTGGCTGCAGGAACAAAGAAGCGGCTGTCACTTAATGTTGTGCTTAATGACACATTTCACATGTTGTGCTGGGGAAATCACCTTCTTTCTGCCTCTGACGACCAGCCCACAAACCATTGTGATGAGTGGAATTGTTGACTAAAACTTATCATCTCCTGTCTCCCGGTATTCCTTTTTTTTTTTTTTTTTTTTTGCCACACTGGAAAACGATTTTCAACCCTGAACATGTTAGCCAGGTACAGAAAATCAAAACAGTTTTTCAGGCACAGCTGTGGCTATTACATATAAAAAGGTACATGTTCACCTTGGATAATTGCCTTGTGCAGGTCTAAAACAATATAGAAAAATTAATGGGAGAAGGAAAGAAGAATCCCAACTTTCTGAACTTTTGGAAGAAGTCTAGTGTCTGCGGTCCCAGCTTGGAAGAGTATTCTCTTTCTCCCTGCAGGATAAATATCCCTTATGCAAGTCTAATGGATGCATGTGACTAGCTCTGAACTTAGAAGACTGTCAGTCAGATGAGAATTCTCCCTTATCATTCAGCTCTCGGGATCACCTGAAGCCTTAGGCAACGAAACATATTTCTATTAGTCTTTTTAAAAAACATTTATTTTTTTTAATATAAGCATTCCATCTTCCATTAAACAGTGTGTCATCTGGTTACACATATCTCTGTGCAATAACCATCAAAATTTACAACTGTATACATGACTCTGATATAGACTTTCTAACCTTACAATCTTAATATTATATATAATAAAACTTTCCATTTCCCCCTCTTAACATGTCTTCTAACAAGTCTCGTTGAAATTAATGGAATTTAAATTCCTCACAATGAGGGAGAAATTTCTGGAGAAACAGAGGCGGTGCATGGCTTCCTCTGATCTAATGTAACATCCAGTGGGATTTAACTCATAACAGAATATCATCCCACTGTCTGTTTCTCCCAGGGAAGCCAATGTCTTCAGAGAGATGCAAAGAAATATCTTGGGTGAAGGACACATCATGTTGCAGAGGAAACAGAAAGACTTCAAAATATAACATGTAAAGGTTTCCATGTAACATGTAGTTGTTGTCACAAGTAATTTTAATTTTTCCCAGGTTATTTGCTTTCCTTTCATTCATTTAAGGAGGTTCTCATTTACTCCAATCAGAGGTGGTATTCAGCAAGTTCTGACCAGTTCTGGAGAACCGGTAGTGGAAATTTTGAGTAGTTTAGAGAACTGGCAAATACCACTTCTGACTGGCCCGCTCCCATCTATTCTCTGCCTCCCAAGTTCCAGCTGATCGTCTTCTTTTGTTGCCCTGCACAGGAGAACAGAGCTGGAAAGCAGGCAAGTGGAGTGGGGAAAGAATGGAAATTTTGCAGTAACCTTCCCCTGCTACGCCCACCAAACCATGCCCACAAAGCCATACCACACCCACCAAGCCACACCCACAGAACCAGTAGTAAAAAAAATTGATCCCACTACTGACTCCAATGTATGGAAGGTTCTCATTTATTCGAAAGCATCTTCTTCAGTGCTGTCCTGTCTTAACACTCTACTTTATGCACTTATATTTGCAAGTTTGTTCAAAACACTGGGGGAGGGGACTCCATATTCTGTGTATTCGAGAATATGGAAAGTCCTCAACGTATGACCACAACTGGGACCAGAATGTCCATTTCTAAGTAAGGTGGTTGTTAAGTGAGTCAAAGACGATTTTACAACTTTTTTTGCCATGATTACTAAAGAAATCATTTTAGTTGTTAAATGAATCATGTGGGCATTAAGCAAATCTGTTTTCCCCCATTGACATTGCATGTTGGAAGCCTGCTGGGAAGGTCACCAATGATGAACACGTGACCCTGAGATGTTGCAACTGTTGTGAATACACGTTGGTTGCCAAGCGCCTGAATTTTGATCACATGACACTAGGGATGCTGTGATTGTCATAAGTGCAAGGACTGGCTATAAGTTACATTTTTCAGTGCTGTTCTAACTTCAAGCAGTGGTTCGAATGGCTGTAAGTCGAGGATTTTCTGTAATAATTTTAAAAAGTTTATAAATGGCAATCAGATTTGCTAATATGCATATTGAATACAGCAACAGGAACAAAATTACAAAACAAAACTACACTTTACTGGGCCCCCAAGGGTACTTTTCTTAAGAGGCAACTGGACTTTCTTCTTTTTCTCTGAAGATGTTTCACTTCTCATCTAAGTTGACCTGGATGACTATAGACGCTTTACTGGGAAGTGAAAAGCTAATTTGTGTCTGGAAATATATTAGCCGATACCCTGTGCTGTTATTCATTTCCTTACTGCTTAGATCCTTTTTTTTTTCAATTGTATCTCAGGTAGACCGATGATAAAAACTTAATATGTCAGCCCATATTTTGAAGATGATGTCTCTATTCAGTAACTTTTAACTAAAAAATTGTATCAAGCCAATGATATAGACATTTTAGGCTGTTTCCCAAGCGAAGAAGGATTTTTTTTGGGGGGGAGTTAAATGGGTGAAGATGAAATGAGGAACAAAAAAATTGAGACTTCATTAAAATAAATTAGGTGGAACAAAATCTAGCAGATTGGGTTTTGATTTTCAGGCACTAGAACTCCCAAACTCATTATATGTTCTGCTACAGCCATTAATTTTACATCCTTATGCTGTGGTCCTTTCCTTCTCATTCTTTGATTCAGCTCATGTTTCAACTCATTTTATTTGTGAAAAGAAAAAACAACCAACTTTGCCGTAATAAATATACCATGGCCTTAATGTATGCTCATGTTAGATATTAAATATGATTTTTTGATCAGCAAATGTATAAAAGATAACACCAATAGAAAATGAATTAGTCATTCATTTCACTGGAATTCCTGGTAACAATTACAGCAATAAAAAGAAGCTTCACTTCCTTTTATAATCTGATCTTAATTACCAGTATCTCAGTGTAAGAGATGTTAAAGATTATAAGTAGATGCCAAGTTATTGCTTTCACCTTATTTGTTTTTTCCCCCTCATTTAAATAACATCTCCTTGTCTAGATTTTTTTAATATTAGTCATTAGCTAGGTCACTGGTGACCCAAGCTAATTCATCCTATTATTACTTGTTGAGGCATCCAATAGATTGATTGATTGATTGCCATCAAGTCATTGTCAACTTTAGTGACAACATAAAAAGGTTGACTCAGCCTTCCATCCTTCCAAGGTCAGTAAAAGGAGGACCCAGATTGTTGGGGAGGGGCAATATGGTGACTCTGTAAACGGCTTAGAGAGGGCTGTAAAGCACTACAAAGCAATATGTAAGTATAAGTGCTATTACTGTTTTATCCATAATGATCTGACTGTTACCTGGTCCTTCAGATCTTCCTATACCTTTGTAACTGAGACTATCCATGTTGCTGCTAGATGTTTTTTTCTTACCTTTCCTTCCGCCTTTCCCAGGATCTTCCTTCAGAGAGTCTTTGCATAATGCATCCAAAACAGGATAATTTGATCCTGGTCATTTGTTCCTTGAGTGAAAAGTTTGGTTTGGTGTCTGTTTGATGATTCATTTGTTTATTTTCTTGGCTGTCAATGGCATTCCAACACCAAAGTTCAAATCAATACTTTTTCCATCTTGCTTCTTCAAAGTCCAATTTTTGCTTCCATAAAGTGTCTCAGGGAACACCAGGGCTTGCACAATTTTGATCTTATAGATGTAGACACCAATCACAGCATTTCAATGCTGAATATTGAAGGATCCAAGTCTTAAAATACACAAATAAATGTACATTTGAAGAACTAGATTTAATAAAGCTTAGACCAGGGATGTCAAACTCAGTCTGCGGGCGAGATGCATCCCATGCTGGCCCCGCCCAGTTTAGCGAAGGGAAAAAAAATCCTGATATGTGAAGATGCCATGATGATGCAAGTTTGACACCCCTGACTTAGACCTTTATATTGGATTGGGTCAATTTCAGAGGCTCATATCAGTTCTCCATGAAGAAGTAGGTAGATTCTAGTCCATATTGCAATCCCATCTAGCCATACCTTCACAATCACCCCCTCTACATACCAGGAAAAAAAAGTAACAAATTGGAAGAAATGTCTTGATTCTTCCTTCTTTTTGTTGGCTGTGATCATATGTGCTCTTTTGGGAGGAAAATGCTTCTTCCAGCTTCAATGTTAGGAAAAAGGAACAAATGGGTAAGATTTCTCAAATATTTGTGAAAAATAAGTCTGTTTCCCCCTCCTCCCAATTTTATTAAACTGAACAGAGCAGTACAATTCAAAAGCATCAGGAAGGAAATCGCTTCTCTGCTCATCTCTGTTGCTGGTTGAAAGAAAGCCCTGTTAGCTGCCTCTTGAAATACTTGTGTTCAAACAAAATCTACTAGCTTATGCCTGGAGAGATTAAAGGGCCATTGTGGTTGTGTACTCTTCTCCCAGGAGGAACCCTTGTGTTGAACAATTCCCAGCAACCCTTGTCAGAATTGCCATTGGGAAAGGATACTGTTGTTATTCTGAAGAACACAGATTTCCCACCCTACTGTAAATGATGAGCCAACGGAGTCAGACTGTTTACTAAGACAGCAAAGACTGTTGGGCTGAAACCAGAAGTACAAGTTAAGAGCTGACAATTCACAGTAGTTTACAAGATCCGTTTAAAAACTGGAAACTAGGCAGAGAACTTCAGCTTTTGTTACTAGTTTTAATGCATTTTGATTTAGCATTATAGCAAATTTTGAGTGAGTAGATGTGAAAAGTCAGGAAAGGCATAAACAAGAGTCTAGGGTGGTAATCTTATATGCAAATTATATTGTACTGAAGCACTTTCAAATGAAAATTGTTCAAAGAAGCATGCAAAAGAGAAAACAAGGTCAGTGCTACATAAGAAATAATAAAAGTGTCATTTGCAATGATCATTAATGTATTCCGGAAATTAAATTTGGCCAAACTGTTAATTAGGTTTCAGATGTACAGCATAAAGGTCAAATAGAGCAAAATCCCCCCACCCTTTTTTTTTAAATTATTGAACTTTTATAATGTATTTGGAAGGAAGGTTTTCATAAAAACATGTCAAAATATTTTGGGGCTGAACCTTGTCTATTACTTTTTAATTCAGAATGAAGTTGGAAGGAACCTTGGAGGTCTTCTAGTCCAACCCCTGTTCAAGCAGGAGATACTATACCATTTCAGTTAGGTGGTTGTCCAGTATTTTCTTTAAAATCTCCAATGATGAAGCACCTACAACTTCTATAGCCAAGCTGTTCCAATTGGTTAATTGTCCTAACTGTGAGAAAGTTTCTTCTTCATTCCAGGTGCTTCTCTCCTTGATTTGTTTCCATCCACTGTTTCTTGTCTTGCCCTCTGGTGCTTTGGAAAATAAGTTGACCCCCTCCTCTTTGTGGCAACTCCTCAAATACTGGAATACTGCTATCATGTCACCCTAGTCGTTTGATTCTCCAGACTGGCCATACCCAATTCCTGTAGCTGTTCTTCACATGTCTTTGTCTCCAGGCTCTTAAATCATCTTAATTGCTCTTCTTTAAGACATTTTCCCCCAACGTCTCAACATCTTTCTTGTAATGTGACCAAAACTGGATACAGTATTCCATGTGTGCTGCAAGGATTTATAAAGCGGTACTATTACAGATGAAACTCAAAAAATCAGAATATCATACAAAAGTTCATTTATTTCAGTAATGCAATTTAAAAGGTGAACCTAATGTATGAGATAGACTCATTACATGCAAAGCAAGATAGTTCAAGCCGTGATGTGTCATAACTGAGATGATTATGGTTTACAGCTCATGAAAACCCCAAATCCACAATTTCAGAAAATTAGAATATTATATGCAATCAATAAAACAAGGATTGTACATATTGGACCTCTGAAAAGTATAAGCCTGCATATGTACTCAGTACTTGGTTTGGGCCCCTTTGCAGCAATTACTGCCTCAATGCGCCGTGGCATGGAAGCTATCAGTCTGTGGCACTGCTGAGGTGTTATGGAAGACCAGGATGCTTCAATAGCAGCCTTCAGCTCTTCTGCATTGTTCGGTCTCATGTCTCTCATCTTTCTCTTGGCAATGCCCCATAGATCCTCAATGGGGTTCAGGACAGGCAAGTTTGCTGGCCAATCAAGCACAGGAATCCCACGGTCATTGAACCAGGTTTTGGTGCTTTTGGCAGTGTGGGCAGGTGCCAAGTCCTGCTGGAAAATGAAGTCAGCATCCCCATGAAGCTCATCTGCAGAAGGAAGCATGAAATGCTCCAAAATCTCCTGGGAGATGGCTGTATTTATCCTGGACTTAATGAGGGATAGTGGACCAACACCAGCAGATGACATGGCTCCCCAAATCAACACAGAGTGTGGAAACTTCACACTGGACTTCAAGCATCTTGCAGTGTGTGCCTCTCCATTCATCCTCCAGATCGTCTGGGTCCTTGCTTTCCAAATGAGATACAAAAGTTGCTCTCATCAGAAAAGAGGACTTTGGACCACTGAGCAACAGACCAGCTCTGGTTTTCTTTAGCCCAAGTAAGATGCTTCTGACATTGTTTGTTGTCCAGGAGTGGCTTGAAAAGAGGAACACAACATTTGAATCCGTCTGTGTGTGGTGGCTCTTGATGCACTGACTCCAGCCTCAGTCCACTCCTTGTGAAAGTCCCCAACATTTTTGAATGGCCTTTTTCTGACAATCCTCTCCAGGCTGCAGTCATCCTGGCTGCTTGTGCACCTTTTTCTTCCACACTTTTCCCTTCCACGTAACTTTCTATTAATGTGCTTTGATACAGCACTTTGGGAACATCCAACTTCATTTGCAATTACCTTTTGAGGATTTCCCTCCTTATGGAGGGTGTCAATGATGGTTTTCTACACAACTGTCAGGTTAGCAGTCTTTCCCATGATTGTGATTCCTACTGAACCAAGACTGAGAGACCATTTAAAGGCTCAGGAACCCTTTACAGGTGTTATGGCTTAATTAGCTGATTAGAGTGGGACACTTTGAGCCTAGAATATTGAATCTTTTCACAATATTCTAATTTTCTGAGATTATGGATTTGGGGTTTTCATGAGCTGCAAGGTTTTCATGAGCTGCATAATTGTCTCAGTTATGACAAATCACGGCTTGAACTATCTTGCTTTGCATGTAATGAGCCTATCTCATATATTAGTTTCATCTTTTAAATTGCATTACTGAAATAAAGAACTTTTGCATGATATTCTAATTTTTTGAGTTTCACCTGTACTTCACATGATTTTGATTTGGTGCTTCTGTTTATACAAACCAAGGATTGTATTAGCTTTTTTGGCTGCTGCCACACACTGGTGGCTCATGTTTAAGTGATCTCCCATTAAGACTCCAAGGTCTCTCTCACGGTTTTTGAAGCCAGGTTTTGTCTAATCTCTACTTTTGGTTTTTCCTGCCTAGGTGTAAAACCTTGTTTCTCTCCACATTAAATTCTATGTTGTTGGATAGGGCCCATTGTTCAAGTCTATCTTTTTGGATCCTGAGCATGTCTTGTGGCATATTGGCTATTCCTGCCAGTTTAGTGTCATCTGCAAATTTGATGAGTTCACTTTCTCTTCCTTCATCTAAGACTTAGATTAATTGCTTTATTTGCCAGATGAGCAAATCTCAATTTTCTTCTGGAATCATTTCCGTGTTTCTATGAAGCACAGTGAGGCCACAGTACATCTACTCATTGCATTATTACAGTTTTTAGTCTCTTTAGCAGGGAATCATTTGCAGTCATTCTATCAGTCATCTGTCAAGGAGATTGCAGTAATGATTATTACTTCGATTTTACAAGTGAAAATTAGTATAAGGAAATAGGAATTTGCCTATTAATAATTCAATGTACAGTACTCCCTCCATATAAAATGCACTAGAAATATTTCAAAATGTCACATGTTCCACAGTCCTATTTATATTTACTTAATGATATCCAGTAAGCCTCAAGTTAGTTTGCATGGAACTATAGTCACCAGGTGCTAAATGTCTGTTTTGCTGGTTATTTATAAGATTTATAAACCAATTCTCCTCCAAATGAGCACGACTCTATGTTGAGAAATTTGATGATTTAATACATACTCATGGAAGCTAACATAACTGTAGAAATGTTATATACGGAACTTTCTTCCAGAGGTTTGGAGAGCCATCTGTGAAAATTTGAGATGAACATTAGTTGTTCTCTAATCAAGCCATGGTTTCCAGAAAGCCAGTAAACCCACCCACCCACTCCCGTGTGTGTGTGTGTGTGTGTGAGAGAGAGAGAGAGAGAGAGAGAGATGCCTCAGTGTTGCATGCATGTGCAAAAGAATGAAGCTTTGATTGCCATGCTGCAACCAATAATAATTATCCTGTAATCTGCAACTCTTACACTGCAAAAACATATGGACTACACAACTCGATCAGGGCAAAACAATAGATGCAATCTACATAGTCTTCCATAAAGCCATTGATTCAATGGTACACGACAAACTACCACTAAAACTAAAATCTTATGGTATCTCTGGACAACTGCATAACTGGACAGAAGCATTCCTGTCAGACAACAAATGGTCAAAATTGGGAGCGTCCTATCAAATTCTGTACCTGTCAACATTGGTGTCCCCCAAGGCAGTGTTCTAGGACCAACTCTCTTCATACTCTACATAAATGACCTCTGTGATCACATTAAGAGCAACTGTGTTCTCTTCGCTGATGATGTAAAGCTATTCAATACCACAGAAAATACGACTTCCCTCCCAAAAGATCTTGACTATGTATCAGAATGGTCAATCAAATGGCAACTTCAAATCTCAACAAATAAATGCTCTGTCTTACATATTGGCAAAAAAAAAAAAAAATCAGAAAATAAAATGCAAGCTGAATAGTCAAGATCTTGTTGATGATCCAAACTCTGTAAAGGACCTTGGAATACTCATCTCTAATGATCTAAGTGCTATAGACCACTGAAACTACATAGCCAAAAAGGCATTAAGAGTTGTTAACCTAATCTTATGTAGCTTTTTCTCTGGTAATATTACACTACTAATTAGAGCATACAAAACAATTGCTAGACCAATACTCGAATACAGCTCATCAGTCTGGAACCCACGTTACGTATCGCACAGTTGAGAAAGTCCAGAAATATTTCACAAGAAGAGTTCCCCACTCCTCTACTCGTTGTAGAATACCTGATGCCACCAGACTTGAAATTCTAGACCTAGAATTATGCCATCTTCGGTCTGGTCTAAGTATGGTTTATAAAATCATACATTGCAATGAATTACCTGTCATTGAATATTTCAGCTTCAACCATAACAACACAAGAGCACACAATAGATACAAACTCAAGGTTAACTGCACCAAATTTGATTGCAGGAAATACGACTTCAGCAACAGAGTGGTCAATGTCTGGAATACTCTACTTGACTGTGGTTTCTTCCTCAAACCCCAGAAACTTTAACCTTAGACTGTCTACTATTGACCTCACCCCTTTCCTAAGAGATCTGTAGGGGGCATGCATAAGCGCACCAATGTGCCTACCGTCCCTGTCCTATTGTTTCTTTTATTTTTTTTATATGTACCCATTTCATGTATTCATACCTACGTATATACCTATACCTATTATCTTGTAAGCGATTGACAAATCAAATCAATCTATCAATAAATAAATAAACTGTGACTTTCTGGAAAATTTAACATGATGCTTTTGGAATCATTCTGACAGGACAGTCATTCTTTGGAAAATTTTCTTATTCTCTCTTGTCCTTAATCTTCTCCATATCAGGGCTATGACTCTGGCTGTGGAATGATGAAACTGAGAAATGAATTTGTAACCAGTTCCAGAGTGTTAGCAATCAAGAACCTTTTTAAAATTTATTTTCAGTTGTTGTGAAAACTTCACTGGGATGAGGGAAACCAAAATCATTCAGATTTTATATAGTGTAGTGCTGATCCAAATCATGTCTTAATGTTTCATGAAATCTAGTTTTATTCTTTCCTTTAGTTGGACTGCTCCAACTAAAGGAAGGGTGAGGGTGAGGGATGGTTATATTTTTGCATTGATATGGTGCAGGTTGGATATCAGAAGGATCCACATAAGTTCTGATAACATTCAGGGGCCTTGAGGACATGAAAACAAAAATTTGAAAGGAAAGAAATACTTTTTCACCCAAGTGTATGTAAATACTCAGCAGCCCTTCTGTTTCAAGGCCGCCAAGCCCTGTGCAAACAGTCTGCTAGAGGTTGTGGGAAGCATAGGAAGAATAATCTGTGGGGTTGAGTCACCGTAGATATTAGATATTACCACTTGCTCATTCACAGAGGCAGTGGGCAATCAGCTGTTTATTTAGCTCCATTCTTGTTTTCAATAAAGATTCTTATCTAGCTCAGCTGTATCTCTGAGACTTACTTAAATCCTGGCCTGAGAACCTTGATGAGCTTTGTAAAGTCTCAAGGTCTGTGATTTACTGAAAATCCTAGTTATGGGAGCCAAGCAGCTTGATTTCCCACTTTGGCTCCCATTGCTATGGGAAGAGAGCCTAGAAATCAAGGATTAACACAATAGCTACTAACCCTCTGAGAACTCTGTTGACTGTTGACAGAGGCCAGTGTTAAGCTCCAGTGTCAGAATTACTGGACTGACCAGCAAATTCAGATCATCAACCAATTAGCCCAAACTATGACATGTAGGCATTCTTCCAGGAAGAACCAAGCTGATGCAGTTGCTGCTTTAGTCAATGCAGTCCTCCAGTGTTAAGTACCACTTTCTTGCCAGATAAATATGATAGGGATCAAAATAAATTTATTGCCTACCTTGTGTATATCTTCCTGAGACAAAATGACTGACCCACCAATCATACAGGTGAAACTCAAAAAATTAGAATATCATGCAAAAGGTCATTTATTTCACTAATGCAACTTAAAAGGTGAAACTAGGATGTGAGATAGACTCATTACATGCAAAGCAAGATAGTTCAAGCCGTGATTTGTCATAATTGAGGCGATTATGGCTTGCAGCTCATGAAAACCCCAAATCCAAAATCTCAGAAAATTAGAATATTGTGAAAAGCTTCAATATTCTAGGCTCAAAGTGTCCCACTCTAATCAGCTAATTAAGCCATAACACCTGCAAAGCCTTTAAATGGCCTCTGAGTCTGGTTCAGTAGGAATCACAATCATGGGAAAGACTGCTGACCTGACAGTTGTGTAGAAAACCATCAGTGACACCCTCCATAAGGAGGGGAAGCCTCAAAAGGTAATTGCAAGAGAAGTTAGATGTTCCAAAGGTTCTGTATTGAAGCACATTAATAGAAAGATATGTGGAAGGGAAAAGTGTGGAAGAAAGAGGTGCATAAGCAGCAGGGATGACCGCAGCCTGGAGAGGATTGTCAGGAAAAGGCCATTCAAAAATGTGGGGGAATTTCACAAGGAGTGGACTGAGGCTGGAGTCAGTGCATCAAGAGCCACCACACACAGACGGATCCTGGACATGGGCTTCAAATGTTGTAAACCTCTTGTCAAGCTGCTCCTGAACAACAAACAACATCAGAAGCATCTTACCTGGGCTAAACCAGAACTGCTCTGTTGTTCAGTGGTCCAAAGTCCTCTTTTCTGATGAGAGCAACTTTTGCATTTCATTTGGAAACCAAGGACCCAGACTGATCTGGAGGAAGAATGGAGAGGCACACACTGCAAGAGGTTTGAAGTCCTGTGTGAAGTTTCCACAGTCTCTGTTGATTTGGGGAGCCATGTCATCTGCTGGTGCTGATCCACTGTGCCTCATTAAGTCCAGGGTCAACTCAGCCATCTACCAGGAGATTTTGGAGCACTTAGTGCTTCCTTCTACAGACAAACTTTATGGGGAAGCTGACTTCGTTTTCCAGCAAGACGTGGCACCTGCCCACGCTGCCAAAAGCACCAAAACCTGGTTCAATGACCGTGGGATTCCTGTGCTTGATTGGCCAGCAAACATGCCTGTCCTGAACTCCATTGAGAATCTATGGGGCATAGCCAAGAGAAAGATGAGAGACATGAGACCGATCAATGCAGAAGAGCTGAAGGCTGCTATTGAAGCATCCTGGTCTTCCATAGCACCTCAGCAGTGCCACAGACTGATAGCTTCCATGCCACGCCACATTGAGGCAGTAATTGCTGCAAAAGGGGCCCAAACCAAGTGCATGTGCAGGCTTATACTTTTCAGAGGTCTGATATTGTTCTATGTACAATCCTTGTTTTATTGATTGCATGTAATATTCTAATTTTCTGAAATTGTGGATTTGGGGTTTTCATGAGCTGTAAACCATAATCATCTCAATTATGACACATCACGGCTTGAACTATCTTGCTTTGCATGTAATGAGCCTATCTCATACATTAGGTTCATCTTTTAAATTGCATTACTGAAATAAATGAACTTTTGCATGATATTCTAATTTTTTGAGTTTCACCTATATATGATTTATAATTAGCCTACTAATGGAGGGAGTCTCCATTAAAAAGGTGGAGTAAAATCTCCACCATCTGATTCAGTCCAGTGTACATACAAGAATTTTATGATTTTCCTGATAGATAATTTTTCCTGCATGATTTACAATGCAGTACAGGGGTCCCAAACCTCCAGACCGCAGCCCACCAGGTTGTGGCCTATTTGAAACCAGGCCGCAGGAGAAATGCCAAGCACATGTGTTTGAGCAGAGGGTGCTTGTGTGAAGCTCCACTTGCATGAGTGTGGGGGGCGGGGGGGGCTTACACTCACATTGTCAAGCTCCATTTGTGCAAACACACAAACACAAGCACCCTCTGCTTAAGCACCCTCCACTCAAGTGAGTGGAGCTTAACACAGGAGCACTAGTGCCTACTACTTGTGTGAGTGGAGCTTCACACACAAGTGCAAGCACCTTCCATTCATGCAGGAAACTCCATTTGCACAAGGGGAGGGCATACATGCATGATCTTGCACAAATAGAGATGTGCGCATGCGTGTACACCTGCCGCTCACCCCTGGGCTGAGCTGTCAGTCTGGAAACTGCTCAAGTGGCCTCAACAGCTCTCAGGGTGTGTGCTGTCCAGACAGTTTAGAGTTAATGGGATTTGGGATCCCTAGTTTCCTAGGAATCATAGTTACCTAGGAATTGTGAGCTGTCCCCTTAAGGGAATGCATCATGGTAAATGTACAGTAGTTAAAGGTATCCTGTAGTCCATGTCACGTGACCACATATGTAATCCAGATTAGTCACTATATTGACCCTTGTTGGGTTGGGGGAGGCTCCCTCACTCTTGCCTGTAACCAGCATACGATATCATGCTTCAATCAACATGGGGTTGAGACCTTTTTGTATTTCTGCACTACAAGACTGATATGCAAAGGACTGGACATTAAGAAGAACTTCATCACAAATATGAGTTATGAGAATACCTGATGTACCAATAATTTTTTTTTGTTATGGATGTTTTGTGAAGTTACTCTGTCTGCTTTATACCATCCAGAGAATAATATGCAGAACAGGGTGAAAGCTAACAACCAGATGACTACAAAGAGATACAACCCTTCCTGGATGACTGAAAATCTTTTCAGGCATCCTGAGATACAACTTCAAGAATCCAATCAAACATATAAAACAGTGTTGTGTGTGGGAATGTGCTATTGAGATTCAGCTGTTCCTTCAGTCTACAATAAAACACACCTGACCCACCAATTCAAGGACGGACAGTCTGATGAAATTTGAAAGGAGCTAATTAATCAAAGTACTCCAGACTACATAACTACATTAATCCTGGTCTGTCATTGATGGCATGGTCAGATTCCCATTCTGAAACTTTAGCGAAGACGTGTAGTCATAGGGAGAAGAAAAACTCTAGACCAGCTGCAGAGTTCAGCTCTTCAAGGCTAGGAAGGCTGCAAATTAAAAGGAGATTGACACAAGGAGCTATGCACCAGCAGTTTGGCATTCTTATTAGCCAAGTTTTAACACTTCAACAGAACCATCCCATGCAATAGAACCTTCCCATATTCTGCCTGACAAACTTCTTGCTGGAAGTGTTAGTGCTGGATTTTAGAACTTAGGGCCTATCACGAAGTCCTTGAAACCTCTGCAACAGTGGTCCCCAACCTTTGCCACTTGGTGGCCTAGCTGGAGGTGGGGAGAGGGGAACTGGATCGTGTGAGTGTCGGGCTGGCATACCCATGTCTGTGCAGCTCAACTTGTGCAAGCTGAGCTGTGCGCATATGTGTGTGCCAGTCAACCATTCACTCAAGTTGCACACATGCACGCTGGCCTGATGTTCATACAGCCTGGTTGTGAATAGGCTGCAGCCCAATAGTAGACCACAACCCAGAGTTTGGGGACTCCTTCTCTACAACCATTTGGTTTCCAACTTTATTTAGCCTTCTCATTCCATTTTCCAGTAGTTTAGGGATGGGCTCAAATTTTCATTAGGAGAATTATAACATCATCTTACTGTCCCTAGAATGCAACACCCACATATTGCAAAATCCCATTACCCCTTCCTCGCCGTCTCATAGCAAATATAGCCTCTTTTCTTTTCCAACAAATATTTGGAATATACCAACATGTTTTGAAATGTGGAAACACGGATATGTCACCCCATAAATATGAGGACTACATCATTAATCTTTTCCTGGACTCCTGATTCCAAGGCACTAGCACTCAATGTGAAATGCATAGTTAGCCTAGCTAAAGGAATTTATCAATGAGAACTTATAAATTAGTTTTATTCCCTCCCCACCCATATTCTTCTTATGCAGTAATCTCTTTT
>BLBF01000063.1:15255751-15291673 GCA_015471245.1 Laticauda colubrina | reverse complement strand
TTTTGAGACTCTTTGAATTATTGCAGATGGCATTAATCTTTACCAAATTAGACCTCAGAGGGCATTACAATCTGTGTTCCATGAAAGAGGAGTAAGAATATTTCGCTGTCTGTGATAGTAGCTAAGGGAAGTTTGAAAGTAATGCTATTCAGATTTAGGAACAGATTATTTATTTGTCATGTTTTTCATGGTATTTTGAGGAAGTCCCTGATTTGCTGATTTACTCTGAGGTGTCTGTCAATCATCACATTCTGGTTTGAGCATTCTTAACACCTTCAAGAGTATAGTTCCTACGTTAAGGGACAGAAATACATTCTGGACTAGTATTTAAGCAACTGTATTTAATGGAAAGGAATCCAGAGAGATCTAGCTAAAGTGTGATCAATTTTTAGATAGCCTGCCTCCCATCACTATTTTGTGAGAGTTCCCTCCCACATTATTCCTAATTTTTCAGCCCTGGCCACTTGTGCTTTATATTTCTTTTTAGATAGGATTCCCTCTGTCAATCTGAGCCTGTTTGCTCATTTGCTGTAGGGGATCATTCCCTCTGGTGTCATTCTGGGAGATCTGCTGCTACCATCCATGTCGGAATTGTCAAGGTAATCTCATCTTTGGAACATTCTTTCCTTGGAAGCTGTACCAGCCAAAGAAGTGATGTTCTAAACAGAGAGCTGTTGGCCATCAAGGAATCTTTTCAGAATTAGCACTGAAATGTGCTAATTATCCAAGCAGAAATCTGAATGGGCCATAGAAACTTTAGAATATCTATAGACTTCTTATAAATTTACAATGTCATATCAGGTGGACTTAATTTTCCTGCCTTGTTAACATTCAGATCTTTTAAATTAGGTGGTTGGGCTGAACCTTGTCATTTAAGCCACATAACTTCTTACAGCCTTCTTCCGTTCTACATCCTGAAAACTGGTTGCCTCTAGTATAAAGGGACTTTATATTGACTTAGAAACCAGTATTGGAACAATTTCCTTAATTATCTAACTTTCTATACATCCATGGCTGAACTATTCTGCAAGTCTCAAAACTTTATTTACACCTGACAGTGCTTTATCTTTTGTTTCCCAATGACAGCTTGTCATATCTGGAATTGTGTACAGATTTGGGGTTAAAGTTCTATTTATCATTTCAATATCAATCATCTTGGTAGATTACAGCAATGCAATGTAGAATAAAACTGGCCCTATCTTCACTTGGTTATGAAATTGACTGAGCATGTAATGTTGGATGAGAAAGCACAAGCACTACTAATGGCTCAGATGATGAAACATTTGTAAATTTTAATCATTAAAAATCTATATTGGGAATATTACTTATTTACTTCATTTTTAAAATCTGGTATTTTATCATTACATGATATCTAAAGTGAGTAAATTTATGATTATGGGAAAGATTGCTTTCTGAATTAAAGGAAATAATGTATTTTAAAATTAGTTTTGAAAAAAAAGTTTTGCCCTTTGATGTCACTCAAATGTTGATTTATGGACTTGTTCCACACAATGTTAAACACGTGTTATTATCTATCATCAGATTTACATATATTGGATCTGTTTTATTTTTCCTAAATAAAACTGATCCATGATGTAATTATCAAAGTGCATTGCAGCCACAAATTCTCACTAAAATCAATATAGTTTGAGAGAGCAGTTAACTTATTTAGAACCTGTTCTTTGTGAAAAAAAAAAAAAAAGGAATGAATAAGAAATGGGAAATAGGATTTATAATAGAGATGGGTCCTAACACACCAAATATTTTTATAGAGTTTTCCCTATCTCCCTTACCCCTTTTTTACATTCTCTTTGAAGAATTATTATAGGATACAATATGTCCACAACACTCCTGCTTCTATTCCATAATCCTGTGAAGCCATTTGAGTAGATGCATCGAGGACTCAACGCAAACCTCCTAAATTGAGCCACCCAGTGGTTAGAGGTTAGGTACTGAATCTTCACCTAAACTGGTGTAACTGAGATAGGATGAGAGAAAAACAGAAAAATGTGATCTGAAATCTTTCTCACATTTATACTAAAGTGCCTTCTTCCAATGCTTGAGGTAGCAGAAAAATATAGTATGATCTGTACTGCCTTCATAACTGTATTCTATTTTACCTGTAAAGCAAGACCAGGGAGAAGTGCTATTCTCACACTAACCTAGGACAAGTTAAAGAAAGCAATTTGTCAGGTGTGAAAGATCAGGTCCACAAATGAAGGTTCAATCAAACTGATTTATTGCCAAAAGCACAGGAATCTTTTCAGTAGGCACCTGCTTAGACTTAGAGGTTAATGGCACATGGAAAAGGGGGAGTTGGACTTAGTTCTCTTGTGGCTATGTAAGAATTCTAGACTGGTCCACCTTTTCATTCCACTCCCAGATTCTGCCATACCTTCTTCTACACAATTGGTAGATTCCCCTGTGTGTCAGAAAAAGGGCATTGGTATTTACCTAATAACGCCCATTCTCTGTGAGCTGTGAAGAGCATCCAGAGATGGGAGGTGCTTCAGTCTCTTGTGGAAAGGCTGGGCTTAAAACTCTGGGACACTCCTCCTCCCCCACGGAACTCCTCCTCAGCGTCCTCCAGTTTTGGGAAGACTGAGTGCCAAAGTCTGGAACTCATCACCTAATCTAGATCCCTGTCTGGAACAAAACCCCATCAGATGGAAAAAAAAGGATGGGGCCGGATGCTCTGAACAGCTCACAGAGAATGGGCGTATCAGGTAAGTATCAACGCCCTTTCTCACATGAGCTGTTCAGAGCATCCAGAGATGGGACATACCAAAGCTTGGTCTGTCCTTAGGGAGGGACTCCGTCTGGAACGAAATCCACTCCTATATTCTGTGGACCCTCTGCAGGACTCTTCTGCCAAATGAAGCGTCCACTGAGGCATAGGCCTCAATTTTATAATTTCTGACAAAGGGAGATGGTGAAGCCCAAGTTACCGCTCTGCAAATTTCATCTATGGAGGCCTGTGTGGCCCATGCTGCTGACGTTGCCGCACTCCTTGTTGAGTGAGCTGTAATGCCCTTAGGAACTGAGATGGACTGGCATTTGTAACTTTTAGCTATGGTGGCTCTCAACCATCTACTGATGGTCATGGATGACACCTTTTGTCCTAAAGTGGATGGGTTGAAGGATAGAAATAGAGCCTCAGATTTTCTAAATGCCACTGTGCCGTCTAGATGCGTAAGGCCCTTCGCACGTCAAGTCTATACCATTGATGTTCCAGCCTATGGGATGGTTTGGGGCAGAAATTTGGAAGGACCAACTCCTGCACTCTGTGGAAGGTTGAATTTACTTTAGGATTGAACAATAGATCCAAATGAAGAATCACTCTGTCCACATGAAACATGCCCAGGTCCTTACGCAATGACAATGCCGCCAATTCGGGAATTCTTCTAGCTGATGTGATTGCAATTAGGAAGACACCTTATATGTCAGGAATTTAAGAGTAGTGGTTCTTAGAGGTTCAGACGGACCAGTTGTAAGAGCGGTTAACACCTTGTTGAGATTCCAGGTGGGATAGTGGTGAATTACAGGAGGTTGTAAGTTTGCAGCACCCTTGAGAAAACTGCGGACATGTGGATGGCGTGCTATGGAACAGAGGTCACCCTAGGATATCACCGAGGCTAAGGCCACCACCTGTCTATTTGGAGATAGGCCCTTGGTCAACCCCTCCTGTTAAAAACCCAATAATTGTCCTATTGATGGAGCAGTTGGGTCGATCTTAGACCCCTGGCACCAGCGACAAAAAGCCGACCACGTGGCCTCATATATATGATTTGTTGAGCCCCGTCTGGATACTTGAATAGTGGCAGTAGCATCCTCTGAAATTTGTTGGGTCTTTAAACGGCTCCGCTCAATCTGCATACGGCTAGACTGAGCCATTGTGGGTTCGGGTGGAGTATCGGCCCTTGGGGGAAGGAAACCTTCGACGGTGGAATTTTCCAAGGTTGTTCTCTCATCAGGTCCTGTAAATCTGTGAACCATGTTCACCTGGGCCAGGAAGGGACAACCAATATCAATTCCGCTCATTCCTCCAATAACTTCTGGATCAACCTGAGTATTACCGGGAGTGGAGGAAATGCATATAGAAGTCCAGGAGGCCACGGACATCGCAGGGCATTGACGGCCTCTGCCCCCTGAGTCGGGTACCTTGAGATATAGTGGGGCAGTTGGGCATTGAGAGGAGAGGCAAATAGATCGATCACCAGTTGCCCAAACCTCCACACTGCTTCCTGGAAGACAGCCAGGTGTATGCGCCACTCTGCCTGATCTATCGTGGCCCTGCTGAGCCAGTCTGCTTGTGTGTTTAATGCTCCTGCTATGTGTTCCACCTTGATTGAAGACAGATTGGCTTTGGCCCATTTGAACAACTTGGTCGTCTCCAGCATCAGAAGTTTGGAATGAGTACCCCCCTGTCTGTTTACGTGGGCCTTGGTTGTGGTATTGTCTGTCAAGACCAGAACGTGGCCTGAATGGAAAAGGGGTAGAAAACTGCGTAAGGCCAGGTGAACTGCTCGCAGTTCCAACAGGTTGATGCTTTGTGCTTGTTTGGAAATTAACCAAATTCCTTGTGCAGTGTGGGAGTGGATGTGAGCTCCCCATCCTACCAGGCTGGCATCGGTTGTGATCGTTACCCTGTGAGGTCTCTTGAAATGGCATCCCCTGTTTATCATTTTTTCCGACCACCAGCAG
The DNA here is from genome assembly GCA_015471245.1 of Laticauda colubrina. Classification (NCBI taxonomy): domain Eukaryota; kingdom Metazoa; phylum Chordata; class Lepidosauria; order Squamata; family Elapidae; genus Laticauda; species Laticauda colubrina. Next base: position 15,286,969 of record BLBF01000063.1, on the reverse strand, counting down.
AGTGATCGGAGAACATTGTGTGGTACCTTTATCCGGAAGTTGGAAGTGGCTCTTCTGGATCACTGGAAAGGTAGCAGGAACCATTGCAACTCTCTAGAATGGAATCGAGCCCAAGGTACAATGGGAATACAAGAAATCAGTTTCCCCAACAATTTAGACAGCAATGCCAGGGAAACCCTCCTTAAGGCCCTGATCTCCTTGGCCAAAGACTGAATACTGTTTAACCTGTCCTGAGACAGGAAAACCTTGCCCTCCACAATATCTATCACTGCCCCCAAATGAACTAGCCTAGTTGAAGGGATCAAGTGGCTTTTATCCCAATTTATGGAAAAGCCGTGACCCTAAAGGGTCTCCAGAATAAATTTGGTATCCAATTTTGTTTATTATCTGGAAGATGACAAAATTAAAATATCATCCAGATAACATTGTAAGCGGACAGATTTGATTCTGAACAAGGCAGCCAACACTGCGAGGACCTTGGTAAAAGTCCTAGGGGCTGAAGCCAGACTGAATGGCAAAGCGATATATTCGTAATGCCAATCACCATAGCAAAATCTTAGATATCTGTAGTGAGCAGGTATGATTGGTATATGTAGATAAGCCTCTGTGAGGTCTATAGAGATCATGATATCGTTCTCTCTGATGCTAAGGAGAATGGACTGGAGAGTAGACATCTTAAATTTTCGATAACCCAATGATTTGTTCAAACATTTGAGGTCCAGAATTGCCCTGCAGCCCTCTGAACTCTTTGGAGCCACGAACAATAGAGAGTAACAGCCTCAACCCCGCTGTTCAGATGGGACCTCTCTAATGGGCTGAACATGCAGAAGATGATTGATGGTCTCCTGCATCAACGCCCTCTTAATGTGGTCTGAAGACCTAGGGATCCTAATGAAAAGGTTCGGGGGGGAGGATTGAAAATCCAGCACCAAGCCAAATCTAATAGTATCCTTAACCCACGCATCAGAGGTGGAGCTGTCCCATTGATCGGCAAACAGTTTTAACTGCCCTCCAATAGGAACTGCTTTCAAGGGCTCACTTGGGGTGATGAAAGAATCGGCCTCTAGTGCCTCTGGGGTTTCTATTATTTTGGTCTCCCTGCTGACCTCTATCAGAATATTCCGGCCTATCTTGTCTAAAACTGGGCCTGTAGCCTGATATTCTCTGAGATCTGGGAACGTAGGGGCCTTGATAGTAGGACCGAAAGGAACCCCTTCAAAAGGACTGGGGCGTTCTGTTTTCAGACCTACGAAAAAGAGGGGGAAGCACTTTTTTCTTGTTTCTATTTTCTATAAGGAGGGGCTCCAAGACACTGCCAAATAATTTATACCCTGATATTGGGGCTGATTCCAACTTGCATTTATTTTTGGTATCCGCCTGCCAATGTTGGAGCCACAGCAGTCTCCGTGCTGAAACGTGAGATGCTATAGCCCTAGAGGAGAATTTGACTGCATTAAATGTGGTGTTGGCGGAGAACTCTGTGGCAGCCATAATTTTAGCTATGTCTTGATGCGCTCTGATGTTTGACGCCGTCAATAAATCCCTCAGGTGGGAGAGCCATCGGAGAGAGGAACATGTAAAAAAGGATGCAGCTGTAGCTGCCATAATGGCCCAAGTGTCAGAAACGTGTACCCTACGGAGAGCTAACTCTGCCCTCTTTTCTTTCAGCCCCAGGGCTTCCTTGGCCTCATTAGGAAAGGTGAAAGAAGAGGCCAGTGCCACAATGGGTTCATCCACCTTGGGCGTTTTGAGAGAATTTGCAAACTCTGGAGTCATATCACTTATCGTACCCTGTTGGGGCTCGGCATGATGCTGCTGATGCCCATTGATTTTTTACTAATTCAACAAACATATGAGGGACAGGGATAGTCTTTGCCTCGTTAGTTGGTTGCAAGAATATTAGGTCCTGAGATTCATCCTGAGACCCTATTGGTAGTGGATGAGGGTCTGATGTACCTAGTTTAGCGGTGTTCTTTGCTTTGAACAATAAAGATTTAAAGAGATGTGGATGAAAAAGGCCAGAAAGGTAGGTCCATCTGAAGGATAGACCCCCCATGCATGGAAATCTCCTGGTCCTCAAAGTCCACCTCCTCCCGAAGGCCCTGGGCCGGTATGTTAGGAATTTTGTGGAATACCTGCGATTGATGTTGTTGGGAACGCCCAAAGAAGCAGGCAGACAGACAAGGATTCCGCATCTGAAGTGGTCGATAAATGTCTGGTCTGGATGAATTGCTGAACTCCAGTCGCAATGCCCCTTTGAATCGCCATCTCCATCCATTGCCTCATCTCGATGGGAATAGATTCAGGTAAAACCTCCTCCTGTCTTAGGCCAGTGGCCGTAGGAGTGAAGGTTGCCTCAGAAACTCGCCAGCCAGTGCTCAGTGGAGGAGATGTGCCTATAGGGGGTTGTCTCGGAACAGCCTGTCTGGGCTGGGTAAGTCCAAGAGCCCCATCAATGGGTTTGGGTTCTGATCAGTCATGGCTCTCTTGTCTGCTTCCCTGGCTTGTTTTTGCAATTGTCTTTTCAACGCTAGGTGCCGTTTTGGGGCCCACAGGCTTGTCACGGGGCTTACTTGTCTTGGAGCTGAAAGCGATGTCACGTTCCATTTTGAATGATGGATTGTCTTGCCTCTGAATATCAATTTAATTTTTAATTAATTTTTAAATTATTATTATGATTATTTTTGATATTGAAAATGATATCCCCTGCAGTTGAAAACAGAACTCTCCTCCAGGAAAGTAAGACTGTATATTTTGAGCATAAGAGATTAAATGGTGAACAGTATCTGAGGGTCCCCAGCAAGGGAAACCTCCAAGTGCTCCAAGTGATAGAAGGACACCGGATCCCTGGTTCCCAGCAAGGGAAACCAGCTATTACAGGCTCTGATGTAACTCCTTGCCTGTCAGAGACAAACGCCCCACAATATAACTGTCAATCACAATTTCCGATTGAGTAAATGATCCAAAGGCAAATACAGAGAAAATGGAACTTTAATGTCTCAGTCCCCAGCAAGGGAAACCAGCGAGAAATGGAGGCTGTGACAATTGCTTTCTCGGTCCCCAGCAAGGGAAACAAACGAGAAATGGAGGCTGTGGAGATTAGGCGGGAAATTGAGGCAGCCGTTGAAAAGGGCGGGAAGCAGAATCACCAGCATTAAGCCTGAGCCATCTGGAGAGCCGCTACTGCTGCTGCTCTAATTGAAATTTAAAACGCTGCTGATAGAAGAAAAAAACTTCAAGGCCAGGAAGTCTTGGCTGTGAGCTTTCTGTTCCGATCATAAGCAGACGATTGGAAAGGCAGATAAGGCTGTTTGCTGGAGAGAAAGCCTCAAGCTGCCTGCGGAGAGGCAGGCTCCGCTAATTTGCGAGGGAAAGTGATTGGAATGGAGATAAGGCTATTTTCTGAGGCGAAAGCCTCAGGCTGCCTGCAGTTGGCAGGCTCTGCTAATTTAAGGGAAAGCTGTTGGTTTTTTACCTAGATGGGGGGAAAGCTTGAAAGACCAAATTAGTGAAGGGTTTTAAAGATCCAACCTGAATTTGAGCAAAGCCGTTCCAGTCAGGGAGTGCACAACCTCTTACCATGAAGGCTGAGCTAAAACTGGGGGATGCTGAGGAGGAGTTCCGTGGAGGAGGAGGAGCATCCCGGAGTTTTAAGCCCAGCCTTTCCAGAAGAGACTGAAGCACCTCCCATCTCTGGATGCTCTGAACATCTCATGGGAGAAAAATACCATTGCCATTCTGTCAGACGTTGTTCTGGGGATATGCACAGTTCTTATATTGTGATAAGCATAGGGTGGGAAACAGTGCTGAGTAAGTAGTGAGCTAAGGAGCTTTGCCATTACATTCACACACAAAAAATTTGGGGGGAAGGAATGATAAGGGATGCCACCATGGCAGGAAGAAGTTATTTTAGGGAGGCAGAGGAGGAGGAGAAGGAAGAGAGGATAATTAATGCTTTTGATTAATTCTATGACCAGATTCAGAAATAGCTACACAACAGACTTCAAATAGATATACATAAACACTATAGTACTTTGAAGTCAGAAAAAATAGTTAACTTAGAAACACTAGAATAAGTAATAATATATATAACAAAATAACATAAGAGGAAATGGGGTTGTATTATTTATTTATTTTATTTATTTTGATTTGTCAATTGCTTACAAGATAATAGGTATAAGTATATACATAGTTATGAATACATGAAATGGGTACATATAAGAAAAATAAAAGAAACAATAGGACAGGGACGGTAGGCACATTGGTGCGCTTATGCATGCCCCCTACAGACCTCTTAGGAAAGGGGTGAGGTCAATAGTAGACAGTCTAAGGTTAAAGTTTCTGGGGTTTGGGGAAGAAACCACAGTCAAGTAGAGTATTGCAGACATTGACCACTCTGTTGCTGAAGTCGTATTTCCTGCAATCAAATTTGGTGCAGTTAACCTTGAGTTTGTATCTGTTGTTTGCTCTTGTGTTGCTATGGTTGAAGCTGAAGTATTCATTGACAGGTAGGACATTGCAGTGTATGATTTTATATACTATACCTAGATCGGACCGAAGGCAGCATAGTTTTAGGTTTTCTAGGTCTAGAATTTTGAGTCTGGTGGCATAAGGTGTTGTGCAATGAATAGAGGAGTGGAGAACTCTTCTTGTGAAATATTTCTGGACTTTCTCAACTGTGCTAATATCAGATACGTAATGTGGGTTCCAGACTGATGAGCTGTATTCGAGTATTGGTCTAGCAAATGTTTTGTATGCTCTAATTAGTAGTGTAATATTACCAGAGAAAAAGCTACATAAGATTAGGTTAACAGCTCTTAATGCCTTTTTGGCTATGTAGTTACAGTGGGCTCTAGCACTTAGATCATTAGAAATTAGTATTCCATATATATAAAAGATTAGATCTCTACTGAAATATACAAAAACCAAGGATGAAAACCTCCTACAGTTCATGTGGGTCAATATAAAAAGGGGGAAATGATATTGCTATACTACAGGCCATCCAACTAAGCAGAAGAAATAGATGAGCTCTTTACTAATCAGTTAACAACTAACTGTATATAGAAAACATGCCACAGTAATAATGGGAGACTTTAACTACCCGGGGTATGAACTGGGAGATTCTTCAGCAAATGGAGGTTTTTAGAAAATACTGGACAACCACTTATCTGAAATGGTGTAGGGTCCCCTGCTTGAGCAGGAAGTTGGACTTGAACAGGGGTCTCCAACCTTGGCAACTTTAAGACTAGTGGACTTCAACTCCCAGAGTTCCTCAGCCAGATGGCTGAGGAACTCTGGGAATTGAAGTCCACTAGTCTTAAAGTTGCCAAAGTTGGAGACCCCTGGACTAGAAGACCTCCAAGCTCCCTTCCAGCTCTATTCTGACAGACTATATTATTGTTTTTTTACTGCAATCCAGTCCTTATGGGGGAATCTATAAAAAGGAAGGGAAGGGAGAAAGTATTTGCTTTAATCATTTCTGTGATTAACCTAGCAAGGCTAAAATAAAACTGTTTTCTAATATAATCCTGGCTTATGTTCAAATACAGGGGAAAAAAAATCACCAGGAGGGCTGTGTGTGCTGGAGGGTTTATCATTTCCCAGAACCCAAAGTCTCCTGTCACCCTGCCTTTGTTTGCCCTTCAGTCAAAATTCATTAGCCAATATGCAAACCACCTACCGGCCATTTTCTTTACTGTGGGGTGAGGCTGGGTCTAGGGACAGGGAGACCTTTAATGGATGGCTAGACCATCAAGTTTAGTTATCAGTCAAACTTTGCTCTGGTTATGCACGAGGGGCGAGGAAATTAAATTTCAGGGGCAAAAGAACTGAAGGCTGATCATAGAAAGAGGGAGAAAAGAGAGCATGTGACAACATGATGTGGCAAATCATGACAAGAGCAGGATCCCTATGTGTGTGCATGTGTGTTCTTCTGCATTTGAATATTTTTAGGTTTCTTCTTTAGAACCTGTTCCGTCCGGAAAAACGCGTAGACCGGGTTCCAACAGCAAAAGTCTTTATTTCAACAATTTGTCATAGACGGAACAGTTTGGCTCTAGCCGCGGCAGCCTTTATATACGGCTTGCCTGTCGGCTTGTAGCCAATGATGGTTACTTGATTTTGCCCCCTTTTGGCGGCTCTTTTGGATTGGTTCCTAGTGAACCAAACCCATGCCGGTTTTTCTGGCCAATCACATTCGAGGGATTTGGAGTAAACCATTTGATACAGGACACCCCTCCCCCCTTAGTTTAGTCCTATGTGGTGACGTGGTCACGCAGGTAGGTGGGGCTTCTTTTGATTCTACTGGATTTGCGCAGTTCATTTTCACTGGACACTTCTGCTGTTTCTCCAGCTCTTTTCCATGGAACCGCCTGGAAGGGTGAGTTGGCCATTTTGCTACCGCTTGAGTTTCTCAGGCCGGTGGTTTTGCCGCTCCCTCCTGGCTTCTCCGGGCAGGTCGAGCTGGCTTGGCTGGCCCCTTCGTCTGGATTTTTCCCACAAGTCTCATCTAACCGCAAGTTTCCTTTTTGCTCTTTTTGATTGGTTAGATGTTCTGGGTTTATTTTAAAAAGTTCTTTATTATTTTCTTGTATTTCCCCCCCCCCCCTTTGGTTTTGTTTTCATCGTTTTTTATTATTTGTGGTTGTGAGTTTGTATTTCTTTCAATATTTCAGGAATGAAGCTGGTCTATGTGCCGCTTCCATTCCCTGCCATTGTCTATGGTTAGGCGGTAGGACCGGGGACCTGTTATTTGTGTGATTGTGGCTGGAAGCCATAGGGGGTCCCCGGTGAAATTTTTTGTGTAGACTAGGTCGCCGATTTCAAACGTTCGGAAATGGCTGGAGGAGTCCGGGGTCTTTCCAAAGTGTCATTTGGGTGTAACCTATCTAATTGTGACCTAAGTTTTCTCCCCATTAATAATTCCACTGGGCTTTTGTTGGTTACAGTGCTGGGTGTGATATGTTGGAGGGTGAGTAGACGGTTGATTTTATCCTGGACATCCCCAAGGTCCATTTTTCCTAAACCCTCTTTAGTAAACCTGACCATTCTCTCCACCCTACCATTTGCTGCCGGGTGGGCCGGGGCGGTCAATGCATGGCGTATACCTAGGGAGGCTAGGTATTGTTCATATTGGACGGTGGTTAATTGTGGCCCGTTGTCGGACACTAGGACGTCCGGCAATCCATGGGTTGCGAATAGTTTGTTGAGTTGTTTAATGACCGCCTCTGTTGTCATAGATGATATTACTACAACTTCCAACCAATTTGAGTATGCATCTACGACAATAAAAAAGGTATACCCCCTAGTCGGACCCGTGAAATCAATGTGGACCCGAGACCAGGGGCCTCGTGGGGTCTCCCAGTCCCTTATGGGTGCTTGTGGCGGGGAAGGTCTGGTTTTCTGACATTTAGTACAAGTAGCAACCCAGTATTCGATATATTTATCTAGACCAGGCCACCAGACATAGCTTCTAGCTAGGCTTTTCATTTTTACAATACCAGGGTGGCCCTCATGAAGCATACCCAACATTCTAGTCTGTAGTTTAGGAGGGATTACCACCCGATCACCCCACAATAAACAGCCTTTTTGAATTGAAAGTTCGGTTTGTCTGGTCCGGAAAGGTTTAAAGTTTTAAGTTTTTTGTTTTTCCGGCCAACCTTTACCTACCCAGTTTAATATGCGGGCAGTCACTGGGTCCTTGGCGGTGGCTCTGGCGACATCGTTTGCAGATATTGGTAGTTCGGGGCATGTTTCTATTTGCAGGGTGGTCATTGTTGGTGCCGGGTCTTCCTCCGTCGTCGGCAGCGGTGCTCTGCTTCATGTGTCTGCATGGGAGATTTGCTTCCTGGGTCAATGCGTCAATGTGTAAGAGTATGCTGCTAGGAATTCTGACCATCTAGTCATCCACGGGGATAAAATGTTCGGTGTAGGCTTGTTTCCCGCCAGAATTCCTAGTAACGGTTTATGGTCTGTTACAATCAAAAATGTTCTTCCATAAAGGTATTCGTGAAAATGTTTCACTCCGGCGACAATTGCCAGGGCTTCTCTGTCTAGTTGACTATAGTTACGTTCTGTTTTGGACAGAGTCTTTGAGTAATAAGCGACGGGTGCCTCTCTCCCATCTGGCAATTGGTGGCTCAGGATGGCACCGACTCCAAACAGTGAGGCGTCGCAGGTGACCGTCAATGGAAGTGTGTTACTAAACTGGATAAGAACGGTGTTTGATGTAAATAATTTTTTTTATTTTCTGGAATGCCTTTTGTTCTCTATGACCCCAAGTCCAATTAGTTTTCTTATCCAGCACACGGTGTAATGGTTCCGCTGTCGTTCCTTTGTGGGGGAGGAATACGTTATAGAAATTTATTAGACCCCAAAATGCCTGCAATTCCGTTTTGTTTTTTGGCTGTGGTGCATCTTTAATGGCTTTGACTTTTTTTTCAGTAGGTTGTATACCCTCTCCGTCAATTAAATAGCCCAGAAATTCAACACGATCAGTCATTAAGCAGCATTTTTCTTTTTTAACTTTCAGACCGGATTCTCTAAATTTTGTTAGTACTTCTCTTAGTCTTTTTTCTAGTTGGGTCGTATCTTTAGCTGAAATCAGGATGTCGTCAAAATATGGTACGACCCCTTTTATTCCATTTAATAGGCGTTCCATGAGGCTTTGGAAAATGCCTGGGGCAACGCTTACTCCAAATTGAAGTCTGTTACACTTAAATGCCCCTTTGTGAGTCACTATTGTCTGTGCCTCGGCCGTTAATGGGTCTACTGGAAGCTGTTGGTAAGCTTGTGCTAAATCTAGTTTGGCAAAAAATTTTCCTCCCCCGAGTGAGTGTAACAAATGTTGTACGACTGGCACCGGGTATGCGCTTTGTTGCAGCGCATGGTTCAGGGTAGCCTTGTAGTCTCCACAGATGCATACTGACCCGTCAGGTTTAACAGGTGTTACTATTGGCGTCTCCCATCTAGCATGGTCAACAGGTTCCAAAACCCCTTGGTCAATTAATTTATTCAATTGTTCCTCTATTTTTGCTTTTAACACAAAGGGAACTCGTCTGGCCTTTAATCTTCTAGGGGCCACTTGGGGGTCTAAGCTAAAGGAAATTGGGGTCCCCCGATACCTGCCTAGGGTGCCATCGAAAACGTCCTGGAACTCGTGGATCAGGTTTTCTTCCCAGTCAGTTGCGGCTACTCGGTCCACTCCGGTCATTCGGATGCCCAATGGTGCGAACCATTCAATGCCCAGGAGGCTGGGTCGGTCTCAGTCGACTATTGTCAGAGGCAGGACTTCGACATGCTGCTTGTAGGCAACTCGGAAATGTCCTAGACCTAACACAGGGATTCGATTCCCTTGGTAGTCCTTCAGAGTTAACTTTTGTTTCTGGAGTTCTTTTAATTTGATATTTGGGACCAGTTGTCTGATTGTGTCCCATGACACCATTGACAGGAAAGATCTTGAATCAACTTCCATCTCACAGGGGCTGCCTTCAATTTTTACGATGATTTTAACTTTTTTCCTGCTTTCCGTCTGAGCGCTTCCGATAGTGACAGTTTGATGGGTCTTTTCTCAGTTACTGGTTCATTTGTTGCACTCCCACTTTCTCTCGGCTTGTTTCGATTCAGTTTGTGGGGGAGAGTTACTGCGTCTGTTAGGGCTGTTATTTTTTCAATTCCTATAGATTTTCTCGATGTGTCCCCTTTTCTTGCAAGCTCGGCAGATGGCATCAAGAAATTTGCAATCGGCTCAAGGGTGGTTTTCTCCGCAACCTGCGCATTCCCGCCAGTTTCTTTTTCGCACCTTTTTTTGTTGGCGTACAGGCAGTGGACCTCATCATCTTCATCTTCGGATTCTGATGTCTTGTCAAAATCTTCGTGGTGTGTAGTGGCGGGAAATTGCTTCTTTCCTCTGGCTAGGCTCATTTCTTCGTTATTCGCGTTCATTTGTTTCATGGTGGCCGCTGACTTTTTTGCGGCTTCTGCGGCTGTGGCTTCTGTGATTGCTTCAGCCACAGTTATGTTTGGTTTATTTAGCAATTTACTTTGTAAATTAGAATCTTTTAAACCCAGTACCACTCAATCTCGCATGGCTTCATCTAAGTTCAGGAACTCGCACGTTCCCCCCAGTTGTCAGAGGGCTGCCACAAAATCAACGATGGTCTCACCTTCTTTTTGGTCCCTTCGGTAGAATTCATGCCGTTTGATGAGATTTGACACCACTGGTGCATAGTGAGCCTTTAACATTTGCTGGAGTTCGGGCCAGGTCATTTGTTTTACATCTCTGGGTTTTGCCAATGCCTTGGCCATCTTGAACACAGTTGGTCCGCAATGCGTTAAGAAGACAGCCCTCTTACACTGGTCTGAGATCTCTTCTATATCGTTACTTTCTAAGTACATTTGGAAACGGTCTACGTAGGATTCCCAATCCTCTTCATTGGGATTGAAGGGTGCGGGCGTTGCATTATTTCTGGCCATCGCTTCAAGCCTGGATTTCAATTTGCCGCGTGCACAGTCACACGTTTTAGGACGATCCCACCTTCGTCGTCAGTGTTCCGTCCGGAAAAACACAAGGTAGACCGGGTTCCAACAGCAAAAGTCTTTATTTCAACAATTTGTTATAGACGGAACAGTTTGGCTCTAGCCGCGGCAGCCTTTATATACGGCTTGCCTGCCGGCTTGTAGCCAATGATGGTTACTTGATTTTGCTCCCTTTTGGCGGCTCTTTTGGATTGGTTCCTAGTGAACCAATCCCATGCCGGCTTTTCTGGCCAATCATATTCGAGGGATTTGGAGTAAACCATTTTATACAGAACAGAACCAAACCAGGGGTGGTATTCTATCGGTTCTCTCCAATGATCAGCTGCTGGGCCCACCTGCCTTAGCTCTATACTGACATTTATTTCCTGCTTTTGAAGCTCAGCTGCTTCGCGCAACACAGCGGATTGCTGGGTGTCAGTTGTTGAACACACAGGAACACAGTGCAGGATTGCAGGAGAAGGTCAGTAGGAAACTCTCTGCACCTGCACGAAGCGTGCATTTGGCATGTGTCTGTGCAAAGCGCACGTATGCGTGCAAAGCATGTTCACCAAGCCACGCCCACCAAACTGGTCTTGAAACAATTCAAATCCCACCACTGAGCCAAGCATATTCCCTGATAGATTTTAACTGGGGAAAGGAAGAACCTCAGAGATTTCTATGTCTAATTTATTAGAACTAGTTTTTGAGGAAATGGGGTTGTCTGGAAACAGCATTCTTTCACCCACCAGCCTAGACACCAACGCTCTTGTCAATTTCCCTCGTCAAGTTCTCTGCTTTCCTAGTACAGAAATATTCAAGAGAACATTCGCCTTGGTTTTTAAAAAAGATAAGTCTGCTAGTCTTTAGTGCCAAACTTAAAAGTCCAGCAAATATGCAGATGGACAAAACCTTTGTTTTCTGAATATTTAAGGTTAACTCAGTATTTCCACATTCCATTTTTTTTCATAATAAGCTCCTCTAAATCTTCTTTTCTTTCAGTACATTAATTTCCATCCTCAAATTGTTGGCATTTTGACCTCAAGGTTTGATGTCAGATGTAATTCCTTCTAATACTGTCAATTTAAAATAATCTATTAATTGAAATATGAGATCAGGTCATCGGGACAAATGCATTTATGTCTCCCTCCCTCCCCTATTCTGAATCACTCTGTTTCCCAAATTGGATTCTTATAGTGCATCTTGTTCACTGTAAAAAGAAGTCCTCAAAGTATTATTAAAGTGTCCTGGCTTAACCACTAACTTTAATATGTTCTATATTCTGGCATGTTATACATAGTTAATGGCATTGTAAATTCCACAAAGCAAAGCTAACCCTCCTTTTTGTATTCCTTTCCCTGCTCCCTGATCCATTTTATGTTAATTTTTCCCTGACTTTTCTAAATGTTCATTTGTCATCTCTTTCCCATTTATGATTCTATTCTTATTTGTAAGATCTGAAGCAAAAAGCTTGTTTAAGAAAATAGCACACTGATTTGGTAATTTGAGCATTTTCTAGCATCTATTTTCTTGGTATAGATATATACACAAATCATTTCCAAGCAATAGGCTACAAATTTTGTTTCACATTTATTGTTAGCTCATTAATTGTCTCCTCTCCCAAAGATTTAAACTATTTGATAGGTATTTCATTTGTGTTTGACTTTTCCTATATGACAGCCTACCATATCTTACATTATGGTGGAACATATTCCCGAATATGTATTCTTTTTCCTTTACAAATATTTCCTTAAATTCAAATTTTATCTGGAAAGGGATTCAACTTTCCACCTTCTTCTCAATTTCATTTGCTTTCAAATATCTTCCATAATAATTCAGGTGTATCTTTTCTTGCTTGAAGTTGTATTCAGTCTTCTTCTGTTCTTCTTTCCCCAAGAGTTTTGTCTCTTCACTTTTCCATGATTATCATGCTATCCTGTTCTGAAAGCCAGCTGTATCTTTTCTTCTTTGAAGTGCTAGCATTTTCATTTCCCATTTGGTTTCCACAACGTCTTCTCGCTTAGCTGCTCAGATTCTACTTCATATAAACGAACTTGTTCTTTACACTGACCTTACAGGCTACAGTAACTGTATGTTCACATTTGCTGGAAACCCTACTCTTTTTTGTTTGTTTAAACCATATATTTGACTGCAGTATATTCCTGGTTTGTTCCACAGTGTTTTGTTCGGAAAACACACGAGGAAGACTGGGTTCCAACAACAAATACTTTATTCTTTAACTAGTCAGTGAATAGGAACACTTGGCTGAAGCCGAGGCCAGCCTTTAATACAGGCTGGTTTGCCTGCTTGCAGCCAATGGCAGTTGTTTAAAGTTGCCGCCTTTTAGCAGCTCTTTGGATTGGTTCCTAGTGAACCAATCCAATGCTTATTTTATTTGACCAATCAGGTTTGCAGATTTGGAGTCACCCACTTTACATATAGAACATCCCTCCCCTCTTAGTTCAGTCCTACGTGATGACGTAGTCTCGCAGGTAGGCGGGGCTTTTCCGGACTCAACTTGACTTGCGCAGTTCATTCTTAGTGAAGTCTTCGACCGGTTCGGATGGGGCTGCTGTGTCATCCGTTCTTTTCCCTGGAACCGTCTGGAAGGGTGAGTCAGCCATTTTACCACCGCCTGAGTTTCTTAGGCTGGCGGTTTTGCCGCTCCCTCCCGTTTCCTCTAGGCAGGTCGAGCTGGCCTGGCTGGCCCCTTCCGATGGGCTCTTCACGCAAGTCTCTCCAAACAGTGAGTCTTTTATTTGCTCTTTTTGTTCATATGTTTCATTGGTTTTGGTTTTAAACAGTTCTTTATTTACTTCTCGCCTTTCCCCCCCCCACCTTGGTTTGCAATTCACCGGTTTTGTCGGTGAATGGTTGTAAGTCTGTGGTTCTCTCTATAATTCGGGATTGAAGCTGGTCTATGTGCCGCTTCCATTCCCTGCCAACCTCTATTTTTAATCAGTAGGATTTGGGGCCTGTGATTTGAGTAATCTGTCCTGGTAGCCATACCGGGTTCCCGGTGAAGTTTTTAGCGTATACCAAATCGCCTATTTCGAATTGTCTAAACTGTGTAGAGGAGTCAGGGGGGTTTTCTGGGGTAAAATTTGGGTGTAACCTATCAAGGTGTGATCTTAACTTCCGTCCCATAAGTAATTCTGCTGGGGACTTGTTGGTTATGGTACTGGGCGTTATGTGCTGGAGTGTGAGCAAACGGTTTACTTTCTGTTGGACATCTCCAGCGTCCATTCTTTCTAACCCTTCTTTAGTAAACCGGACCATTCTCTCAGCCCTGCCGTTCGCAGCCGGGTGAGCCGGCGCGGTTAGGGCATGTCTTATACCTAGGGAGGCTAGGTATTGCTCAAATTGTATGCTGGTTAGCTGTGGCCCATTATCTGAGACAAGAACGTCCGGTATGCCATGGGTGGCAAAAAGGTTGTCCAGCTTTTTAATTACAGTTTCTGTTGTTGTTGATGGCATAACTTTTACTTCAAGCCAATTCGAATAGGCATCAACGACAATCAGAAAGGTACGCCCCTTGGTAGGACCCGCGAAATCAATGTGTATTCTTGACCAAGGTCCCCGAGGGTTTCCCAGTCTTTAACGGGTGCTTTTGGTGGGGACGGTCTAATTGTCTGGCATTTGTTGCATGAGCTTACCCAATACTCTATGTCCTTGTCAATACCCGGCCACCAAACATAACTTCTAGCAAGGCTTTTCATCTTAACCATTCCCGGGTGCCCTTCATGTAACAACCTAAGTACCCTGGGTTGTAATTTGGCAGGGATTACCACCCGATCACCCCACAACAAACACCCCTTTTGGATTGAAAGTTCAGTCTGTCTGGACCGGAAAGGTTTAAAGTTTTCAGTTTTTTGATTCTCCGGCCAGCCTTTACCTACCCAGCTAAGAACGCAGGCAGTCAATGAGTCTTTCGCGGTGGCTCTGGCGACATCATAAGCTGATATGGGTAGATCGGGGCAAGTCTCAATTTGTAGCGTTGTCATCGCTGGTGCCGGGTCTTCGTCGGTTGCTGGTAAGGGTGCTCTGCTCAAAGCGTCCGCATGGGAAATTTGTTTCCCTGGCCGATGTGTCAGAGTGTAGGAATAAGCTGCTAGGAACTCTGACTATCTAGTCATTCTTGGGGACAGTATATTAGGTGTTGGCTTGTTTCCCGCCAAAATCCCCCTCAGCGGTTTGTGGTCTGTTATGATTTGAAAAGTCCACCCATATAAGTACTCGTGGAAGCGTTTTACTCCAGCGACAATTGCTAGAGCTTCCCTGTCCAATTGGCTGTAATTCCGCTCGGTTTTGGATAGAGTCCTAGAGTAATATGCGACGGGTGCTTCTCTGCCATCAGGTAGTTGGTGGCTCAGGATGGCACCTACTCCGTATGGTGAGGCGTCGCAGGTCACTCTTAATGGCAGTGTGTTGCTAAATTGGATGAGAACATTTGTTGATGTTAGCAAGCTTTTAATATTTTGGAAGGCTTTTTTTTCTTTGTAACCCCAAGTCCAAGTTGCCTTCTTGTCTAGCAGACAGTGTAACGGTTCTGCTATAGTGGCCTTGTTTGGCAGGAACACATCATAAAAATTAATTGGTCCTAAAAATGCTTGTAGTTCGGTTTTATTTCTTGGTTCAGGTGCGTCTTTCATTGCTTTAACTTTTTTGTCTGTAGGGTGGATACCCTCTCCGTCTATTGAGTAGCCCAGGAATTCGACGCTATTCTTAATTAAACAGCACTTTTCTCTTTTTACCTTGAGGCCAGATTCCCTAAACTTAGTTAATACTTCTTTGAGTCTTTTCCTTAATTGAGTTTCATCTCTGGCCGAGATTAGGACGTCGTCAAAATAGGGAACGACTCCTTGTATGCCATTTAGGAGGCGTTCCATCAGACTCTGGAAAACGCCAGGGGCCACGCTTACTCCAAATTGGAGCCGGTGACATTTGAATGCACCCTTATGGGTGACAATAGTCTGTGCTTCTGCTGTTTCTGGGTCCACTGGGAGTTGTTGATAGGCTTGTGCCAAGTCGAGTTTAGCGAAAACTTTGCCCTTTCCCAGGGAATGAAGCAAATGCTGGACTACTGGCACCGGGTATGCACTTGGTTGTAATGCGTGGTTCAGGGTAGCCTTATAGTCACCACAGATTCTAATGGACCCGTAAGGTTTTATGGGTGTGACAATAGGCGTTTCCCACTTGGCATGGTCCACAGGTTCTAACACCCCTTGGGCCTTTAATTTGTCCAGCTGTTCCTCTATTTTTGCCTTTAGTGCAAAAGGAACTCGCCTGGCTTTTATTCTTTGTGGGGCTATTTGGGGGTTTAGATTGAAAGAAATGGGATTTCCCCGATACTTGCCAAGTGAGCCGTCAAAAACGTCCTGGAATTCTCGGATGAGGTCGTCTTCCCAGCCGGTTGTAGTCACTCGATCGACCCCGGTCATCCCGATGCCCAATGGCGCGAACCATTCGATGCCCAGGAGGCTTGGTCTGTCTTGGTCGACTATGGTCAGCGGTAGCACCTTGACGTGATGTTTGTAGGCGACTCGGAATTGTCCCATGCCTACCACAGGGATTTGGTTTCCCTGATAGTCCTTGAGGGTTAGGTGCTGCTTCTTCAATTCTTTGGGTTTGATACCTGGGACTAGCTGTCTTATTGTGTCCCACGATACCATGGAGAGGAAGGACCCCGAGTCCACTTCCATCTTGCAGTGTTTTCCTTCGATTTTCACGATGACTTTAATTTTCTTCCCACTTTCCCTCTGAGCGCTCTGTATAATGACAGTTTGGTGTGTATTGGCTCGCTTCTCTTGTTGCCACTTTCTCTCAGCTCGTTTAGGCTCAGCTCGTGTTGGGGAATTTCTGCGTCTCGTTGGGCTGTAGTATTTTTTGTTCCTGCAGATCTTCTCGATGTGCCCTCGTTTCTTGCAATGCCGGCAGATGGCATCGAGAAATCTGCATTCGGCTCGGGGATGGTTTCCTCCGCAGCCAGCGCATTCCTGCCAATTTCTTCTTTCGCGCTCTTTTCTGTTTGTGAGCAAACGGTGGACCTCGTCATCTTCTTCGCTCGATTCAATTGTTTCGCCCGACTCTTCGTAGTGGGTTGTGGTGGCAGGCTGCTTTCTGTCTTTGGTTGGTGTTTCTTCACTGTGTGTGTTCATCTTTTTCATGGCTACGGCAGATTTTTTCGCGGCTTCAGCGGCTGTGGCTTCCGCGATGGCTTCGGTAACGGTGATGTTGGGCTTGTTGAGTAATTTACTCTGTGTGGTTGAGTCTCTCAGGCCCAACACCACGCGATCCCTCATTGCTTCGTCAATGTTCAAAAATTCACACTCACCCCCTAATTGTCTAAGGGCAGCGATGAAATCGGCGACGGTTTCTTCCTCTCTCTGGTCTCTGCAGTAAAATTCGTGTCGCTTTATTAAGTTTGACACCATCGGAGCGTAGTGTGCTTTGAGGACTCTTTGCAATTCTGTCCACGTTAGTTGTTTAATGTCCCGGGGCTTCGCAAGGGCCTTTGCCATCTTGAAAACTATTGGCCCGCAGTGTGTCAGGAATACCGCTCTCTTACGTTGCTCTGAAATGTCTTCCATTTCATTGCTCTCCAAATACATTTGGAAGCGATCAGCATAGGAATCCCAATCCTCTTCGTTGGGATTGAAGGGTGCGGGCGGTGCGTTGTTTCCAGACATCTTGGTTGTAATCTGGACTTCTTATCACCGCGTGCAGGTTTTTCCGTTCAGGACGATCCCATCCTCGTCACCAGTGTTTTGTTCGGAAAACACATGAGGTAGACCGGGTTCCAACAACAAATACTTTATTCTTTAACTAGTCAGTGAATAGGAACACTTGGCTGAAGCCGAGGTCAGCCTTTAATACAGGCTGGTTTGCCTGCTTGCAGCCAATGGCAGTTGTTTAAAGTTGCCGCCTTTTAGCAGCTCTTTGGATTGGTTCCTAGTGAACCAATCCAATGCTTATTTTATTTGACCAATCAGGTTTGCAGATTTGGAGTCACCCACTTTACATATAGAACACACAGTCTGTACCTGGTTGGACTTACTGGATTTTAGCTTCTTTATCTTCAGTTTCTTACTATGTAGTCTACTGTATGCTGTATGAGTCAAAAAGAGGGCTGTGAAAATATTGACTGACCCCTCACATCCTGGACATAAACTATTTCAACTCCTACCCTCAAAACGATGCTATAGAGCACTGCACATCAGAACAACTAGACACAAAGACAGTTTTTTCCCAAATGCCATCACTCTGCTGAACAAATGATTCCCTCAACATTGTCCAACTATTTACAAATCTGCACTACTATTACTATTAATCTTCCCATCACTCCTTATCACCCACCCACTCCCACTTGTGGCTGTGTGACTGTAACTTTGTTGTTTGTATCTTTACAATTTATATTGACTGTTTCCTACTATGATTTGATTGCTTAATGTACCCTATGACTATTATTAAGTGTTGTACCTTATGATTCTTGCTCTTGACAAATGTATCTTTTCTTTTATGTACACTGAGAGCATTTGCACCAAGAAAAATTCTTTGTATGTCCAGTCACACTTGGCCAATAAAGAATTCTATTCTATTTCAGGGATGTCCATAAGCAGAGTCTATGTTTCATGTTTTTGAAGGCATTTATGTCATGCGAAGGCATTAGTGTCAGGGAGTAATTCTCTTTGCAAAACTTTCATGATCTGCTTCCTGTATTATTGTATTTATACAATCCAATCATCCTGCAATTCTGTGATAATCAATCTATATAGCTATAACCCACCATCCTGCCAGAGTTGAAAAAACTTCTTGAATGAGAAGCAAAACATCTTAAAAGAAAAACCAGAAAGTCCAGTTTCCTCTTGAAAAGGCACTTTTGGGATACCATACCCTGGATGACTTCAAATCTCCATAGACAATCAATCTATAAAGCTGTCCAGAGCCTTTGGAATAGAGTGGCAATAACTATCTAATTCATCATGGTCATCTTCTTCATCATCATTTCCTAGTGCATTTACAGCATACATATATTATATGTCATTTAATATTTACTGGATTCCGTGACAATTTACTAAACATGCACTGGAGATTAATATCATTTATTTAGTTGTAGCTAAGTGCTGACAGTGCTTTGTTGGTTTTGAATTCTGGTATTCAAGCTTTGAATGTATGTATTACATAAGATTTTGATTTAAAGTGGCCCGGGTTGACCCGTGGAAATTAATCTATTTCTAAAACATCTCATTTGTTCGTTTCATTTCTGTTTTGACAACAATACATTTTCATTCATGCTTCTGTTTTGACTGTATGTGTCCTTATAAAATGAGGAGCTCCTCTTTTAGTAATGGCACTATCCATGACCAGGCTTCCTTGTGATTTAAGACTACCTATATCATTACCTTAGTCAAGAACATTCTTTACTTTAATGGTTTCATCTTGGAAAAAATCCATCTTATTTTAGTGTATTTAAAAAGACAAGATAACCATAATCTTCCCAGTATAGCTACCTAGCATTTGAAAAACCTTTAATTCACACAGTTGAACTTCCATTGACCTGATGTCTCTTCTTCTAGCTACAGTGCTCAAAATACATGAAATACCCACAATTCAATACTGGAACAGATGCTGTGTCTGTAGAAAGTCCAGGTTCCAGTCTTGGCACCTCTCCAGAGGGCTCAAAAAAAAGATTACTGGTCTGAGTATATATATCTGATAAATGAGTATGATTTGACTAAGTGCTGATCTATTTGAAATACACTCCTTTGAATTTAGTGCATAGGCATGGATAGGAGAGATGTATCTCCCTTTATTTCTTGGTTTCATATATTTTATAAAGCAATATTTTCATTATAAAATTATATAATGTTATAATATAAGTATATAAAATTATATAATTTTACAATATAAATACATAGTATTATATAATTTTATTATAACTATACAATAATTGTTCTATATTTTATTCCAGTTAATCAGAGGAACTACTGATAAGCATTCTTTAAATATGTGTTTCAAGTTGACTCTGGAATCACTAACTTGTTTATTCGTCAGAATGTCAGTGGGTCAAAAGCGTTTTGCCAAATGCTTTGCTGAAGTCAAACTGCAGTGGTATCTCGGTACTCATCATTAGTTGGTTCCAGGAGGCATGGTGAGTACCAAAAACAATGAGTATCAAATATTTTTTTTCCATAAAGAATAACATAGTATATTACAAGGCAGCCGACACCGACAAGTTCTAGCTTATGTGTTGAGTACCAGCCTAACTATGAGTATCGGGACAAAAATTTCTTGTCAAAATGTGCTGAGTACCAAATTTGATGAGTTTTAAAGCAGTTGGGAACCAAGCTACTAATGTATAGGTAGCCCTCAACTTACAACAATTCATTTAGTGACCATTTGAAGTTACAATGGTACTGAAAAAAGTGACTTATGACCATTTTCACATTTAAGACCATTGCAGCATACCCACGGTTATGTGATCAAAATTTAGATGCCTGGAAACTGATTTGTATATATGACAGTTGCAGTGTCCTAAGGTCATGTGATCCCCTTTTGCAACCCTCTGACAAGCAAAGTCAATGGAGAAGCCAGATTCACTTAACAACTATGTTACTAAGTTAACAACTCCAGTGATCCACTTAATGACTGTAGCAAGAAAGATGGTAAAATGGGGTAAATTCACTTAATAATTCTTTCACTTAACAATACAAATTTTGGGCTCAATTGTAATAGTAAGTCGAGGACTACCTATATATTATTTTCATAGTATTCCCATTTCGTGTGGAATAGTACTCCAATTTAGTGTGGAAATTGGCTACTCAAGAATGACATAAGATTGAGTACACATCCTTTAGGATTTCATGCTGATAGATACCGACATTTTCAGAAATCCTGACAAGTGGTTTGTTTTTGAATCAGCTCTGGAATCTTCCCAGATATCAGTGTCAGACAATATGATAATTTAGAAACCATGGCTCTGTGGCGAAATATAATGATGCATTTTTATTTGTTTTTGGGAAGTCTTCCCAAATAAGCATTTGGGAAAAAAAGAATTTATTGAACTGAAATCAGAATGAAATAGAAGTTTAGTATCCTCCAATTATATTTCTAAATTATGCTTGAATGGCTAACTTGAGGTCATGTGGGAAAGTGGTATACAAAGATTAAATATATATTTCATGTGAGCGATATGTGTAAAAATCATTACACATGTTTGAATGTGTATGTGTGATTGTATACAGTCGATAACTTCTGTGTGTTTATTATTAACCTGTGATTTTTTTTTTCAGCAGAATCCATAGGAAGCAAAATTAATTTTTTAATACTGTCCCCATTAGAGAGGAGACAGAATTAGTTACTAATATTAAAAGTATATGTGATAGGATTCACAAACTGTGCCCATTGCTGACCTATTGCTGGGCCAAATGGAAACAAGTCGGTAGCTGTGTCAAGCTGTTCCATTTATTTATTTTCCTTCTGATCAATCATGTCCAATTTTCGGAGACAGCTTGGACTGGAGTTTTCTTGGGAAGGTTTTTCAGAAATGTTCCTCACCTCCTCCTTCCTAGGGCTGACACAGAGAGAGAAAGACAGAGAGAGGAAGAGAGGAAGAGAGAGAGACTGGTCCAAAGTCACCCAGATGGCTTTCTGCCCAAAGCAGAACTAGAACTCCTGGTTGCCTGGTTTCTAACCTTATATCTGAGTGTTGAGGTGTTGTTGTTTTTTTTAAAGAAGAATCTCTTTCTTCTATCCATTATCGAATAAACATTTGGTGGGAATTTTTAAAGCTACAATATGCTTAAATTTTGGAACTCATTACTTTAAGAGATATGCCTAGATTGTAATACAGTAACAGGTGTCCTTTCCTCTAGCTTAGGAATCTCTGTGTCTCTCTACATAGCAAGTAAAATATTTTCCTGGTATTATTGTTTCTCTGTAGTAAGATTTTTTTGAAATTGTTCTGAGTCCTGCTGCTTCTTGATCTGATAGAAAACTGAAAGATCATTCCACCCAATGAAACTAAAACTCAAACAAACCCAAAAAAACCCCAATCCTATTAAACTCAAACTACCAAAACTAAACAAGAAAATACAACTCTAATCTTGTCTAGTTCTCTTATTTATGGCTTTTCACCAAGGCAAAAGGAATAGAAGCAAGGAATCTTTTATTGAAATAAACTAGAGCTAATTTGTTTTCAACATGGTGAGTGAATCTGTGTTTTAATTTCACCAGTTCATCTCAAATGGTTCCATATAAAAAAATTAAAAGGTATTAAACAAATGTTGTCTTATATATTAATTATGGGAGTTATTAATATAAGCCTTCTTGATCATTTTAGGGCAAGATGGCAAGGGTGACTGCAAGACTGGCAAGGGAGAAAGGACAAGTGCTTGCACTCATTTGATGGTTTCATCACACAAATGCCCTCCATCCATGACTGGCATGCTTGCATCAAGTTTGCATTTGCATTTGCATGATGATGATGTCATCACACAACCATCATGATCTTGATGCTGCTATGGTTTGTTACAGATGCCTCTGAAAAACAGGGTTTAAATGTAATAAAACGCCTGTGAAAGAGGGAGAAATCTGCTAGTTAGGATTTTGTGCATTTTATGAAGGAGGCAGAAGATGCTGATCTCTTAGTTTTTCTGGAGCCAATAAGTTCTTGTATGTATTCACTAAGACAGCTATCCCTTTGGACAAGGAAGAAAAATCCAGTGCTAATTTTAGTGACCATGTTGTTTTGTTCACTGTGTGCGTAGATTGCTGAAGAAAAAGTGGGAGTTGCCATTCCATTATGCTTCAATCAATCAGAATAGAAGTGGGGGGTGGCATTCCAAAAGTGGGGGTTGCCATTCCATTATTGCTTCAATCAGTCAGAAAATGAAACAGAAGTTTGGTTTTGAAATAGAGCTGGAAGGGACTTTGGAGGTCTTCTAGTCCAACACCCTTTATTCTGACATCAAACTGTTCCACTGGTTAATTGTCCTCACTGTTAGGAAGTGAAGTCCTTAATTCCAGGTTTCTACTCTCCTTGATTAGTTTCCATCCATTGTTTCTTGTCTTGCCTTCTGGTGCTTTGGAAAATAAATTGACTGCTTCCTCTTTGTGGCAACCTCTCAAATACAGAATATTTCTGTCATGTCCCCCCCACCCCCCATCAGTCCTTCTCTCTAAACTAGCCAAATCCAAATCCTGCAACTGTTCTTCATATGTTTTTGTCTCAGGTCCTTTAACCATTTCAGTGTCTCTTCTTTGTACTTCTTCCAAAGTCTCAACATCTTTTTTGGTCACATGATGACCAAAACTGGATACAGTATTCCAGCTGTGATCTTACTAAGGCTTTATAAAGTAGTACTAATACTTCACGTGATGGAAGTATTTCATTGACCAAATGAGGAAACTGAATGTGCACTTATTTTGGCCCCAAAGACCAGAATAATTATCTGACTATCCTTTTTGAATCTCTTTCTCCCCATTTGATCTTTAGTGTCAGCCATGCCTCCTCGGCCTAAAGCTCCATTATGGTTGATGTTCCAGTTTGTTTGGTCGTAGTGGCTGGAAGATTAAAGGAGGGCATCAGCTCAGGGAAGGTTTGATCCATATCTAAAGATAATTACAGCAAATCCAGGAAATACAATGCAAAATGTCTAATTCTTGTTCCACATGTATACGAAAGCAATTCTTTATATTTCAAAACTCTGTAAATAGCAGTCTGAGAGAGCATAACATTTATCTATTTTTTCTTTCTTCTCATTCAACACAGGTAGAAGACTATGTGTTGTAATCAAGGACAGATGATTTCAAATTCTCATGTGGTCTTGAGTATTGGGAAAGTTCTGAGCATTTGCTGATGTCGTGATTGCTCTTGCTTTGCTGACACATTGGCTTATTTTATCTCATACTATTCTTGTAGCTGACGTTAGTTTAGTGACATACTGTGGAATGTCAGCGTAAGATTAATGTTAGCGGCTGAGGTTATGCTATCCTTGTTAGCCTCTGTCTCTCTCTCACATTGTCCTGTGTTATACTTCTTGGTAAAATATTTTAGGGATAAATGCCAACATTTGGGGGTTTTCCTTTTAATTCAGATGAGGAATTTTTTTTTTAAGGATCAAAATCCAGGACATTCAAGAAAACTTAATATACAGAAATGAAATTAGTACATTATTTTTTTTTAATATAATGGGTCTCTTATTATTCTGCTCATTTACATTGCAAATCACAGGCTTTTTCAGTGTAGTACATACCTCTTGGATAATTACAGAAATCATGCTGTTATTTCTTCAAGGTTAATGACTTCAGATGACAAAACAGACTCACTGCTATTCACTGTTTCTGCACAGGTAGAAATAAATCTTGTTAAATCCTGAGGCTAACATTTTGCTCTGACTTTCTCATTTCAATAAACATATTTCCAAATAAGCACATTTCCATTGCATATGAAACATTCCAAAGAACAATGTTGTGTTCCATAATAAATATGTCAGCAGCACCCCCCTTTTTTGACTAAGTGGAAGGTCTAAAGAGTCCATTTTCTGTGAAGTTCACCTATAATAAACAAGGACTTATACAAAGACGTAGCGACCCGTATTTATGTATTTTAAAAATCCTAGGAAGTGCACTCTCTCTCCTATTAATACACAAGGTTTGCAGAGTGTGTCTTTCTGATTGCAATTATAATCAGCTGTGGACCAAATATAGTATGATTAGATTTCCCCCAAGGGATTTGCAATCAAAACAAGAACACTTAAAGGGAGTTTGATTTTCACCAGGCCCCTTTATTCTGTATAAAAATAAACAACTTGCGGAGTAAAATCTGCAGGGACTCCTTTACCTTTTACCCCTATGAAAAGGAGTAAGCCCCATGTTTCTGAACATGTAGAATGTTGGAATGTCTTTTCAATATAAGTCTCTATAGAAAAGTACTGTATAGGTAGAGAATTAGGAAGAAACCGAAAACAGCTTATCGTTCACAAATTTCATAAAGGGCAATTCTGAGGTGTTACAGCTACTTCCCTCAATTTTGCCCCAGTTTACACTGAATTGAAATACCAGTTTTTGAGCTCCCAAACTTTAATGGGTATAATGGTGCAAAAGGTAAAGAGATTTAAGAATTAAGGAAAATATAAGTTTCTTTATAGTCTTGCAAAAGTTACACAAAAAGCTAATGATGAGTCTTCCCACTGTTCAGCTGCAATCAATATCAAAATGAAATGATGAAAAGTAATCATAGATTTATTGATCTATGGAAGGAAAGGGAACCCTACAAATCCATACTCAGTATCTTTTCAAGGGCTAAGATAAATCAATAGTTTATGCTGGGCTAATTCTTCAGATTATTTTTCCATAGATATTACAATAAAAGAAGAATAAAATCAGTCAACCAAGCTAAACATTTAAAACTATGAGGTTAACAGTATCAAATAGTCCGAAAATGGAACTTGTGGATGGAATGCAGATAATTTAGATGTTATGAATATCAGATTTCATCCAGTTGTGAGGGACAAAAGGAAATGGCAGCTCTCCTGAGCTCTGAAAACCCTTGTATCCATAGTGCTTAAAGTTATTGAAAAGATAACTTTAAATTATGACTTTAGAAAATAATTCTGAAGTTATAAGAACATTTTTTAGTTCAGAAACATCTGTGTTACTCTATAACTTAGCTGATCACTAATGGAATATAGGAAGTGTCCTTTTCACCTTTCCTTCAGCCTGTGAAGGTAAGTAATAAAGTCGTCATCAACAGGCATCTTTCTTAGGATTTGTCATTTTGCAAATTAGCTATTTTTTAACTAGCGGAACTGTAAATAACATTATCACATATAAGCACGTACCTATTGCTTTGCCACTGAATTGAGACATCAGTTCGAAAATAGAACAATACACTAATACCTTTACAAATAATCCTGATGTTAGCCATTTGCAAGCAATGTTACAGGACTTAGCTCTGACAAGGAAATTGTGGAAGATTTAATTTAAAAATATAATACATTTGTATTATATTTCTTTAACAAGAGTGGAACAAAGTTCAGTTCAGGGCCAGCTGGTGACAAAGTTACATAGGTGAAACTCAAAAAAGAATATCATGCAAAAGTTCATTTATTTCAGTAATGAAACTTAAAAAGTGAAACTTATATATGAGATAGACTCATTACATGCAAAGCAAGATAGTTCAAGCTGTGATTAGTCATAATTGTGATGATTATGGGTTCCAGCTCATGAAAACCCCAAATCCACAATCTCAGAAAATTAGAATATTACATGCAATCAATAAAACAAGGATTGTACATAGAACAATATCGGACCTCAAAAAAGTGTACTGAGTACTAAGTACTGAGTACATATGCATGCTTACACTTTTTTGTAAGCATGCATATGTACTCAGTACTTACTTTGGGCCCCTTTTGCAGCAATTACTGCCTCAATGTGGCGTGGCATGGAAGCTATCAGCCTGCGGCACTGCTGAGGTGTTGTGGAAGACCAGGATGCTTCAATAGCAGCCTTCAGCTCTTCTGCATTGATCAGTCTCATGTTTCTCATCTTTCTCTTGGCAATGCCCCATAGATTCTCAATGGGGTTCAGGACAGGCAAGTTTGCTGGCCAATCAAGCACAGTAATCCCATGGTCATTGAACCAGGTTTTGGTGCTTTTGGCAGTATGGGCAGGTGCCTGGTCCTGCTGGAAAACAAAGTCAGTATCCCCATAAAGCTCATCTGTGGAAGGAAGCATGAAGTGCTCCAAAATCTCCTGGTAGATGGCTATATTGATCCTGGACTTAATGAAGTACAGTGGACCAACACCAGCAGATGACATGGCTCCCCAAATCAACACAGACTGTGGAACCTTCACACAGGACTTCAAACATCTTGCAGTGTGTGCCTCTCCATTCTTCCTCCAGACTCTGGGTCCTTGGTTTCCAAATGAGATGCAAAAGTTGCTCTCATCAGGAAAGAGGACTTTAGACCACTGAGCAACAGACCAGTTCTGGTTTTCTTTAGCCCAGGTAAGATGCTTGTGACATTGTTTGTTGTTCAGGAGCAGCTTGACAAGAAGAATACAACATTTGAAGCCCATGTCCAGGATCCGTCTGTGTGTGGTGGCTCTTGATGCACTGACTCCAGCCTCAGTCCACTCCTTGTGAAAGTCCCCAACATTTTTGAATGGCCTTTTCCTGACAATCCTCTCCAGGCTGCGGTCATCCCTGCTGCTTGTGCACCTTTTTCTTCCACACTTTTCCCTTCCCCATAACTTTCTGTTAATGTGCTTTTATACAGAACCTTTGGAACATCCAACTTCATTTGCAATTACCTTTTGAGGCTTTCCCTCCTTATGGAGGGTGTCAATGATGGTTTTCTGCACACCTGTCAGGTCAGCAGTCTTTCCCATGATTGTGATTCCTACTGAACCAGACTGAGAGACCATTTAAAGGCTCAGGAATCCTTTGCAGGTATTATGGCTTAATTAACTGATTAGAGTGGGACACTTTGAGCCTAGAATATTGAATCTTTTCACAATATTCTAATTTTCTGAGATTGTGGATTTGGGGTTTTCATGAGCTGTAAGTGATAATCATCTCAATTATGACAAATCACGGCTTGAACAATCTTGTTTTGCATGTAATGAGTCTACCTCATATATTAGGTTCACCTTTTAAGTTGCATTACTAAAATGAATGAACTTTTGCACGATATTCTAATTTTTTTAGTTTCGCCTGTATAATCCACAAGTAAGATGATTTCAATGAAATTTAAGTAATTTGTATGCAGGATTAGAATCCTTCGGGTGTTTTGTTGCTTTTATTACAGCTGAATTTAATTCATGTCTCTGATTTAAACTGCTGTATAAGTTGCTTTAGTTCCAGATTTCACGTCAGATGTCGACAGTCTACTCAGTTTTATACTAACAGCATAATTTAGTATAGTGGGATATTTTTTGATTTATGGTGCTGACTATAATAACTTTATAATATAATCTGTTGGATAGTTCAGATTTTGCTTCTTTTCTCTAAGAAGTTAAATTAAATCGGAAATGTTTCAAGGAGACTTTAACCATAATTTTGGTTAAATTATGATTTCAGAAGCATTTAAATTCTAGATGGAATAGCCAATATATTATTAATACAAGGATTTTTTGCAATATGTCCAAAAAATATAAAAACAACAACAACACTACCCAACTCTGAAATACAATATATATATCTATATATATCTATATATATCTATATATATCTATATATATCTATATATATATCTATATCTATCTATCTATCTATCTATATATACATACATACATACATACATACATACATACATACATATGTTTTTTAAAGCTTTCGCGGGTACTTACATGTGTGCTGTTTAGCTTCCTTCGGGTATTATCCCACGTCCTTATAGTGCTGTTAAAGTTGTAGCAACGTTTCAGCAGAATCCAATCTGCCATCATCAGGCTTCTGTATGGATGTGTGTCTCACAGCTCCTGGTTTCAAATTCGAGGCTGCTCCATTCTGATTGGCTAGGAGCCTGGGTCTGTGTTCACTGGACTTGGAGTTTGATTAATTGGTGTTTCTGGTTTCTTCTGTCTGTTTTGTGGCTTTGATTGGCTGGCAACACTCTGTTCCTGTGTTGGAGGCTTTCAGTTGGATTTCTTTGCTTATGTGGCTGGTTATAATTTTCTTCTTGGTTAATTTTTCTAGATATGTGGCTGGGTCTGTATTTATAGGTTTGTATGTGGAGTCTTGGAGTAGGTCTGTCAATTTTGTTTCATAGTCTTTTCTGTACATTACTACTGTGGCATTTCCTTTGTCTGCTGGGAGTATTATTATGCTGTTATCATTTTCCAAGCTTCACTTGGAGTTTGAAGTCCAATGAACACAGATCCAGGCTCCCAGCCAATCAGAATGGACCAGCCTCAAATTTGAAACCAGGGACTAACTCTATACAGAAGCCTGAGGATGGCAGATGAGATTCTGCTGAAACGTTGCTACAACTTTAACAGAACTACAATGACGTGGGATAATACCCGAAGGAAGCTGAACAGCACACATGTAAGTACCCGCGAAAACCTAAGAAAATATATATATTTGAATTTAGAAAGGAATGAGATAATTAAAAGCAAGGTTGAGAAAACTAAGGGAAGGAAAAATTACTGAGAAAATGTTAAAATAGTCGTAAGATATGGAATAGAATACAAAGATGATTATGAAATTGAGTTTGTGTCTGTATGGAGAAGTGATAACCTGGGACTATGCTATTCTCAAAAAAAGATATTTTATTTGTATTATGTTTTGTGAAAACCTAAATATTTTTTTTTACAAAAAAAAAAGATAGCTTATAGGACATTTCAGATTTAGCAGCAGTCAGCAGAATTTGAGCTTCTGCTTAAACTTGAGAACAAAGTTCTCAATGATTAAAATGAGGTAAGAATTTTGGACACAACAACTGATGAACAACTGGTTAAAAGGATTTAAATTAACATTATGTTATCACAGGTAGTCCTTAATTTACAACTACAATTGAACCCAAATATCTGTTGCTAAATGATATAGTTGTTAATTAAATTTTGCTCCATTTTACAACCTCTCATACCAGATTTGTTAAGTGAGTCACTGAAGTTGTTAAGTTAGTAACATGGCTGTTAAATGAATCTGGATTCCCCACTGACTTTTTTTGCCTGAAGGTTATAAAAGATGATCACATGACCCCAGGTATTGCAACTGTCATAAATATGAATTGGTTGCTAAGTGTCTGAATTTTGATCATATGACTTTGGGGATGCTGAAATGATGTGTGGAAAAATGGTCGTAAGTCATTTTTTTCAGTTGTAACTTTGGTCACTAAATGAACTGTTTTAAGTTGAGGACTACCTGTAAAGAGATTTTTTATGAAATGATGTACCATTGGTATATGACTCCAGACAAATTGTATAGAATATATAAAGATTATTTAATCTTATGTTGGCAGTGTGGACATAGGAAGGGTCATTTGATCATGTATCCCTGTTGCCAATTTAATATTTAAAAAGCAAGAAATTTCTGGATTCAAATAGAGATATTATAATGATACAAAGAATTTTAAAAATCAACATTCAGCTGAAACCAAAATTTTTCTTCCTGGGGTTAATGAAGACTCAATTAGAAAAGAATCATTAAAGATTATTTTTATATATAATTACTGCATTAGACTAAAATGGTTGCAGGGGTGGGCTTCAAAAATTTCAGCAACCGGGCCCATTTCTGGAATTCCAGAACTTCCAGGAGGCCCATTTTTCACCCTCCCAGAGCCTCTGCACAGGCCCTGTACTTAGCTCGCATCAAAAATAGGCCACGTGGCTCCTGGAAGCGGTGGGTGGGATTTTGGTGGTCACAGTTGAACCTGTAGCAACCCAACCCTGAATGGTTGGTGAAAAGCATAGAACTACCAGAGATGGCAGAACTAATCTCTTTGATTAGAGAAGGCTCAAAAATTATATTTATTAGTGATTGAAAACCCCTTATGGACTTTTTGCCAAAAAAAGAAAAAAATGAGTACAAAATCCGCAATTGCTACTGAAACTTCTAATTTCAATCCTAACAGTGGAATAGTGGAAGCAACATGAATAAAGACATCTTTTGCTAGGCTGAAAATTAAATTTTTTTTAAAAAAATCTGAAATCAAGAATACCATACAAAAAATAAAATAGGGCTATATTATTCAAATTTGATTTTAATCATATGGAAGCTCTAAAAAATGCAGAGGCATCCTTTGGGTCAAGTTATGTGTCCCATAAATCTAAGACTGGAGTGGTAAACCTGTTAGATCTCTAGAAATTTATGAGTAATACTTCATCATTTCTAATACTCAGTCATATTGGTTTGGAACTAAGTTGGAACTGGTAACATCTGAAAGCCAACAAATCAGAGGTGGTATTCAGCAGATTCTGATCAGTTCTGGAGAACCAGTAGCGGAAATTTTGAGTAGTTTGGAGAACCTGGCAACCTGGCCTTCCCCTGCCATGCTCACCAAGCCACATCCACAGAACCAGTAGTAAAAAAAAATGAATATCATCACAGAAACAACTGCTTTTTATGACAGGATAGTAACAGTCTTTTATTCACATGGATAAACAAAATCAAATGTAATTAGTTCCATCAAACCTGGGTTTAACCAAAAATCTGAATTGCTTGCTGTATACTAGAAACAAACTGCGACAACTAGCAACTCCCAAACCCCTCCTATTTATTTCCCAGCCAGGGAGAGGCTGGCTATCATTTGCAGTCTGCCTCTCCCCAAGAGCTGGCTTGCTACTTTCCTTTGGTCTCCTTTCCTCTCTACGCATACTTGCATCTGGAATGGGCCCCATCTGTTCCTCCACCTCACTTATCTCAGTTCCCGAAGACAACTGCCTCTCCACCTGGGGGAGGACAGAAGGCTCCCACTCTGCCTCTTTCTGATGCTGTTTCCTTATCAGAGCCTTCCAAAGCTGGCCCAGGATCTCCCTCCACCTCCGACTCCAACTCCGACTCTGCAGCTAGCTCTACCTGCAGCTGATGGGCCACAACACTGAGTGCCATTGACCCTTATCTAACTCTAAATAGGTGCCATTAATTGAGAAGATTCTTGTGCATAGGCTACAGCACTAAATCAGTTTAACTGAATCTTCACGTGTTGGAATGGAATAGAATAGAATAGAATAGAATAGAATAGAATAGAATAGAATAGA
>BLBF01000063.1:15229461-15255741 GCA_015471245.1 Laticauda colubrina | reverse complement strand
TAGAATAGAATAGAATAGAATAGAATAGAATAGAATAGAATAGAATATTTTATTGGCCAAGTGTGATTGGACACACAAGGAATTTGTCTTGGTGTAAATACTCTCAGTATACTTAAAGAAAAGGTACGTTCATTAAGAATCAAGAATCATAATATACAACACTTAATGGTAGTCATAGGGTACAATCAACAACCAAATCATACTAGGAAACAGTCAAGTGGGAGGGGATGGGTGATAAAGAGTGGTGAGAGATTAACAGTAATAGTAGTGTACACTTTGTAAATAGTTGAACAGTGTTGAGGAAATTATTTGTTTAGCAGAAATTATTTGTTTGGCTTTCGGGGAAAAACTGTCTTTATGTCTCGTTGTTCTGGCTTGCAGTGCTCTATAGCATCGTTTTGAGGGAAGGAGTTGAAACAGTTTATGTCCAGGATGTGAGGGGTTTGTAAATATTTTCACAGCCCTCTTTTAGACTCGTGCAGTATACAGGTCCTTGATTGAAGGCAGGTGGGTAGTAATTGTTTTTTCTGCAATCCTAATTACTATTTGAAGTCTGTGTCTGTCCTGTTGAGTTGCAGAACCAAACCAGACAGTTATAGAGGTGCAGATGATAGACTCAATAATTCCCCTATAGAACTGTATCAGCAGCTCCTTGGGCAGTTTGAACTTTCTGAGTTGGCGCAGAAAGAACATTCTTTGTTGTGCTTTTTTGATGATGTTTTTGATGTTAGGTGTCCATTTTAGGTCATGTGATACAGTAGAACCTAGAAATTTGAAGGTCTCTACTGTTGATACTGCGTTGTCTAGTATTGGAAGAGGTGGTAGTATGGGAGGGTTTCTTCTGAAGCCTACCACCATTTCTATGGTTTTGGGGTTGTTCAGTTCAAGAGATTGTTCCATTTATACCACAAGGAGAGTTGTATAACCTCCTGTCTGTATGCAGATTTATTGTTGTCTCAAATGAGCCCAATCACTTTTGTGTCATCAGTAAACTACAGTATTTTAACTGATGGATCGTTTGAGATGCAGTCAATGGTATATTAGGGAGAAGTAGAGATAGCACACAGCCTTGGGGGGGCCCTGTGCTGATTGTACAGGTATCGTATGTGATTCTGCCCAGCTTCACCTGCTGCTTCCGGTCTGTTAGGAAGCTTATGATCCACTTCCAAGTGTGTTCAGGTACCACGAGTTGGTTTAATTCACTTAGAAGAATGTCTGTAATGTACCTGACAGCATTGTTTTTGTATGAACCTACTCAAAATACTACATGGCATACAACTATCTGTCTCCCAAGAAAACGACACTGAATTCACTGCAGAAAACTTCATTACAGTATCCCTTTTTGAAGTGCAGTCCAAACAGGATTGTTTTTCCCCCCAAAATCCATTTATTTCAGTCTACGTCTTCCTTAAATATCTGCATAAACATTAAAAGGATTTTAATATGTTAACTTTGGCCACATCATTTCCTAAGCAGGAGGCCAAGCTAGGCATTACATGAAATAAACATTTTATTTCCAAAAAACAGCACTATAATCCTATCTGGCTTGAGTTCATCTCAGAAAGATTGAGGGAAACCCAATTCTTCTTCTTGATCCCTTTGTTTTTTTTAAATCTTCCTTGTAATGTTTACAAAATGTTTATTTGCAGATATTTTAATTCCTAACTTTCCTGAGCAATATTCCACTTATTCTGTGTGGAAATAGTGAAAGTAAAATAATGTAGGATTATCTGATATATTTTAGCAGCATATTTCTCGTGGAAGAAGCAAAATTTTCATTTAAAATTGAAGCAGCTAACATTTTTGCAGAAAACAATGTATCATTGGTTTGCAAACAAATAAGGAATGTGTATTTTATGCATTCCATTTTGAAAAGTTCAGCTTCCTGTATTTATGCTTTTAGCAAGTTATTATTTTTGAACAAGAATTCAGCATAATTTTTTTTGCACAGTGTTTTATAAGACAGATTGTGTGAGATATATTTTGTGTAGAAGAATCCAGATTGTTTGCTATTTTAGCGAGGATACATTTTGCAATAAAATATTCTTTTTCTTTCAGTCCATGACATTTGAGGCATTTATAGCTTGTTTTAAGTTGGAAAAGTTCCTTAGCATTTTGCTGTTCTTAATCATTAATAGTTAACAAAAAATATTTTCTTTTTTAAAGTTTTATGGATCAAGAAGTAACTCAGTATGATTTGATCAGCACAAGTTTATACATGCATACTTACAAACAATAAAGTTCACAGATTTGTTTGCTTTTAATCTGTTGTGTGAATTAATCTCTATGGTTTGTATGTAAACCATGGCTTCTGGGTTAGTATTATGTAGAAATAGGCTCATTGTGGCTTATTGAGAAAATCTTGCTTAAATAATCTGTACTTTAATGCAGTGTGTGAGCACAGCTGTCTTGTTAAATGAGGCTTAATCCAAGGTTAGAAGTACAGTCTCTGTCCTTCTATTAAGCTATGGAGACAACTTTGTTACTTATTGTAATTTATTGTATTTACTGGCTTTGCAGTTCCCTTGACAAAAACAGTGTTCAACTGAGCAAGAAAATGTGATTAATTCTAACTCCCTCGGTTAAATAGTCTCAAGCATGTAAGGAACATTGCTGATAGTAAGGAAGCATGTCATCTCTGAGTACAGATTCAGATTTTCACTAGCAAAATTGTATTTATGATGACCCGAGGTGGTTTATTCTTCCCTTTCCGAGCTGACTATTTTTTTGATTGTATATATAATCTGTAGATTGGGTGACTTTGAAACAATTATTGAATTAGATGATAAAAGTTTTTTGAACTTCACCATACCAAGTGGAAGAGGGAATTTGCTTGGTTGAATGTGCACCTTTGGATAACACTTCCTGATCCTACAGAGGATGTCCTTATGGTCTCTCTATTCCTGTAATGTTAATAGTACTTTGGAAGAATCCAGAGGTGGTATTCAGCAGGCTCTGTCCAGTTCTGGAGAACTGGTAGTGGAAATTTTGAGTAGTTCAGAGAACCAGCAAATACCTCTGATTGGACCCGCTCCCATCTAGTCTCTGCCTCCCAAGTTCCAGATGATCAGCTGAGTCTTCTTTTGTTGCCCTGCACAGGAGAACAGAACTGGAAAGCAGGTGAGTGGAGAGAGAATGGGATTTTGCAGTGACCTTCCTCCAGGAGTGGGAAAGGAATGGGGATTTTACACTATCTTTTCTTTGCCACGCCCACCAATCCATGCCTACCAAACCACACCATGCCCACCAAGCCATACCCACAGAACCAGTAGTAAAAAAATTTGAATCCCACCACTGGAAGAATCATATGTTTATAGATCTTCCTGACTTCACTTTCTGGGGTCACTGGATAATTTGCATGTCAAGCAGGAAGTCTTGAGGCCTTCTTTTTTTCTGGACACCAATTTGTAGCTTTCTGCATGAAAGAATTCAGGAAGTATGCGACCATTTAATTCTGCTGCAGTTGTTGCACACATATATTGATAAAGCTGTCATAAGAAAAAACTACAACTGTTTGCAGCTTATCTACTAAATGTTAAGAATAGAGGATGCTAAATGGAAAATTATGCTTACAAATAAATGCCAGTGGGATTGTGTTTGTGCTTCTCCTACTGGCATGCTATTCCTTTCTCTTGGTTCTTTTCTGCATTATCAGCCTCACACATAAAAATGGCACCTTCTCTGGTGATATGTTACTCTGTTTCTCTGAAATAATTTTTATTTTCTTGTCCCTGCCTTTTATTGCTTTGTTTTCAATAGATAGATGGGGTCTGTGTATTAACTGTGCATCTGGTAATGCCCTAGAGCAACTGGCAACTTTTCCCAAGTGTGACCATAAATACTTATATTCCTCTACCCCAGAGATTAGTTCAACTTTAAAAATTGTTTCCAGTAACATCTCACTAATCACAGAAATTATAGTAGACCAAATCTGAAGCTACCTTACTATCTTTCTGAATATAATGTCATATATGTGCTTAGCCAGAGTGAAGACTTCTCACACGGAGAAGGAGAAACTTGTATTTTATGTATTATTTAAAAGAACATTAGTTTCTTTACTGATGACATTTCTTACCCATTTTCAACATTTCTTACCCATACAGCAGGGATAATTATTAGGTACTCGGATTCCTTGAGAGAAAGTTCCGAAACAATCCCAAATGGTGCTCAAGATCATGACAAAATTACAAATAGTTCTTCCACTGGCTTAGTATCATTTCAGTATTTTGCTTGCATTATTTAAGGGAAAGAATACAAATTTACCCTCAAAAGCCATAGTGTGAAGTTCCATCTTTTAGATGATGTCACTTTGGAATTTCTTTGAAAGAGCTTGTTTCTCTATTTAAAAAGTCAAATCTGGGTAAGATGTACATATTGACACTATTATGAATGGTGATGCCCTTGGGTAAAAATGGTAGGGTTGCCAGGAAAATATGCTGTATGTATTAATCTGGTCCTTAGTATGGAAAGTTGGTTAGTCAATTCTGATTAGTAATTACTTTGGTAAGGGGAACTCAAGGAATGAGAGATTTTTGGTCAGGTTTTTAATGCTGGATAACTTTTATACATTTTACTAGTTTCTATTCTTCCAACTTTTGCTGCTACCTTATATATAACCATTAAACCAGTGGTAGGATTCAAATTTTTTTACTACCAGTTATGTGGGCGTGGCTTGATGGGCGTGGCAGGGGAAGGTTACTGCAAAATCCCCATTCCCTTCCCACTCCACTAACCTGCTTTACAGCTCCGTTGTCCTGTGCAGGGTAACCAAAGAAGACCCAGCCAGTCAACTGGGACTTGATGGGAGGCAGAGAACAGATAGGGGCAGAGCTAGGCAGAGGTGGTATTTTCTGGTTCTCCAAACTACCCAAAATTTCTGCTACCAGTTCTCCAGAACTGGTCAGAACCTGCTGAATACCACCTCTGCATTAAACCCCAGTGAGTGAAAATAGAATTTCTATTAAAAAGTCTTGAACCAGAGATGGATAATGAGCAATAAGGAGAAATGGTTAGAGTGAAACACACTGAAAATTATCATTCTTTCCTAGATTTCAGCTCTTTAATTATAATTTCCTATAGGATTCTTTTCAAGGGATTACTTTCTTGCATGCATTGTTCTTGTCCAAGAATATTTTTAGGATACTAAATGCATGGGTAGGAGTTACTTTTCATTCCAGGGATATTTGTCTGTCTGCACAGAGGAATAAGATGAGATTTCATAAATTATCACTGGCCAGATCCTTATCTTTCAAAAACAGAAATAGGCAAATACCTTGGAAATTATTAAATGCTTCTGCCATTGCCTCTAAATCAGGATCTTGATTTAAAACGTCCAGGGTTTCAAATTTTTCTATTAGAAAAACATCAGCCTATTAAGAACAAATGTATACGTGTACAGGTCTTATAACTTCTGTTTTCCAAAGGTTCAATTTTAATTATTTTTCATTCAGATGGTTACATGCTCTAGACCAGGGGTGTCAAACTCAATTTTATTGGGGGCTCATCAGAGATGTGTTTGACCTTGGGGGAGGGGCTTGAGTTGGCTGTGGCCAGGGTGGGCATGGCCAGCTTGATGTCAGAAGTGTCAGGAGTGTCCGTGGTGACCCAAGTGTTCTGCCAACAAAAACAGGCTCCCGAGCTCCGTTTCTGACTGCGATGTCCTCCTGCAACCCTCTGGCAGTAAAAACTGAGCTCAGGAGGACTGCATGCAGCCCTCTGGAGCTCCATTTTGACTAGCAGAAGCACCATGGGCTGGTCCCTTGCTATTTCCAGGGTAGCCCCATGGGCCAGATCTAAGTACCTTGTGGGCTGAATTCAGCCCGCAGGCCTTGAATTTGATACCCCTGCTCTAGACAATTCAGTAGATTAATGCTAGATCAAAGAAACAATACTTTTTTTTCAAGTGGCTATAACATTTGCAAGATTGAAGGCTTTCTGGGACCTAACTGCCATTGCTACATACATTTCATTTTTACTTTTGATAAATGTGTCATGCATAACTTAGTACTGTATTGTTTAGTACACTCACTGAACTCAAAGCTGCTTTGGGCAAAATACATCTTGTGAAGAAACCCTTTGCAAAAAAAATCATTTAATTTCTATTGAACTGAAAGAGATTCACTGCTAAGAAGGCAAATGATCTGACAATTAAGAACTTCATTTAGGGCTGCCCCAAGCATTTGTCTGGTTCAGTTTAAGGAACAAAACTAGAACATTGGGTGGGGTGAATGTATCCTCTAAGAATTTACCATAGTTTCCAGCTGCTATTTTTCTTCTTTCTTTTGGACATTTCTTTTTAAAGACATACAGACCTCCTTCCTCAAAATAATGTCAGACAATAAAAAAGTGAATGCCATGATGCAAAGTATGCTACACTTTGTTTTAACCATAGTATATTGAAGAAGACACCATGGCCTGACTCACACAGAATTAAAACAAGCTTTACAAGCTACTATGGGTAAGTTTACACATTGCACTAAGATATAAACCAAAATGAAGTACCTATGATGAAAAGGAACTTTTCCAGTTCAGCTATACCACCACGCTTGTATTTTGACCTCTATTGCTTTTTAGAATTCAGGTGTTTTATTAACAAAGCCGAATAGGCACAATTAGAAAGTTATAATCTTGCCATTTTAATATCTTGGCATAGTCTTGGCTCCTCGTTAAGTTACAGTTCCACTCTTTTTTTCCTGCCCTGAAAGCTTCAACACACTTTTGGATTATCTTGAGAATTGGATCCAAACTGTTATGAAAAGTTGATAATAGGATAAACATTTAAGGTTGCTGAAAAACCATATTTTGAGTTTAAAAAAATACTCTTGACCCTGTGTATGGCTAATTAGTTGTTTTTTAATTGTTCAGGTTTTGGAAAACTAAACTAGTTCAACTAAGATTGAACAAATGGCATTACTGTACATGTAGTGAAAATATCTTTTGACTGAAATATTTTAGGTCTCGTGCATTAGCTTTATCTGAAGTTCCTAAACCTATATTATTTTTGGTTTACAATGGAAATATAGCATTTAAATAGATATGGTCAATTTGCAGGTAATTTTCAACAATGAACTGGAATATCATTTTTAATGATCAATCATTTAGAATGCTAAAGAATGTGAAATTAATAGTTTATGACTTTTAGATGGTATAGTTTGAGATACAATCTGTCTTCCAAGAGGCTCAGCAGGTGGCAACACCTGACTGACCTTGTTTGAGGATACACACTAAGCAATTGTAGGTCCAGTTACTTCTTGAATGGGAAGCTTCAGATAATTCAGCTTTACAAGCTACTATGTTGGAAAAAGAAGGTGATGGCAAATTGCTTTTGAATTGTAGTCAAGAAAATGAGGTAAATCAGTGGTTCTCAATCTGTGATCCACAGACCCCTGGGGGGCTTGGTAAATTATGATAAAAATGATAAATTATCTCACACAGCTTTGGTGTAGATGACTGTATGTACTAGAATTCTGAGGTTCTGGGAGGAATGACAATTTATTATTTAAAAAATAAAAACCAACAAAGTGTGACATAAATGACTATCCCTCCCCATCCCCATTAAAAAATTACCAGCCCAACTTACTGTTAAGGCCCAGTCCCACTGCACTTATGGATGCAAAGAGGATGTAAAATGTTAAAAAAAACTTGCCATCCGTTGGAAAATGCTATGCATCCATTGTGTACTCACTGCATATGTGTTTCATACGCTCTATCCCTCGAGCATCCGTCCACTGCAATTTCATCCGCGCAAGAAGTTTTGAGCTGCACAAAACTTTGTGAATGGATGAACTTTCTGCCGCGTACGATGTACATCCGTGACATATACGGGCAACAAATGTTCTATGTCCATTATCCGTTAAACGTCCGCTGTATCCTCTCTGCATTCTCTGGCCATCCCCTCAACTCACATCCGCTACAGCTGAAAATGGAAAGAGGGAGGAAACAAAAGGTACACGGAACGTCTACACAGTGTTAGTAGCACGGAAATATAAAGGATGTAAGCGTATGCATCTCGTATATAAAGGATTAAAAATGGACAAAATGTTTGTATCTGGGATGTATCTCGTATATTTAGGATGTCTGCAGTATGTCTAGAGTATGTAGAAGGACACCTAGCGGACAACCGATATTTTCTATAAAAAGGGGGAGAAAATCATCCGGATCTCAGTATGAGTCCAGCAGCCATGGTGTACAGACCTGTTCACCCTTGGTCTTGGTCTTCAACATCATCAGTTATTCTCCACCATGGATGATGACACAGTCCGTATGATAGCTGCGATCATTCATCACCAGAACCAAACCTGTTCAGACTGTATCAAGTTTTACACAGAAGGAGAAGAAGGAGACGTCCAGAAAAAGGAGCTGTGTGGGTCCGAGGATGGATTGTGAGAAGAATGGAGTTTGGACTGTATGACCAGTTAATGGTGGAGCTGAGGAATGAAGACCCTCGTGCATTCCATCACTTCATGAGGATGCCACCAGCCATATTTGATGAACTTATAGAGCGTCTGAGACCCAGGTTGACCAAGCCTAACACCAACTTCCATCCCAACCTGGACCCTGGACTGAAGGTGGCACTGACTCTGCGCCACCTGGCCTCTGGAACCACAGACAGAAACATGCAGTATACCTGGAGGGTGCCACACAACAGCATCAGCAAAGTGGTCAGAGAAGTGGTGCAGGCCATCATCGAAGAATAGGTGGAGGAGCTCCTCCAGTGTCCCACCATTGAACAAGGCTGGAGGAAAGTTGTAGAAGAGTGGTATCAGAGGTGGAACTTTCCCCACACCGTTGGAGCCATAGATGGGAAGCACGTGGCCTGCAAAGCTCCAGCCAATTCAGGGTCCACTTATTACAACTAAAAGGGCTTCTTCAGTATCATCCTCTTTGCCATGATTGATGCTGACTACAAGTTCATCGACATTGATGCTTCAGGCAACGGGTCAGCTTCAGATGGCCAAGTATACAATGTAAGTGACCTCAAGGATGGGCTGTAATGCAACCTCATCATAGGTCTTTTCCATCATTTCCAGGTCCAGACCCCCTACCCAATGACACAGAAGATGTGCCCTACTTCATCGTTGGTGATGATGTGTTCTCCCTCAGAACCTACCTCATGAAGCCGTACAGTTCAAGATACCTCACCTGTGAAGAGAGGATCTTCAACTACAGGCTGTCTAGGGCAAGACGGGTGGTGGAGAACGCCTTTGGCATCCTGGCCAACAGGTTCCAGATACTTCTCACCACCATGCAGCATGACCCAGAGACTGTGAGGAGCATCGTGGAAGCTTGCTGCATCCTGCACAATCTCATGTGCACCCACTACCCAGTGTTGTAGAACAGACTTGTCGACCGTCAACAAGGGAATGGGGACATGGCGCCTGGTGAATGGAGGCAAGGACGTAACCTGATAGACACTGTGGATGTACAAGGCCCCAACAGAGCTTCACATGAAGGGAAGAAGCAGCGCAACCTACTGAGACACTGGTGCAACTCCCCAGCTGGAGCAGTGGAGTTGCAAGACAGGATGATAGATGATTAATGGATGCTTCCTTGAGGCTGTCGCATAACACTGATGAGATTGTGCCATGTATGTTGAGTGGTCCTACAATGAATAGGGCATTAATAAAGAGCTTTGTTTATTTTAAAATGTGTTGATCAATGAATAAATTGTTCTTGATAGTAAAGGTCCATATGTGTGGCAGCTGGGAGGGTGGACCATACAGTCCCACTATGCTTGCACTGGAGGTTTATCTATTCCACAACAATCCTTATCTATCCCACAAGCATGCAAAGGCTTAACCATTTTTTCAAAGTTTTCACCAACACTTCATTCAGTTAAAAAAATGAACCAAGTAAACTAAGTGTCTTAAGCAAAGATAAACTTTATTAACTTTCTTAGGTAAACTTTATGACTGTATTAAATAAGCAAAATGAACCAAGTAAACTGTATTAAGTGCCTTAAGCAAAGATAAACTTTCTTAGGTAAACTTTATGACTGTATTAAACAAGCAAAATGAACCAAGTAAAGTGTCTTAAGCAAAGATAAACTTAACAAGTAAACAACACATTCTCTGACACTATTCTCAGTCACCCTGAGTCATGTCCATGGTCTCAGCTGTTAAGCGGGCAGGGACTGTGGAGTTGGCTGTGGCTTGAGTGCTGGTCTGAGGCACCATTGGAGTGCTTGGCCCCGAGGGTACAACAGGTGGTGGTGTGTTCAGGAACCTATCCGAGAGCTGACTCAGTCCCATGAGGTTGAGAAGCTTGAGGACTTGAGAGGCTTGAGGACTTGATGCCTTGAGAGGTATCAAGGATTTGAGATGTCAGGCCCAATACTGATGACAGATTGTCCATTGATGGGCTTGGCTGTGGGGTGGAGGAAGGAGGAGTGTAGTGGGGCAGTCTGGTCTGCAGCTGGGTGAGGAGTGGCATCTGTGGTGTCCGATGAACCTGGGCCTGGACTGGGAAGTTCTGCTTGTGCTGTGGGAAATCCTGGTAGTCAAAGCCTTGGTAGGTGAGAGGCTGTTGAAAGCCGTGGAAGGGCAGTGACATCGCCTGGGGTGGAGGAGCAGAACTGGACTGGGTAGGAGCAGCTTCAGCTGGGCCTTGACGGTTGTGCAGAAGTGCTCTGATCTTCTGCTTCATCACCTGGTACTGGGCCTCGGGCAGGTCCCTCAGGGTCTGGCACACGTAGGTGATGAAGGTGTTCCGGCCTGAGGATGCTCTGTCCAAGTGGATCAGCTGAGAGAGAAGTTCTGTGCTGGTCTTCATTGTGTCCCTGATCTCCAGCAGCACACTGTGGTCCTGGCCCTCCAGTCTGCCTCTCTGCCTGCATCCTCTGGAGCTCGGGGTTGGGGTGGAGGTGGGTGCTTCTTCCTCCATCTGCTGCTTCTTCCTCCATTTGTGACAGCAGGGTGTCATCCTCCACGGGATTCTCCAAGTCTGCTGGCATGGGGAGTGCAGCTGTTGGGGGGGGTCTCTGCTGTGGGGCCCTCTGAAGACACCTGCCTGGACAGGGTAGCTGCCTCCTGGCTGGAA
Organism: Laticauda colubrina; assembly: GCA_015471245.1. NCBI lineage: Eukaryota > Metazoa > Chordata > Lepidosauria > Squamata > Elapidae > Laticauda > Laticauda colubrina. The sequence goes on along the minus strand of BLBF01000063.1, from coordinate 15,244,704 downwards.
GAGGACTGGCTGTCTGTGGGCTGTCTGAGGGAGAGGGGTCTCAGAGGGGCTGCTCCTCGGTGGCGGATCTCACCCTCCAGGAAAATGCACTTGGCCATGATATACATCTCCTGGTCAATGAGCTTGACAGCGGCTTGCCTGGATTTCTTGAGCTGTAGCTTGCCATACCAGGTGTGCATGTGCTTCCACCATCCAAGGAGTACTTCTGCAGTGTACCCCAGGCTCTCTGCCTTGTCTCTCCAAGCTGCCTGCTTCTTCTTGGTGTCCCAATACAGTCTGTGGCCCTTTCTCCAGAGGAACTTGTTCTCCCTCAGCCATTCCAGCACCTCATCCTCATGCTCCTCAGAAATGGTGTACTATTTCCTCTCTCCCTTCTCCTTCCCTTGCCTCTTCCTCTCTCTGGCAGGGGCTTCAGCAGGGCCTTCAGGGGCTTGAGCAGCAGATCCTTCAGGGGCTTGAGCAGCAGGGCCTTCAGGGGCTTGAGCAGCAGGGCCTTCAGCAGCAGGGCTTTGAGGGTCTTGGGGCTGGTCCACCACAACAGCAGCAGCAGCAGCTTCAGAGTCAGCGCCAGGGGGTGGGATGGTGGTTCTGTCCTTCTTGCCAGGGCTGGCATGAGTAGGCACGGGCTTTCTCTTCTTCCCTGACTGACGAACCATGGTGTTCCTGCACGATGTATGTGGCAGCATGTCTTTCCCCTGTATTCTGACTGCGTGCGTGCTGCATCCTTTTATATCCGCGGAGCTGACACATTTCATACTCCCTGCATGTGCAGTGAACGCTTTGCATCCGATATACATCCGCGTGGCATCCCCTTGATTTCCTATAGGCGTCTGTGATGCATCCGCTTCATACGCTATGCATCCACCCCTTCCGTGATGCGTCCGCTTTGAAATTCTCCCCCGGAACCCCTTCGGAGGTGTCATCCGCATCCATCTGCTTTCATCCACTAGGCTTCCGATGAACATCCATTTTACATCCCCGCTACATACTACCCATGTCCGTTTTTTTCCGTTCTTTTCCATTATGTTTATGCAAATTTTCACCACTTTTTGGAGCGGATGACAATGGATGGAACCACCCCTGAAATTTTGCTCATCCACTGTGTCCTTTATGCATACGTTTTGTGTCCGTCAGCCAGTGGGACCGGGCCTTTAGTTGTATAGATGGCAACTGCTGAGAATTATAATTCAACAGCATCTGAAGAAGAATGTTGGCATTCATGGTATGTAAGCTTATTCTACTTTTGCCTGAAACAGCCTGTTACAGTCCAATTTTGTGTACTTTTCCATGTTCTCAAAAATCTGCTGTGGAGGTCCTCTACACGAACAGGTGCAAGAGAAGGGAAAATTGTTCAGTATCTCAGTTCTTCAGAGAAAAAAATATCATCCACAGAGGTGTCAATTGCATTATGCTCAAAACATATTTTGCCAATGAAAAAATTAACACTGAAACTTGTGACTAAATCACAACAATCAATATCTTTCTCAGGATGCTCTTTCTTCAACTCTCAATGGGTGGTGCTCTTTTATTATTTGTTGAGAAACCAAAAACCAAATACTAGTATGGTTTCTGCTCCAATTCTTGTTTGTTTATCAAATCTATCCAGTCACTCATCTCACAGAAGGTGACTCTGGATGACATATGTCCAGTAAAGCAGTAAATAAATAAAACAATCATTTATTTGTTTTTTTAATTTTCCCCCCTTTATTATTATTGTTAAATAAACAACTCAAGACGGAGAACATATCTATTGTTCCTTCTTCCTCTTATTTTCCCCATTGTCCAAAAGCATTATGTAGTGAGTATTAAAATAGCATTAAAACTGTAACAGCAGAATTAAAACAGGAAAAGAGAGTAATAGAGAAATGTTAATATTAACAGAACTACCTCATAAGTCCACGTGTTCCCTGAAATCTACATCTGGTCATGAATGGCCACTGGTGATTTTGGACTTTCTTTCAGCCCAAGCTATTTAGCTCCTCCCCCCTTGCTATAATAGGAAAGATGAGAAGGGGAAGAGCGATACTGTCTCAAACTCTTGGGGAGAAAGAAAAATAAGACATCTGTAACAAACCGTGAATAGGAATGTAAATTAATTTTTAAACCAATCATATTATTTAGACAGTCAATTCTATGGATCTGGGAATTCAAATTCAAAGAAATTGAATAACAAATTGGCCCCATCTAGTTTAGGTTCTCAGATCACATCTACAATTCCTGATTAAAATTAAGATTAAACTGTGCAATAGATTTGAATATATTAACATCTGTCTGTTTCTTGATCTGTCTCTGTCTCTCTTTCTATTCTCTTATGCTTTTGAGGAGGCCTATTTGTTCATTTGATGAGTTGATTCTCGATAATTGAGCTCCTTGTTGTTTAAATGGGGGTGTAGCTTTAAAAGAATCATATTTCCAAAAAACTGTACTTTTTCACTTTGTGAATTTAATATTGCTATGGATGTTTTCCTAATGTACTAACTGAGGAGGCCCTGATGGGTTGTGAAATACCACATAAAACACTAAAGAAAACATTATAAAACCAAACCATAACTTTGTTATCCTTTCACTGGACTATATTACATCCAGATGGCAAGAGTAGCTTTACTAAGAGGTTTCTTCGTATATGTTTTATTTTTATTTTTGGCCCTAAATACAAGTACCTTTTAAATGTCAGATCTCCCTAAAATGCATTGAATTGAGAAGTAAAATTATATGATGCATTCATAAAGTTACTCCCTATTTTTGTTTTTCAGCTTGAAAGATAGTGTTACAATTTGTTCCAAGTACCATTCGTTTAGTTAAGAGGAAACATTCAAATCATGCAATTCAGAAGACTCGCTTAAATGAAAACTTGTAAGAAAGAGTTGAGGTGTGCTTCACTAAAAATGCAAAAATGTAATATACTAACTCCTGTTGACAAATTTATACTGTAGTCAATGAGGTTACTGATGGGAATTTTACCTGACAAACCACCTAACCTAATAATTTGCTTAGCCGTTAGCTAGTTTTATGTAAACATCAAGCAAGTCTTTTTTGAAATTTTGAAAGAAAAGGGGTACTAGAGATAGTTGATGTTTATTTAATATTAATATATTAATAATAACACTTTGTGTTGGTTCATTGTCTTTTGCTGAATTTTGCATAGTGAATAATTTAGATCAGGGGTGCCCAACCCCTAGGCCACAGGTGGTATTCAGCAGGTTCTGACCAGTTCTGGAGAACCAGTAGCAGAAATTTTGAGTAGTTCAGAGAACCATACTACCTCTGACTGGAGATTTTACAGTCTCCTTCCCCGCCCACGCCCACCAAGCCATGCCCACAGAACCGGTAGTAAAAAAAATTTGAATCCCACCATTGCCCTAGGCCACAGCTCACTACTGGATCTTGAGCCTTTAGAAACCGGACTGTGAAAGTGGTGTGCGCGCGCTCCCTTTGCCCAAGCAGTGGGTGCATATGCCCAGCATCAGAGGTGCTATTCAGCAGGTTCTGATCAGTTCTGGAGAACTAGTAGCAGAAATTTTGCATAGTTCAGAAAACAGGAAAATACCACCTCTGATTGGAGATTTTACAGTATCCTTCCCCTGCCACGCCCACCATTCCCCCCTTCCCACTCCCCATCTGTCCACAACATTGAAAAGATTGGGCAACTCTGCTTTTCTTCATATAAAATATAACGAGGATTTTATTGTATCACATATAGTAGGATGAGGTTATGTGACTTGGTAGAAATACAAGGAATTGTCAGAACTTGCACAAGAAAAGTACATAGGATCATTGTCTCTTTCAGGGAGACTTATTCCTCTTCAGCTTATTAGATCTTAGCATTACATAAATGTAGCTGATTCATTGTAGGCTACAAATATAACTGCAGATATATCCCAGAGAATTTATCTTTCCTATTTGTACCTCTGCTATCGTCTTCTTTACTGGGTCTAAAGTAAAAGCTCAGAACATTTGCATTACAATGATCCTTTTCTTAAAATCCATTTATTAATTAACACTAAATTGATTTTTTGCCTGCTCTTTTGAAAGAGGACTCTTATGTAAGAACACCATATTGAAGGGCATATTAAGATTTAGGTATCTTAATATGTACTTTAATTTGGTGTTCTTACATAAGAGTTTTAACATATTACTGTATTATATTAGTGTAATCATGCTATTTTAAAACCTGATTTTAAATTTTTGTCATAATTGCTGTTGTGTCCGCACAGTTAATAATGATACAAAATTTAATCTGTTGATCCATATATTAACATAACCAATAGACCAGTGCTTCTCTCTTATTAAAAAGTCATCAGTAAATTTTGTATTAATTAAAATAAATATTAATATATAAATGGTTACAAAATATTTTATTGCAAAGGTTATCAAAAATGTATGCTAAGCTGTGATAAATCAACTTTCCTGAGAATTTGGGAAAGAAGAACTAAAGGCATTTAACTATACCTGTATAATTTGCTGCATTCTTTTGTTTTTGAAAAAAAAAATTCCATGCCCAGCACCTAGAGTGAATACATTACATTGAAATAATACATACAACTTATCCAATCTAAGCTACAAACATAAGGAGCCCTAGTGGCACAGTGGTTACAATCCAGTATTGCAAGCTAACTCTGTCCATAGCCTGCAGTTTGAATCTGATGGGGTTTGAGGTTGACTCAGCCTTCCATCCTTCCAAGATCAATAAAATGAGAACCCAATATGCTGAGACTGTAAACTACCCAGAGAGTGCTGTAAACTAAAGTAGGACAGTATAAATATACATATATATAAATTAATATAAATTTACACTATAAAGTGCTGTAAACTATAGGACAGTATAAATTGTTCTGTTATGATCTCAAAACATACCTATCTGTCTAAATGAAACTATGACTCTTCTCAGAAAACATTTAAAGGAGAGAGACATCTTCCTGAGGATATTCCCTGGACAGGAAAGAGTCCTATTGACAAGCAACATATCTTGCTTGTCAAAATTGGGTAAAAGTACTGTGTCAGCAAATCAGAGAAAAGTTAATAGTTCCCTTTCAGATTGTTAAAAATTTTTTCTCAGGTCTATAGTTTGCAAATCATAATTCATATTTTCACAAAAAAATCTAATTCTGGGAATTCCTTTTTCCTTCCCCAGCTATATATACTTATGGCTAATAGTTGGTTTAAACTATCTTGAGAGGAGAACAAAATTGTAAAAAAATCTTTGAGATTATTGCAATTGATTGATTGATGTCATATTGGCTATATTGATATAATTGTTTCATTAAGTAATTTAATCAACCAAAATTGTTTCATTAAGTAATTTAATCAATGTACCATCTTAACAAACCTACCATGCCAAGAAAAAAATCCAATGCCAAACCACAACCTAAAGAGAAAGTAATCCCCACCAATGAACCACAAGACTCCTGCACATGCCTTAAATGCTATAAAACTCTAAAGGATAATGAAAATTCCATCAAATGTTCTCTATGTAACAAATATACTCATAATGACTGCTTGGGATTACCCAAGCAAATGATTCAATACCTAGAATGATCCAATGAGTTTCCATATCTCTGCAAATCATGCAGGCCCAAACTGGATCTGTTTGGAAGAGTTGATACCATAGAAAATGAATAACATCCCTTAACACCATAGTAGCATCCCTGGACACTTTAAAAGAAAGATTATCCAACCTTGAAAAAAAAATACACAACACAAAAACCTGAACATCCAATAGCAACAAACCACATCTCTACCCAACAATCACAACCCAATCCACAAAAAAACATAAATCAGACAAATAATGATATCCCAATTCTTATCAGAGAAGCTGTTGAGTGCAAATGGAAAAGTCCAAACGCCATCTTATTTGGTCTAGAGCAGTGGTTCCCAGCCTTTTTTGTACCAGGGACCGGTTTCACGATTATTCATTCTTCCACAGACCGGTACCTGAGTAACACGAGACTCCATGGCCATCGGGATGGCCTTTGTTCGAAGCCGCCCCTTCCTTCGATGAAACTAAGGCATGAAGATTCTTTCAGCACCCAAATGCCACTTTCCAACCGAAAACCTGGAAGCACTTTCCAACCGAAAATCTGGAAGCAACCGAAAACCCAGAAGCGCCATCAAAACAAGATGGCAGCGCCCAAGCTTCGTAGCCCAGTAAAAAATGATCCACGAACCGGTACCGGTCCAGGGACCGGTGGTTGGGGACCCCTGGTCTAGAGGACATCAATGATAATGATGACATCACAATTGTCCGAAACATCATCAGTGATTATTAAGCATCAACCATCTCCCCTGATGAAATACTTGACATTTCCTGCTTTGGCCGAGAGCTCAAAAACAGAGATGGCTCTGTGGCCCCATGCTTCTGCAGGGTCATTTGCAAAAATGAATCAAGCAAACGTAAATTCATTTATACTATAAATTCACTTGCCAAAAGCAACACCAACCATAAGAACCTCTGTTCTCGCCCTGACCTAACCATACAGCAATGTGCCCATTCCTGTTTACTCCACATAGAACTCAAAAACCATCTAGACAATGGAGAGAAGGATTTGTACATTGACTACTGTGCTGACTGTATCAAAAGTAAGTTACACAACCTGCAACTCAGCTTTAACCTTCAACCACAATCCTACTTCACCCAATCCACCATTACCCAAGACTAGGCACGCACGCTCCTAACTACCTCAATTTCAACTACAGCTGGCCTTAAATGCAAGCTATTCAATGGAAGAAGCCTTGTGAATAAAATACCTGAATTTCTCCTCTTACTAAATATGGTTAAATTCGACATCATATTTGTCTCTGAAACATGGCTCAACAAATCTCTCCCTGACTCCATTATCACAGTAAGAGACTATCATGTTTACCGATCTGATCGTGAAATTCGTAGAGGAGGTGGTGTTGCTATCTTCTATAAAAAGTCCTTACATCTAAAAAACATGCAAGTTACCCAGGAGCTTGCTCTTCCTGAGACCATCATCTGTGAACTATCCTTAAATATCACATTTCGATTCTTACTATGCTACAGAGCACCTGATTATGACATCAAACATGTAAACAAGCTAAATTCACGACTAACATGGGCAACATCCTGCCCACACACTTATATCTTTCTTGGTGATTTCAATCTACTTCATATTAACTGGACCCTAAATGAATGTACAATTGAACCCATACATGCAACCTTCCACAATGCTGTTACAAACCTGGGACTGGAACAACTAGTAACCAACAATACTCAACTTAACAACTGTCTCAATCTCATCTTCTGCAATAATTTGAATTTAATTTACACAATACAAACTAAAGAACCCTTTTCCAACAGTGACTACAATATGATTGACTTTTGTCTCAACATACGTCCACACAAAAATCATCACAATGATGTAATCCCCAATTATAACTTCAAAAAAGGCAACTATGATCTTATAAACGATTTCTCATCCATTGATTGGCAATCTCTATTCACTGGATGCAATGCTGTTGAAGACCATTGCAACATATTCTTACTTGAAGTCAAAAGAGTCATCAAACTATATATACCAATAACAATTCCCAAAACAAAAAAAAAGATTACCCATTACAATAAGGAAACTTCAACCAAAAAGAGATCACTCTGGCGGAAAAACAAATCTGGTCACATTGCCAACTTCAAAAGCCGATACAAAAATTTATGCCATCAAGTAAAGATTGAATGCACCAATTATTACATTAAACAAGAGGAAAACCTTCTACGTGCCAATTCCTCCTGTGCTTTTTACAATTTTATAAACAACAAACTAAAAGACTCAAGGTCCATCCCACCCCTGATAGTAATAGTAAAGACTGCAACAATGACACCATTAAACAATAACACTTTAACACATTCTTTGGCTCAGTATTTGTAAACAGCAAAGGATCATGCCCAGTACTAGCCAAACCACAGAAAACTACAATGATCTAATACATATCGATTTTACAGAAAACAATATTGAAAAAGTACTATGCAATCTAAAACCATCTCTATCTATTGGACCAGACGGAATATGTGCCTATTTCTTTAAAAAGCTATCCACTACCATAGCCAAACCTCTAAGCATAATCTTTGAATAATCTTTTAGGACCAGCTCCTTGCCGAAACTATGGTCACAAGCCACGGTCATTCCCATCTTCAAAAAGGGAGACCCCAGCCTAGTTGAAAATTACAGACCAATCTCTATGCTGTGTCACCTGTAAAGTCATGGAATCAATTATTAACCAATCCATTATCTTCCACTTAGAGACAAACAACCTACTCTCTAATAAACAATTTGGTTTCAGAAAAAAACTATCCTGTAATCTGCAATTCTTACACTGCAAAAATATATGGACTACACAACTTGATCAGGGCAAAACAATAGACGCAATCTACATAGACTTCTGTAATGCCTTTGATAAAGTGGTACACAACAAACTATTCCTAAAACTAAAATTTTATGGTATCTCTGGACAACTGCATAACTGGACAGAAGCATTCCGGTCAAACAGACAACAAATGGTCAAAATTGGGAGTGTCCTATCAAATTCTGTACCTGTCAACAGTGGTGTCCCCCAAGGCAGTGTTCTAGGACCAACTCTCTTCATACTCGACATAAATGACCTCTGTGATCACATTAAGAGCAACTGTGTTCTCTTCGCTGATGATGTAAAGCTGTTCAATACCACAGACAATACTGCTACTCTTCAAAAATATCTTGATTATGTATCAGAATGGTCAAACAAATGCAACTTCAAATCTCAACAAATAAATGCTCTGTCGTATGTATTGGCAAAAAAATCAGAAAATAAAATACAGGCTGAATAGTCAAGACCTTGTTGATGATCCAAACTCTGTCAAGGACCTTGGAGTACTCATCTCTAATTATTTAAGTGCTAGAGCCCACTGTAACTGCATAGCCAAAAAGGCATTAAGAGTTGTTAATCTAATCTTACATAGCTTTTTCTCTGGTAATATCACATGACTAACTAGAACATACAAAATATTTGCTAGACAAATATTCGAATAGAGCTCATCAGTCTGGAACCCACATTATGTATCTGATATTAGTACAGTTGAGAAAGTCCAGAAATATTTCACAAAAAGAGTTCTCTACTCCCCTACTCGTTGTAGAATAACTTATGCCACCAGACTTGAAATTCTAGACCTAGAAAATGTTGAATTATGCCGTCTTCGGTCTGATAGAAGTATGGTATATAAAATCATACATTGCAATGACTTACCTGTCAATGAATACTTCAGCTTCAACCGTAACAATACAAGAGTACACAATAGATACAAACTCAGGGTAACCGCACCAAACTTGATTGAAGGAAATATGACTTCAGCAACAGAATGGTCAATGTTTGGAATACTCTTCCTGACTCTGTGGTTTCTTACCGAACCCCAAAAACTTTTACTTAGACTGTCTACTATTGACCTCACCCCTTTCCTAAGAGGTCTGTGGGGGACGTGCATAAGTGCACCAACGTGCCTACCGTCCTTGTCCTATTGTTTCTTTTATTTTTCCTTTATGTACCCATTTCATGTATTCATAACTATGTATACTTATACCTATTATCTTGTAAACAATTGACAAATCAAAATAAATAAATAAATAAAATAAATAAAAATGGTTAAGCTTAAGAGCACAGTTCGTTCAAGATTAAACATGGTCTACAGCTTGGAGGAAGTTAAAGAAGTTTCCACTGCCATTAAAATGGTTTTTCTTTTTCTTTTTTTTTTTTAAAAAAACTCAGAATTCTGAGGACAAATATATAAGTTTTCACTCCTTGGATTTCTGAGTTATCTTAATTTAGAAAGCTGATTTTTTTTGTATTTTTATTCTTCTTGACAGTGCATTTCTGCATATATAAGAGAATGAAGCAGTTATTGGGATGCTAGTCATTATAATGTATTTCATAAATATCAGTAATTACTTATGTTTGTCTTCTGCTACTTTGTCAGATTTTTCATGCTTTTGTTGAAAGGATAAATTATGTTTGTGTATGAAAATTCAGTAGTCACTTCCTAGAAGGTTACTGGCTGCAAAAGCAGTAGGATGTGGCAGGAACAAAATCATCCTTTTGTAAACATCTGGGAAATGAATTATAGCAATAAAACAAAGACATCCATTGGTTGGGTTGATTCCTTGATTAAGAGCTGCTGTAAAACTGGGGCTAAATGTATGAGCAATTTTGTCAGGAAGTTGCTAGTACAAAATGTCATCTTACAGGGCAATGATATGAATGTTTACTCAAAGGTAAGATGCCCTATTGGATTACATGGAGCTTTTTTTATTAAGGTGATGCTCACTCAGGACTGCAGCCTTAATTACATATGGGTAAGCTTGTCTTAAGCAAGCTATTTATTCAGCTTCATCTCTACTATTGCTCTGGCCCTATCAGTCTTTTCCTGCCTTGTCCATCTTGAGGGTTATATACAAACATCTTCATGTGTTGTTTATCAAGAAGCTTCCAGGTTTAAATCAATGTAGGACATTAGAAAAAAGCTTGATAATTGCAGTAGTATACTATGCTTTTGAAATGCTTGATTTCAGTCAAACAGGAAACTATATGAGGCAGCACAGATAATTGGTTTTAATTAACTTCTGCCCCGGTAAACAGATTCACTCTGGGTCAGTACCAGGTTGTCTAGATTCACAAGTGCCTTTATAAATGCCCAGTGTGGTTGTTCTCTCACAAAGGCTAATAGCACATTATCTGTATACCTACATAAGGTGATTGTTATTATTTCTTGGAAAATTAATTTCAAGAGGGGACAGTTAAAAGCAAATAATCTCCAGAGATATTTATCTAATTATCTGTCTGCTGCTACCTTGCTCCAAACTCCCCTCAGACACAAATCAAACTAACTTTCCTAGGCTCTGACTAACACACCCAAAAATTTACTTGGGGTAATTTATTTTTCTTCTGGCACCAGTCTTTTGGTGTTATATCTGATCACATCCACAGCTACAAACTTTTATAGGAGATCAAATTTTCAAAAGGCTCGAAAAGATGGAGGTATTCATCTAATCTACCCCCAAGGTTGGGTTAGGGTTAGGGTCAAGGTTGGCAGGAAATAAAATTTCCTTTATGTTCCTTGAAGAAAGATGGGGCATGAAGATAACGAATAATAATAAGGACACATTCATAGAATAACAAATCTTTGTTGATCGAGAGCCCTGGAATCCCAAGATATTTATAAAGATATGTGTGAAGGTTTGGGAGATGCCTGACGTATTCATGTTTAAAGATGAGGCTAGACTATTTGTGCATGGTAGGCACTTTTACCTGAAAATATTTTTTATCCCATGTCATATAACAGGGGAAAACACTTATTTATTCAGTGCTTAGTTAACTGGTAGAATTCATTACCACAAGACATAATTCATAATTGGAGGATGTAAGAAGTGAATTGGGTAAAGATCACAGGGCAAGTTTGTCAGTGATTCTTCACCTTAAAACATACATTCTGTTGGCCGCTGTGAAGAACAAAAGCTGAACAAAAAGATTTCTTGTCTTGATTTAGCTGAGTTGGTCTTGTGCTTTTAGGTTAGGTGTATGAAGTGGGAGCAGCGTTTTTTTTAAAGTCTAAATGTTTAAATATTTTTAAAAATATATCTAAAAGTTATGTTGTAAACTTTTGGGACCATACACAATTGTGGTAGATCTTTTTAAGAAAAATAAAAATAAATTTATAATAGTTGGCAAATACAGTTTAGTTATCAAAGCAAATATTCTTATCTGTTGAGTTATTGAAAGTGTCTTTTCTTCCTTCCTTTGAAGAATTTAATCATGTGGGATGTTTAAAAGGGAGGTGAATGCTGTCTTCTGTTTATTTTTTTAAAGAAGAGCTAGAAAAAAAAGCTCACTCTCATAGGTTTGCATATGGCAACATCTATTTTCTCTTATGCTGATAAAAAGAATATTCAAACATATGTTGCAAGTCTTTTTTTATGAAAAATTGGTAATTGAGTTAACCAAAATACTGATGTTATTTTGGGGAAGAACACTACACTTTCCATACTTTCCCAATTTTAAAGTTATCTTTCCCATTTAAACTAAACTAAGTGGTATGAAACTATACCAAGTGGTAGACTTGGTATTCCGATTTGCAGGAAAGCAAGCATACAATATAGGCTTCTTTTATAGTAGACACAATTTAGGGAGATTACTAAATGCTTTCAGATGATTATAATATGCATTGGCAAAATGCAAAGTCCCTTCTTGCAAAAATACCACTTTTACTATTTTGTGGTTTCATGAGAATCTTTTAGGAATGCATTACATTTTTCAATTCTCAGATTTTCACTTTGCATTTAAGTTACTAAATTCCATGGGCCGGTGTACCATGTTGAAAATGAGAGGAATAAAATTATATTTGATTGTTAGTTTCACATGCTAGAACATCTTAGGCTGGAGGTGCCATGAATCCCTGACAAATATCCTTCTGTTCAGTATAAATTGCCCATTTGATCACATGCTAGAGAGGCATCCCACAAATATTTATAGAGAAGATCTGGATGCTCGTATATACAGTTTCTTGAATTTCTGTTATTTATATAGATGTTGGCACAGTTTATTTAAATTGGTGATCTTGGGCAAAAAAGCAGAAGAATCTCAATAAGTGCGATCAGATTTAAAAAAAAAAAAAACAAGAAAAAGAAGATGCTTAGAGATTTGATTCAAGACAGCAGATGTGCCTTCATCAGAATAGTATAGATTTTTGCACAATAAACTTCTGAGTCTGTGCTGCTAATATATACAGTGTGTAATTTGGTCTTTGTGTAGGATGAGGGTCATCTGTTTTTCCTCCTGATCTGTTGTTGTCACGGCATAAAGAAAACAATCATTATATTTAAAATATTTCTTTTTTATTTAGGTACAATAGCCTTCCAGAGACAGCAATGTTAAGTTTGAAAAGGGATTGGCTCAACATATTGTTCAGCCCCGCTTTTTCCAAGCCATTCTTAAGCAAAGTGCCTTCCTTATGGGTGACTTCCATTTCCATTTCTACAAACATTGAAACAAGTCTTAATAAATAATAAATACTAATGCTTGCAATCTAATTACATATGAATTGACAGTAATGTGAGAAGTTTCCAAACATCAGTATCCTATCTAGAGGGAGAAAAAAACATGGAGAAAATCCCATGAAATCAAATCCATTCTGCTTCATCCAAATGTTTCAAAAGTTACTATCCACCAGGCCTCTAGAGATATTGGCTGGATTTGATAATCATTTTTCTTTTGGCTATTAACTAAGGTGAAATCATTCTTATCATCTCAGGATCAAACTAGAGCAAAATAAACAGAGTGAAATCATGTTGTGCTGCATTGTTGAATTATTGGAGGGCCAAATCTTTTAATTAATTTTTATTTGGTCATTGGAACCAACAGGCCTTTTCAGTGCTGCTTCACCTCTTGCTATTTTCATTATGTTGCAAAATAATATCTGGAATAAATTTTCAAGCATGGTATATACAAGACCAAGGATCTTCAAACTTGGCAAGTTTAAGACTCGTGGACTTTAACTCCCAGAATTCCTGAGCTAACATGACTGGAGGAGGAATTCTGGGAGTTGAAGTGTACAAGTCTTAAAGCTATCAAGTTTGAAGAGCCCTGGTCAAGACAGTCAAAAGCTGGGTACTAAAGGCAGTTGGATTGGCAGCAAAAAGCTTGGAAGCCTGTGAAAAGTTTTCAGACTCAGCTTCTGCTTTTTTTTTTTTTTTTGCTGTTGCATTTTTGCTGCATGTTTGTGCTGCCATTTTTTCTTTAGAGCTGAACTTTTTATTCAGCTCCTCAGTGCAAACAAGCTGTAGAAAGATTTTCCTTCCTTCCTTCCTTCCTTCCTTCCTTCCTTCCTTCCTTCCTGTCCTCTATTCTTCAGCATGGCAGTCACTCATCAAGGCAAGTGATTTGCAGATTTTGCCACCACCTTTCTAGGCATGCAGTAAATTTAGCAAATTAAGTATTTAAAAGGGATCCAAATTGGAGAGTAGAAGTGGAGAATTTAATTGCAGCCTCTAATGGGGTGGGAAGGGGGAGGGGGAAAGAGTAATAAATCTGCTCCTCTCAACTTCTTTGTTTTCTTTATTGAAGAAATGTGTGGGGTGGGGGTGGGGAAGGTGTTTAGCAAGGTAAAGGTCATGCCTGAAGCCAGTGATGGGCTGGTGCTGGTTCAGACCAGTTCTAGCAAACTGGTTGTTCCGACAATCAGGTGGCCCCGCCCACCTGCCCCTGCCCTATCCTGTCCTATATTTCCATGTTTTTCAGCTCAGCTGATTCGCGCAGCACAGTGGATTTCCGTGCCTCAGCTGTTTTACTTGCTGGCGCTGCCCTGAAGCTAAGCCATAGATGTTAAATTTTGTGTTTTTTAAAATGCACGCACGTGCAAAACACACACTCACAGAACCGGTTGTTAAACTGGTTGCAGCCCACCACAGCCTGAAGCTGCCACTTTTGCATTCAAGTTGCTGATTTCTCCAAAGCCTAGCAAGAGCCAGGAGAGGTTTGCAGTGTCCTGATGGGAGCAGGGGCCACAAACATGACTTTGTTGGCCAAACATGGAGATGTGTTAGGAAGCATCTCTTGCATTGGCTCTAGACCCCTAATCTAGCTGGGCTCTTCCCTCCTACTGGGCTACTTTTGGCTTTGCAGACTTTTTGCTGCTTGTCTGCCTCCTTTATGGACTTGGCTTGGTGGTGGCCATCCCCCCACCCATGAAGTACCCCATGCCCACTTAACAACTCTTGTGTTCATTTGATGGTGGCATCAGGGAGGATAGGGAGTAGGTGTCATTAAGCATTATCTGACTTAACATTTATCACTACTTGCAATCATAAAAGGCAGGATCCATCACCATTGTAGGTTGAGGACTACCTGTAGTCAGCAGAAGAGTATACATTCTTTTTAAAAAAACAATAATTATATTAAAATTATACAACTAAAACTAATATAAACTACAGAATATAAAAATACATAAAGGAAAAGAAAAAAAGTACAGAAAAAAATGAAACCTCCCAGTTCATCGCAGCAAGTATAAATAACTTTAATAACTTGTCACCATCTCTTAAAATACAGTTAACCATTTGTTCATCCCCTATCACACCCCATTCCTTATAAACAAAATTTTAATGCCTCATCACTGTCTTAATTAACAAAACTCCATGA
Source organism: Laticauda colubrina (assembly GCA_015471245.1). Lineage (NCBI taxonomy): Eukaryota > Metazoa > Chordata > Lepidosauria > Squamata > Elapidae > Laticauda > Laticauda colubrina. Next base: position 15,229,539 of record BLBF01000063.1, on the reverse strand, counting down.
AGGGTTATAAAAAGTTCATAAGGAGTTTTCAGTCACCAATAAATGTACATATTGTCTTTTTCTCATATCAATACCTAC
>BLBF01000063.1:15198319-15209396 GCA_015471245.1 Laticauda colubrina | reverse complement strand
AATAGAATAGAATAGAATAGAATAGAATAGAATAGAATAGAATAGAACAAACTTATTTTAAGCAATCTTGTTCCTGTGTTAAAAGGAAACAGGATAGCAGGAAGACCAGATCTGACTCTCTCAGCAAACTATGCTGTGATCAAAAAAGTCAAAATAGAGGCCAGAATGATACAACTGAAGCTCCACTTGGTTTTTATGAGCAATGCCACATTAAAAAAAACAAAACAGGTAGAGCTTTGTTCTCAGTATCTGTTCTGTCCTAGGCCTCACCCAAAAGCACTAAGTCAATTCTGTGTCCCAGCAAAAACCTCTTTTATTACATTAATGTGAACTTATTTCATTCACAGTCAGTCAACGGCTTGGCAAACAGTCTTGCAAAGGTATACTAATGAGCTCAGACCTTTATCAATTCTGGAACACTGTCCAGTAAATAATTCCACACTCATTGCTGGCAGGGAAGGGCTGGGTTATACAGACATATCTCCATGAGGCTAGAATAAACCAGCAAAAGAGCAAGTTGTTTCCCGCAAAAGCCCCCCTCCCCTTTTGCTTATCTTTTAATCCTGATGGGAGGGGCCATTCATCGTCCACCTGTGGCCTTGCTCCCATGTTGACCCTGAATTCTTAATTGCTCCTTTCTTTTAGCATCTCTGCACATGTGCAGTCTGGAAACTGGTTCCAACTGCTCCCCGGCCTCATTGCTATCTGAGCCTGAAGGCAGCTGATGACTGCCAGCTCTGCCTCTGAGGCAGATCCTTCATCTGAGCCTTCCTCAGCCTTCAAGACTGGCCCAGGTTCCTCCCCAATCTCTTCACTACTGTCTGACTCTGCTGCTGCCCTTTGACTGGGGATACTCTAGTGATAAATAAAAACACACTGAAGCAAAATTTAGGGGGCCATTCTTCATGTTCACATTATGTATCTTGTGTAACGTATTTACTGTTGAGGCAAATTTTGCTTGCTGGTTGGAGGGCGAGGGAGGAAACCTTTTTTCTTCTTAGGAATACATATCACCTGAGAGGAAATTTAGTCAAAAATTGCGCAGTTGATAAACGCAGAGGCATTAATGAATGGTGACCAAGACTCACTAACTCATTCGTTCACTCTCATTTTCATTTTCATTCAACATTCATGAAGAATATAAAGTAGTTTTTGGTTTGGATTTGTTCTCATGTAACATGAAGGGATAAGTTCTTTTGGAGATTCTCCCCAAAACTGTCCTTCAGGAACTTAGCCCTCCCTCTTCACTCAGCCTCCTTTCTGATGTTCTCTTGATAATGAAGAGAAGATTGGAACAGCAATAATTTGAAACTTTCCTGCTCCAGAAGTATTTTGTTCTCTAAATTTCTTGGGGGTGAGGGTGAGATAAGAAATTCTCTGAAAATTCTAAGTTTTTCACAAAATGAGGATCCCCCCACCTCACCCCATCTTTCATTAATTGTGAATTGGAGGGAGGGTTCCTAGGCATTAGCTTCAGAGAATATTGAAACTATTGAAATGCCTGGGAGGAAATGGTTGCAGACATCCCTGCTGAATGCCTTTGAAGCTTTGCCTATGGATTTAGTCATTCCTTGGGTGTGGCTAACTGATTGATGGGTTTAACCTTCTTTCTAGGACTCTTCAACAGTGTTTCCTTCTTCTGTTTCTGTTCCTCCCCTATTGCTTCTTCCCTTCAGTTCCAGGCCATCCAGTTTAGCTTTCCTCCTTTCCCTTTCTTCATCTTTTCAGCACAGATATCACTTTATCTTACACCTTACTCAGTGTATCTTAACTGGGAAGCTTGAAGATATGTGGAGTTCAACTCCCAGAATTACCCACCCAGCAGGCATGTTCTGGGTGTTAAATCCACAAAGCTTCAAGGTTTCTGCTTCAAAAGCAGAAACACTGCTTTTACTCTTAGCATCTCCATACTATTTTTCCTCTCTTTTTGTGTGGCTTCTGAAAGAAAAAAGAAAGGAATGATGTGTGTTTACAGAATGCCTTTTTGAAAGTAAGGTTGTTTTCTGAGTGTGAGCGAGAATGGTTGAAATTGTTGGGCAATCAGTTCTGGGTTGCAAATGTCCAAGCACTTTGTCAGCCCAGATCTGGTAAGCTGAAATATATGCAGAATGGCAAATATCCATAAACATTTCCATGCACATTGACAGATGTGGCCATTTATTTGGGGAGAATCTTAAGAAGTAGTTTCATTTGGAACCAGCAATTTTCAGTTAATACTACACAGTATTTATGTCTTTATTTTTCTGCCTACTAGGTGGGGTGATTTGACTTCAGGGTCATCGTCTTTGGGGATATATATGGTACAATTCAATTACAACACATTTTGGAAAAATTACACAATGCACTAGACACAATCCATGTTTCTCCAAATCTTCTTTCGATTTGAACTGCTCCTGAAATGAAATATTTAGGAGATAGAAAAAACTGATTTTAATTGTTAATTTTAAAGGGAAACAGGATTTGTAGAAACATTAATCGAGTTGTCTAATCTCGTTTGCTGTCATTTGTAGAAAAACAAAATGAAGGCCTTTGAAATCTGTGTAATGACTGTTACGGGAAAAAACTGTACCGTTATATTCTTGGAAACATTTAAACAAAAGTAGTTATTGGAAGGCTTCCATTTTATTTCAGTCAAGTATCTTTGTAGCACAATGGGAATATAAACTGTGGTAAGAGTAGTCATTTTAGCCATCATAACTGATTCCAAATGTGTACTAATAAACCAAAGGAGATGGGTTTAGTTATAAATGGAATGATACGAGGGACTAATGATACAAACAAATGAGAAAAGTTATTGCTAGGCAGGAAGTTTATGATGCTATTGATATAAATGATCACAAAATGTTTCCATTTGTGAATATTTCCAAGGTTAAGGCTGAGTAGTGCAACAAACAAATTACTGAGATGGGTAAGGAGGAACTGTCTCCCTAAACCAGTGCTTCTCAATCTTAGTAACTTTAAGATGTATAGTCTTCAACTTCGAGAATTCCTCAGCCAGCCAGACTGCCTGGGGAATTCTCAGAGCTGAAATCCACACAACTTACAGTTGCTAAGGTTGAGAAATATTGCCATAGCTGAAACCACCCTTCTGCAGGGGCAATCAGAACCTGTAGAATTGTACTTTCCAGGCAACATAACAAGGTTATATAAATGCACCAGCAAGACTGCTAGAAATGGTGCTGAAAAAAACTATGAGAAGAACCTATTCCAAATATACCTTACCAGTACATGAATAACATACTCCATGTAGTGCCAGTCCCAACATGCTGCCAATTGCAGAAAGGAAAGAAAACTTTGTTTATCCAGATGTGGTATTCAGCCAGTTCTTGTGTACCAGTAGTGGAAATTTTGACTGGTTCAGAGAACTGGCAAATGCCACCTCTGGCTTTAGTCATTGTATTTTACAAAAGGGGGTGATTATTTTGATTTTTGTGTTTGAATTTTTTTTATTACATTTCTATGCCACCCATCTTCCCTACAAAGCAACTCTTATCTATTTTACCATAGTTCTGCTTCCTCTTCCTCTTGAAAATTTGCTAAGACAAGAAACTCTATTTCTTTGAGTAAATGCACTTGTGATTGTTTCCAGAATCAGATTCAGAAGTAAAGAAAAAGAGTGAGAGTAGCAGGAAATAATCCAATAGCTTGTAAAAAAAATTACAACCAGTTTAATGCTTGTGATTCAAGTGGAGAAGGAAATTGATTGAACTTGAAGCTGAAAGAAAAGAAAAAGGACTAGCTAGTTGCCAATGATCTTTCCCCTGAATAGCTTGAGGAAAGAAAAAGAAGAAGAAAATCCTAAGTGCTGGAATGTGGATACAGTATGGCTAATCCTTGACTTATGACCACAATTGAGCCCAATATTTCTGTTGTTAAGTGAAACATTTGTTTAGTAAATTTTGCCCCATTTTATGACTTTTCTTTCCACAGTTGTTAAGCGAATCACTGAGATTGTTACATTAGTAAGCTAGTTGTTATGTGAATGTGGCTTCCCCTTCACTTTGCTTGTCAGAAGGTCACAGGCGGTGATCATGTGATCCCAGGACACTGCATCTGCCATAAAAATGAGTTCGTTCCCAAGTATCCGAATTTTGACTGTGTGGCCATGGGAATGCTGCAGCGATCATAAGTGGAGAAAAACAATCATAAGTCACTTTCCAATCCCATTGTAACTTTGAACGGTCACTAAATGAACAGTTGTAAGTTAGAGGACTGCCTGTACTCCATATTCTTACCTGCTCTAAAAAAATTCTTCCTCCCCTTCCTTTTACCTGACAGCTATCCAATAAGAAGTTAGCAGACTGCAATTGTCCAGAATCCCTGCTTTATTGACCTGATTCCATGATACTGGAATTTTTGTCCTATTAGATCTGATTTTATAATGCTTTGGTAAGGCCACACTTAGAATACCGTATTCGGCTTTGGTTGCCATGATGTAAAAAAAGATGTTGAGACTCTAGAAAGAGTGCAGAGAAGAGCAACAAAGATGATTAGGGGATTGGAGGCTAAAACATATAAAGAACTGTTGCTGGAATTGGGTATGTCTAGTCTAATGAAAAGAAGGACTAGGGGTGACATGATAGCCATGTTCCAATATCTTAGGGGCTGCCACAAAGAGGAGGAAGTCAAGCTATTATACAAAGCCCCTAAGGGCAGGACAAGAAGCAATGGGTGGAAATTAACTGAGGAGAGAAGCAACTTAGAACTAAGGAGACAATTAGAACAATTAATCAGTAGAATGACTTGCCTCCAGAAGTTGTGAATGCTCCAGCACTGGAAATTTTTCAAAAAATGTGGGGTAACCACTTGTCTGAAGTGGTGTAGGATTTCCTGCCTAGTCAGGGGGTTGGACTAGAAGACCTCAAGGTCCCTTCCAAGTTTGTTATTCTATTCTATTCTGATTAGAGATGATTAATTTTGGTTCTAGTGTAACAGTCAGTCTATTTTCCAGTATAGCCTGAGTGAAGACAAATCTCCATGTCAAGACTTGGAATATTTTTCCAATTCTCAGAAGAGAAATCTATACATTACAGTGCAAATATGCTGTGGGAGGTAATTGGCATCAGGGAAGAAGTGTTTTCTTTGATTTCTTTAAAATTATTCACTTCATTGCAGGGCGAGCTGAACCCTTTGGGCAATAGATGTTGTGTGCCAACATCTGTCGCCTTAAGGTGCAGTGGGGATCAATTCACTTTAATTTTTGTAGAACAGTAGAAGCCACCGAATTATTCTTCACCTCAGGCAGCAAAATAGCTAGGTGTAACCCTGCCTGAGGGATTCACAAGCAGGAAATAATGGAAATAGTTATTTCCTATTCTTTGTTCCCACTGTCTCCTGTGTTTCCGCTGACTTTTAGTTCCATTGGCTAATTTGGTTAATAGCTGCAAATGTATCTACATTTAAAAAAAAAAAAACTAGGCTGTGATCATAGATATGTCTCATGTGGAATTTTCTTATCTCTAGTTATGCAAGAAAACAACCAGGAAATAGGAAAATCATTTTTCTAAGCTATATAGACTACAGTGCTACTATTTTGCTAATATGAAGATGTGGGAAATGTAATATTGTAGAATCACAGGGATGTATTCAAAAAAGACTTTTGATATAATTTATAACTCAATAATTTACAATTGATAATTGTATATCAAAAATAGCCAAGTTTTGAATTTGGATATAAAACATTTTGAGAACAAACTACATAAGCTAATCAGGAGTATCCAATCATCCTTTAAATTCCTCTATGGATTAACATTGTTGAGGACAGGAGGAAGTGATTTTATCTGATCCATCTACAATTCTAGTAACTAAAGAGAGAAAGCGTAAGAAAGTGTATTCATTGACAGTTTTCAGAATATTTGAAAGCACCATCTGTAGCCTTGTGATTTTCTACAAAGTTTTTGTTTGCAGGAATGGCATTTGCACTGCTTCGTTCTGTTTTCAAAAAGAAAATGTTGATACTGTGAGGTGGAAGCAGATAAAAAAACCACCCAAAAGATTCGTTGATCCAAGGAAAACAAGGTTTTATTCACGTGTCTGCAGAGACGGGTCCCCTCAGGCATTGAAGGAACACAGAGCAAAATTCAGGCAGCATTTTTATCCCCTCTAATGAGGCCTTGGCTCACATTCTTTCTGTTTTCAAATTGATACATGTATTTCGAAGGTTCATACTAGTTCCTTATCTAGCAAAAGTAGTTATACGGTTTCTGACATCGCAGCACTTTATTACAGTTCCCCATTGTTCTAGCCTTATCTTGTTTTTTTCTCTTGTGCACAAACTGGAACACTTTCTTATTTAGCAGAACTACTGAGTTTTGAGACACACTTCCTTATTCAATTCAATGGGCCATCCAACATGGCTTCGTTTCTGCTCACAATACCATATCAAAGGAACATCTCATTTCATTTCCAAGCAAATGAGCACACAAATACCTCATAGTTTTCCGTTGGCTATTGCAATATTCATGCCCCATTTATTCTTGCTGCAAAATGCTTTCTAGGAAAAAAAGTTAAATCAGAGTTCATGTAACATGCCAAATACTTGAGGCAATATATTTATCATCCTACATTTAATGGTTAAGAGTATTTCCTTCAGTTTACATTTAGACTCATTATATTCTGCTTCTTTGGCCCAAAATAGTATCTCAAGTGCATACTCAACTCATATTTCTCTCTTTGCTGTATAATAATGTAGGTATATTAACATTAAACACGTAATTAAAATATAAACATAAGTCTATTTATTTTTCTTCATGATTGGGCTAAATTTTTCAAACCAAAGATTGTGCCTGGCTTTTGAGTAGCTGGTCAGAGGTTACACTCCAAAAAGTAGTTGAACCAAGCAGAAGGTGGAGCCAGAATAAAAAATAAATTTTATTCATATTATTATGTGTCCCTCAATAATTTCCTGCCCTCTCCTCTATCAAAGATCCTTTGCTTAAGCACTATCATTGCCTGATTTTGTCTCAAGGGCATTTAATATTTAATTCTACAATTGATCTGAAGGAAATGACAAAATTAAAAAATATTAAGTGCTATTTAACAAAAATATTAGGTGCTATTTAGTGAAAAAAGAACCTATTCAACAGTGGGAAAGAAACTACCATACCTAAGAGAAATTGAACAAATGGTTAACAATATTATATCCATTTTCTCAATATACTTCACAAATTAGGATAGAATAACAGAGTTGGACGGGACTTTGTAGGTCATCTAGCCCAACCCCCTGCTCAAGCAGGAAACCTATACCATTTCTGACAGATGGCTATCCAGTCTTTTCTTAAAAACATCTAGTGATGAATCTCCCACATCTTCTGAAGGCAAACTATGGTTAATTGTTCTCACTGTCAGAAAATTTCTCCTTATTTCTAGATTGAATCTCTCCTTGATCAGTTTCCATACTTTATTCCTTGTCTGGCCTTCGGGTATTTGAAAAATATGTTAATCCCCTCCTCTCTGTAACAGCTCCCTCAAATATTGGAATAGTACTGGTCCTTCTTTTCACGAGATTAGCCATGCCCAATTCCTGCAACCATTCTTCATATGTTTTAGCCTCCAGTCCCTTTGTTTATTATTTTACACTCCCTTGTTTCCTTTTTCTTTGTTTCTTGACTAGATGGACCTTGGACCTTCCTAGCATTGGACTGTCACAAGAATAGTGTTAGGAACTAAAATATAAGCATTGTTTAACTTCTTTTTCTACTTATTAATGTAGGTCACAGTTTCTGGAGCCTTTGAAGGAAAATGAGAATTACAGGTTCTAGTATACTTTAAATCGTAGTCATTTAGGAAGGAACAAATTGCTAAAGAATAGATTCTGACAACAGAATTAAAGCAATTAGTGAAACAAATTGAAAGAACTTTTATTATTTTTTGTGTCTCCTGACTAATTTGTTGTTGGGAATGTTGATGAGTAGACTGATCATGAATGCTGTGGACCAACACTTCTGCAAGCCAAGAGACTAAACCTGTGCCATCCTTACAATGAGAATGAATGAGAAATAGAAAATATAATGAGAATTAGTAGATCAGATTGGTAGTAGAGCCGATTAACGATAACCTTGGCAATAGCCAGGTGCTGTAGAAGATGACATGTTGTGATATCTATAGTTGTCAGCTTCTTATATGGGTTAAAAATGAATATGCAGACATGTAAATTCATTAAATTTGCAAAACATGAGCTACTATAAAATTCTTTCTTCAGTAATTGTTCTATAGGAAATAGTTATCACCCTATTCACAACTCTTAGATAAAAAGAAAATGGTGGTTGGGTTACTTGAGTTATTCTTACAGTTTCACTGTCATCAAAGATCTTTCCGATTAATTCCAGGTTCTTCTTAATGTTGTATGGAAAAAGAAATTAATTTTTTTTGAAATGATCAAATATTCATACTGAAAGACAGGATGTTTGCATTTTTATAATTTATTATCGTTCTCAAATACAATTATGCTGAAGCAGTTATATCAACTGAGGAAAAGTACAGCAGCGGAGCAGTTCTGACTGAGATATACATTGATATGACCAGTGTTTTGTAAACAAGTGTGTTGGGATTCAAGTCCAAGAAGTTCCAGCCATTTTGATTATTACCTGGGGATTCTGGGAGCTATAGCTCCAACAAAACCAAAAGAAATTAGATTTCATAGATGCTTAGGACTGGGTCAAAAAGTCAAGATATTGGCCAAAGTCATGCTATTGAAGCCCCGATTTTTTTTGTGTATAGTTTTTTGTGTAAAGGACAGAAGTTCGATCATGTGACCATAGCTGCCTTCTTGATCTTTTCAGTCCCATAGGCACCCCTACTTGACTGTTATGGCTGCCATGGGGAGCCAACATCTTTAATAGCATTCACTGTTATAGTAAATTATGAGTGGTGCATAGTTATAGTCTGTAAAAGATTTTTAAAATGTATGAGTCCAAAGTTATTAAAAATGGGGGAACAGGAAAGATAGAGTTCAAAGCATTATTGAATCTTTTTTGCCACTTCAATTCTGCGGTTATATATGGTTGTTCAACTTCCTGAGATTATATATGCTTTGCTGTATGCTGATATAAAATGAGCTTGGTATTTCCTTGTGATAAAATGTGATTGAGTCTTTCTTATAAAGAAAACTCTCTATACTGAAAAGTTGAAAATTAGCAATTTCTTAAAAAACAGCATCAATAAGAAATGATGAACTTGGGGTATATGCGGCTTTGGCATAATGCATGACAGTTTATAACTAATGGCTTATGTTTTAGTGATGTGTGCAGACTAAACCACTGTGACATAGTTGGCTTATTCAAAGCATATTAACAACTCATCTGTCACCATTTACAAACCATGTGTCTTACCCTGATCATCCGGGGAAAAACATATACATTATGGATCATTAATTGGTTGTTGTTGCTTCTTATGTCATTAATTTTTCTCCCTTCATGTAACTGATTTAACAAATATCCATGACTTTTGGTGGGGCCTGAATGATTGCTGATATCTTTGTGAGCAATAGATTAAGAAAAGTATTTTCATTTGGCCACTTTTTCAATTCTCAGTTGCCACCCCATCTCAACTCCACAGAATTTCCCCTGATATTTCAAATGCATTTAAGAGCAAACAACCATATTTTATGATGATGGTATAGAAGAGAAATGACCCTTGTTATTTCTTGCCATCCATTTACATGACCATTTTAATCACAGGTTTTGATGATTTTGAGTTACCTTAAAGTGGGCTCCAACTTCAAATCATGTGAATATTGTTGGCTGTACAGTATCTAAGTCAGCTTGTTTGCACATGTGTTTATTTGCCATCTTTATTATTTTTTATTTTTATAATTATAAATATTTTATTTTTATAAATAACTCAAGGCAGCAAACATATCTAATACTCCTTTCTCCTTTTATTTTCCCCATAACAACAATAACCCTGTGAAGAACTGACAGAAAGAGTATGACTGGCCAAAGTCACCCAGCCAGTTTTCAAGCCTAAGAGAGGACTAGAACTCTCGTTCTCTGTGTTTTATACAGCCAACCTCCATCCTTTAAGCTTGTTTGCTGCCTTTAGAGAATAACAGAAATATTGTCAACACATTAGTATTGAAAAAAATGGAAAAAAAACAAACCTTTTCCTCATATGTTCTCAGAGTAGCATTACATAGTCTATATTAAGCCCCACCTGCACTGGGAAGGCTGGGCAGGTCACCTACCATATCTTCTGAAAGAAAAGTCAGTCTGACATTGGTTCAAGATAAATGCAGCAAAATAATACAGATTCAAGGTTGTTGGGTGCCTCTGTCCTGGAATTTCCTGTATGGATAGAGCTGGGTGTAACATCAAACATTTTAAAAGCAAGTGACATTTGCACCAAAGTTGAACACAACAGGAATACAGCCATGTGTTTTATGAATGGATCAGCACATCTGAAATACTACACAGTATAATTGTTTTCTTTCTTCTGAACCTCTTTGTTCAAAGGATCAGGATATCCTGGTGCTAACCACTGCTGGAAAATAATATAGTTGCAACAATAGTATAATACTTAAGAAGGATTTCACTTTTTATGCCAGATCTGTGTTGAAACATGAGTATATTCAAGGATCTATTAAAGTTATTTAATTATTTAAAACTATTAAAGAAACACTTTAGCAAATATACGAAAAACTCTTAATAATACGCCTTTTTTAGAAAGTGGAAGTGCTAAGGGTGCTTGGACCTCATGCTGTTACTGATTATTATTTTGGCATCAGTAAAATGTATGTGTGTTCCAATTTTTAAAACATAAGAATGTTAAAATTCAGTCCATTTTCCTCCTCTTCCTCCTCTTCCTCCCCTTCCCCTTCCCCTTCCCCTTTCCCTTCCCCTTCCCCTTCTCCTTCCCCTTCCCCTTCTCCTTCTCCTTCTTCTTTATGAATGAGGTTCCTGTTTATTTTTCAAGTGTATTTTTTGGAAATGATACTAAGTTTAATAGTAGCCTGTGTGGAAACTAAAAGTTAAACCATAAAACTCCGAAGTCAAAAAGTTAGACTATGATCTCATTTTAATTATTTGTAAAACAAGAAAGAAAGAAAGAAAGAAAGAAAGAAAGAAAGAAAGAAAGAAAG
>BLBF01000063.1:15155355-15198309 GCA_015471245.1 Laticauda colubrina | reverse complement strand
GAAAGAAAGAAAGAAAGAAAGAAAGAAAGAAAGAAAGAAAGAAAGAACTGATTAGTTCACTCTTCCTAGAAAAAGTATAAACAACAGAGCATGTATCTGATCATCTTCCCAGAAAGTTATACAGCCTAGAATGAGCAATCCAGAAGTCCTGTCTGCCAACCTGGATACACCTTTCTGATAGTAGCAGGACAAACAAAATTGGCTTCATTGCAGTCTTGAAGTGGCATGTTTAGAAGAAAGAATAATCCCCCAATCACAGAGAGTTGCAGGATCTGACAATTTCACTAGAAATAGGTCCGTGCTTAGGTTTTAACAGATTAATTGTAGCTTTTTGGATTAGATAAAAATTCAGAATACTTTTACTGATAATTTTTTGATCATTTTTATTAAATCAAAGGAACAATTATTTAGAAATATGTTCTGGGGTTCATCCTTCTAAGAATCATGTCTACATGCTCCAGGCTGGACAAGTTGAAAATTATTCTTCATAACTTGATAGAAGAAGTTATTACAACTAGACTTTTCAGTTGGAATCATTTCCATTTGGAATAATTTCAAGATTTTATGTGAATATGATAGAATATTTTATTTTTACGGGCCAGAAGTTGGATGATTCTGTTGTAAGATAATGGTGGCAAAGCTGCATGAATAGAGATCCTTACCTGAATTTACTTCTGTTCAGGAAGACTTCAGCAGTGAGAAGGCATTTTTTTCTTTATCTTTTTTTTTTCTTTTACAGTTTTCCATTCTTTTCTTATTGCAAGGTATGATTTTTCATCTGCTGGTTGACATCTTCCCAATTTTATTGATTTTATTTTTTATTTATTTGATTTGTCTCTCTGTTACAAGATAACAGGTATAAGTATAAGCATATTATGAATACATGAGATGGATACGAATAAGAAAAATAAAAAGAAACAATAGGACAGGGATGGTAGGCACGTTGGTGCACTTATGCACGCCCCCTACAGACTTCTTAGGAAAGGGGTGAGGTCAATAGTAGAAAGTCTAAGATTAAAGTTTTTGGGGTTTGGGGAAGAAACCACACAGTCAGGTAGAGTATTCCAGACATTGGCTACTCTGTTGTTGAAGTCATATTTCCTGCAATCAAGTTTGGTGTGGTTAACCTTGAGTTTGTATCTATTGTGTGCTCTTGTATTGTTATGGTTGAAGCTAAAGTATTCATTCATCCATTAGGTAGGACATTGCAATGTATGATTTTATATATTATATTTAGATCGGACTGAAAGTGGCATAGTTCTAGGTTTTCTAGGTCTAGAATTTCAAGTCTGGTGGCATAAGGTATTCTGCAATGAGTAGAGGAGCGAAGAACTCTTCTTGTGAAATATTTCTGGACTTTCTCAACTGTGCTAATATCAGATACATGATATGGGTTCCAGACTGATGAGCTGTATTCAAGTATTAGTCTAGCAAATGTTTTATATGATCTAGTTAGCAGTGTGATATTACCACAGAAAAAGCTACGTAAGATTAGATTAACAACTCTTCATATCTTTTTGGCTATGCAGTTACAGTGGGCTCTAGCACTGAGATCATGAGAGATGAGTACTCCAAGATCTTTGACAGAGTTTGGATCCTCAACAAGGTCTTGACTATTCAGCTTGTATTTTATTTTCTGATTTTTTGGCCAATATGTAAGACAGAGCATTTATTTGTTGAGATTTGAAGTTGCCATTTGATTTACCATTCTGATACATAGTCGAGATCTTTTTGGAGGGAAGTAGTATTTTCTGTGGTATTGAATAGCTTTACATCATCAGCGAAGAGAACGCAGTTGCTCTTAATATGATCACAGAGGTCATTTATGTAGAGTATGAAGAGAGTTGGTCCTAGAACACTGCCTTGGGGGACACCACTGTTGACAGGTACAGAATTTGATAGGACACTCCCAATTTTGACCATTTGTTGTCTGTTTGACCGGAATGCTTCTATCCAGTTATACAGTTGTCCAAAGATACCGTAAGATTTTAGTTTCAGTAGTAGTTTGTCATGTACCACTGAATCAAAGGCTTTACAGAAGTCTATGAAGATTGCATCTATTGCTTTTCCCTGATTGAGTTGTGTAGTCCATATGTTTTTGCAGTGTATGAGTTGCAGATTACAGAAGTTTTTTTCTGAAACCAAACTGTTTATTAGAGAGTAGGTTGTTTGTCTCTCAGTGGAGGATAATGGATTGACTTTACCGGTGATGCAGCATAAAGAGATTGGTCTTTAATTTTCAACTAGGCTGGGTCTCCCTTTTTGAAGATGGGGATGACCATGGCTTTTGACCATAGGTTTGGCAAGGAGCTGGTCCTGAAAGATTATTCAAAGATTATGCTTAGAGGTTCGGCTCATAGCCATGGATAGCTTTTTTAAGAAGTAGGCACATGTTCCGTCCAGTCCAGTAGATATTTCCACTTTCTCTTGTCATTAATTTTTCCCCTTTTAGAAATGGAACTTTAAGTTCAAAACAAATCCAAAACTGTTTGTTGGATATTGTAACATTCCTGAATCCTTTGGCTTTCCTGATTCATTTCATTCACAGTTCATTCTGGAATGTGAATCGGTGTTATTTCCTGTCCAGCTGAAGAGCAGTTGAGGTTACCAACTTGCTAATCCTCTGCACTTCAGATTTGCTGTGATTTGAAACCAAACGACTAGGGAGAGAGAAAAAGAAGCAGGGTGGTGGTGGAGATTTTTAGAATTAATTCAAACACAGCTGCTTTAATATTCCCATCCTGGAGCAGTTAGTAGGTGTTTTGGGAAATGGTTGTAAGGATTTGTCAAGCTAAAATGAGGTGAATTTAAGCTGGTGTTGCTGGATAGTTCAAAATTCTTTACACCCCTCTCCCACCCTCAAAAAATTGCACAGCAGAAATTGGAAAAACTTTGGTTTCTAAAACCAACAGCTGCTCACATCCTTATGCCTAATTATCACAGGGCTGGTAAATAAACGCTTCCCTGTGGGTGTAATTGCTTTCCCTGGTAGTCTTAGCTGATATGGGGCAGGGCCAGGGAAGAGAAGAGAAGCAAAAGAAAACATTCCTCCAGTTTGGATTTTTTCTTCTTCTGACTAGCTGTAGGCTGGGTTTAATCAAACATGGTTAACTTAAAAGTTTAGAGGGAGGGAAAAGGGAAAAGGAGAACATTTGCATGCAATTGCGAAAGAACAGCTTTGGAACAGACATGACTAGGACACTCTTTGAAAGATAAATTTCAAGCAGAATTTGTTGCTTCAACTTTAGGAGCAACAAGACTGTGGTAAGTTTAGAGAAACTGTTAGAGACAGCTGGTTCAAGGATGTTTGGTGCTTCTACCCCTCCTGGAATTTAAAGGCATTCTTGTCTTCTGAAGAAGTATCCGTCTTTTTGAGAATGCCTGTGCTGAATAGGTTTTTCAGCGTGTCAGACAAGGGTAGGCAGTGGGGAACTGATAAAGATTGGATGCCCTTGTTTGCCGAGACCCTGCCTGTCTGTCAACAGGGAATTCTATTTTGGGGGTTGCCTGAGAAGTTCAGAATCATAAAGCTAATCTGGAAATCCAAAAATGAGCTTGCAGAGACGAAGAGAAGAGGAGTTTCGGAAAGTGGAGGGAGTACTCATGTTTTATCAGGTTAGTTTAAAATATGCAATCAAAATTATATTGGCATGGCTCTAATAATAGGCTTGGCTTGTCCTCCTCCCAAATTCCCCCCTCCCCCCCAAAAAAACTGGTATATTTGATTGTTTGTTGTTTAAACATGTAAGGCAGATATACTCTATATATTTATTCTTCATTAGGAGCATTGAAAGCTTTTGTGGGTTTACCATATTTACTTAAATTATATAAGACAGCATTCAAAGTCAACTTCCTCGCTGCAGTCATCAATGAAGAATCAGTATTTTGTGTTCTCATAAACCTTTTATGTTATGTCTCTTTCTTTAAAATACTTCCTAATGCATACAATTATAGTGTTAATTAACATGTTAAGAGATTATTGCATACATTTTGGATAGCATATTAAGAGCGATCAATGTCCTAAATCCTAAAGGTAACAGAATCAGCTTTGGTGTTTATTTCCCAGCATTGGAAGCTTGCTCCCTCCAACCAAAATCTTAATGAGCTCCAGAAATAACAAAGTTAATGAGGAAACAAAAAATTAGTAATTGGGGGATTAAAAGGGAAATATAATGGAATCAAAATAATTTTTAAAATCTCTACTAAAAATATAATGAAATTAAGTATGTGTTTAACTTCTTTCTGTTACAATTAGTACAGAATAATCATCTCCTAAATTATATTCAGTTTTTTAGTTACTTGATTGTACATGTTTGATTGTGAATTGTGTCCAAATAAATACTTTGGGATCAAAATCACTTTTTGTGAATCAGTGGGAATTTAGACATTTCTATATCTGCATTAGTGCCTAGCTAAATACCTACAATGGTTTTTCTAAATTATTTTTCTTTACAGTGTTATTTAAAAGCAAATTAGTAACATTGTGCTTTCATTATTTTAGGCTACTATTCAATACAGAGAGAAAGAAAAAGAAAAGTGAAATGAATCTTTATGATTAAGGCAAATACATTCTGACCATTTCCAAAAGTGTTAACTTAGTCTCCATTTTCATTATTAAATACTAATTGATTTATTTCATTATATAATATTACAAAACTAAAGGGCCTGTCACATTGGCCAACGGGTGCAAAAAGTATGTAAAAAGGACACAGCGGACGAGAAAATGTTCCATCTGTTCTTATCCGCTCTCAAAAGTGCCCCAAATTTGCATAAACAGAGTGGACAACAACAGAAAGGAACGGACGGGGAGAGGACGTAGCCAGGATGTAAAGCGGATGCTCCACGGAAGGCTAGCGGATGGAAGTGGATGGAAGCAGATGGCACATCCGCAGGGCTTCCGGGGGAGCACAGCGAAGCGGACGCGCAGCGGAAGGAGCGGATGCAGAGCGGATGCCGAGCAGATACAGCGGATGCATCACGGAAGCCTAGCGGATGCCTAGCGGTTGCCTAGCGGATGCACAGCGTTCAATACGCATGTGGGGAGGATGCATTGCGTCAGCCCCGCGGATATAAAAGGATGCAGCTCACAAGCAGGTCACCATTCAGAGGAAAGACCTGCTGCCAGACACATCTCCAGCCAACAACCATGGGGAAAAAGAGGAAGCCTGTGCCCTCTTCTGCCAGCCCTGGCAAGAAGGACAGGGCCACCATCCCACCCCCTGGCCCTGACTCTGCTTCTGCTGGGGCTTCTGCTGCTCGGGCTGACTCTGCTGGTGCTGGGGCTTCTGCTGGTGCTTACTCTGCTGGCGCTGCTCCTGGTGCTGATGCTTCTGCTGGTGCTTACTCTGCTGGCGCTGCTCCTGGTGCTGGGGCTTCTGCTGGTGCTTACTCTGCTGCTGCTGCTGCTCCTGGTCCTGCTGGTGCTGCTGGTGCTGCTGGTGCTGCTGGTCCTGCTGGTGCTGCTTTTGCTGCTGCTGTTGTTGCTGCTGCTGGTGGTGGTGGTGTGGTGGACCAGGCCCTAGAACCTCAAAGCCCTTCTGATGAGGGCCCAGAAGGCCCTGCCAGAGGGAGGAAGAGGCAATCGTGCGATAAGGAGAGGAGGCAGTACTCCATCGAAGAGGAACATGAGGATGAGGTGCTCGAATGGCTGAGGGAGAACGAGTACCTCTGGCGGAAGGGACACAGGCTCTATGGAGACACCAAGAGGAAGCAGGCGGCTGGGAAGAGAAGGCGGAGAGCCTGGGCTACACTTCGGAGGTCCTCCTCAGGTGGTGGAAGCACATGCACACCTCAAGCACAAGCTGCACCTCAAGAAGTCTGGCCAGGCCGCGGTCAAGCTCACCGACTGGGAGACCTACATGATGGCCAAGTGCAGCTTCTTGGAGTGTGAGGTCCACCACCAAGGAGCAGCCCCTCTGTCTACCCTCTCTCTCAGGCAGCCCACAGAGAGCCAGTCCTCTTCTGGCCAAGAGTCAGTTCCTGTGTCCAGGCAGGTATCTGTGGAGCGCCCCATGACAGAGACCCCCCCACACAGCTGCATTCCCCGTGGTGGAGCGCGTGGAGGACCCCCTGACGCAGTGGGAGCAAGAAGCGGGCGCTGACACCAGAGACTCAGCTCCACCTCCACAGAAAGTAGGCAGAGAGGCAGACCGGAGGGGCAGAGCCACACTGTCCTGCTGGAGATCAGGGACACCATCAAAAGCAGCATAGATCTCCTCTCTCAGCTGGTACACACCGACATACCATCATCAAACCGAAAGCCCTTCCTCACCTACGTCAACCAGACCCTCATGGACATGTCCGAATCACAGTACCAGGTGATAAAGGAGAGGATCACAGGTCTTCTGCACAACCCTCCAGGCCAGGCTGAACCTGCTCCCACCCAGTCCAGGTCTGCTCCTCCACCTCAGGTGATGGCACAGCCCTTCCAAGCCCTTCCACACATGTCAACATAAACACAACTCTTTATTAAACGCCCTGTTCATTGTAGGCCCACCCAACATACATGGCCCAATCTCATCATTGTGATGAGAGAGGCTGAAGGAAGCATCCATTAAGCATCTACCATCCTGTCTTGCCACTCCACTGCTCCAGCTGGGGAGTTGCACCAGTATTTCAGGAGGTTGCGCTGCTTCTTCCCTTCACGTGAGGCTCTGTTGGGGCCTTGCACATCCTCAGTGTCTATCAGGTTTCGCCCTAGCCTCCATTCCCCAGGCTCCATGTCCCCATTGCCTTATTGGAGGTCCACGAGCCTGTTCTGCAACACTGGGTAGCGGGTGCGCATGAGATTGTGCAGGATGCAGCAAGCTTCCATGATGTTCCTCACGGTCTCTGGGCGATGCTGCATGGTGGTGAGAAGTACCTGGAACCTGTTGTCCAGGATGCCAAAGGCGTTCTCCACCACCCGCCTTGCCCTGGACAGCCTGTAGTTGAAGATCCTCTCTTCACGGGTGAGGCATCTGGAAGTGTAGGGCTTCATGAGGTAGGTTGTGAGGGAGAAGGCGTCATCCCCCATGATGAAGTAGGGCACATCTTGCATGTCGTTGGGCAGGGGGTCTGGATCTGGGAAGCCCATGATGAGGTTGCGTTCCAGCTCCTCCTTGAGGTGACTGGCGTTGTATACCTGGGCATCTTAAGATGACCCGTTGCCTGAAGCATGATGTACATGAACTTGTAGTCAGCATCGACCATGGCGAAGAGGATGATGCTGAAGAAGCCCTTGTAGTTGTGATAAGTGGACCCTGAGTTGGCTGGAGCTTTGCAGGCCATGTGCTTCCCATCTATGGCTCCAACGGTGTGGGGGAAGTTCCACTTCTGATACCACTGCTCTGCAACTTTCTTCCATCCTTCTTCAGTGGAGGGGCACTGGAGGAGCTCCTCCAGGTATTCTTCGATGATGGCCTGCACCACTTCTCTGACCACAATGCTGATGGTGTTGTGTGGCACCCTCCAGCCGTACTGCATGCTTCTGTACGTGGTCCCTGAGGCCAGGTGGCACAGAGTCAGTGCCACCTTGAGCCCAGAGTCCAGGCTGGGCCGGAGGTTGGTGTTTGCCTTGGTCAACCTGGGTCTCAGATGCTCCACAACTTTGTCAAACATGGCTGGTGGCATCCTCATGAAGTTCTGGAATGCACGAGTGTCTTCGTTCCTCAGCTCCACCATCAGCTTGTTATACAGTCCGTACTCGGCTCGTACTCCTTTTCTTCCCGTAGAACAGGTGAAAGAGCCTGTAGAGGGCTTTGCACTGTTGTAGAACGATGGCGGCTACCAAAAGGAGTGTGCAACAATCCATGGTGGAGATGACTGGATGCTATGGAAGAGCAAGAGAAACATGAAGGTTGAAGAGGTCTGCACAGCAGGACTGCTGGACTGAAAGTGAGATCCAGGTGATTTCTCCCCCTTTTTATAGGAAATATAGGTTTTCCACTAGGTGTCCTTTTGCATCCTCCCTGCATCCTGCAGACATCCTAAATATCCGAGATATGTCCCCTATACGAACGTTTTTTCTGTTTTAATGCTTTGTATGCAAGCTGCATCCGCTTTCATCCTTTCTATGTCCATGTTACTAACGCTGCATGTCCGTTCCGCGTCCGTTTCGCTTCCTCCCTGTGTCCGTTTTCCACTGGAGCAGATGCGAGTTGCGCGGATGCGCAGCGGATGCCTAGCGGATATAGCGGACGCGTAATGGATGACGACGGACGTATAACGGATGTTCCCCGTATGCATAGCGGATGTATAACGGACGCGTTGGATACTTTATCCGCTCGAAAAGTTTTGTGCAGCTCAAAACATTTTGAGCGGATGAAATCTCAGTAGACAGATGCTGGACGGATAGAAAGTATGAAAAACGGACGCAGTGAGTACATCGCGTTAACCAACGGATGGCAAGTGTTTCTCTTCGTTTTACATCCTCTTTCCATCCGTTGGTGCTGTGTGACATGGGCTTAATATTCATTTTCATACTCTATTATGTTTTAGGTATAACTGACTTTGAGATTCAATTCATGGCATTTTTATTTAAGTCTGTTGAGTTTGGTTTTAGATAACAACCCGCACTGTGTACAAAGTTGTATAAGCACTGTTCTTATAGCATGATGGTGTTCACTACATGTAATCTGTATTGAATGTTTGGTCTCCTTAACTTACTCTTACTAAGATTATAAAACTCTTGGCTATTACATTACCAATATAAAAACAAACCAAAGCAATAAATCTATTTTTTCTTCATCTCTTCATATTTTATGTTATTCTATTGCAATTTTTACAAAATAGTAATATACTTACAAAATAGTTATGTTTTTACAAGGAAGCATATTTTCAGATGTATTTTCCTAAAATATACATTTTAAAAATTTGGACCAATGTGACAAATATATCCATATCTGTTAGTTCAACTCATAAGTATATGCTTTTTCCCTAATGTGATTATTTCTTATGGAGAACCCACACCACAATATTCAGAAAAATACAAACACTGTAGGATAATTTTTTAATTGCACAATGGCTTAGAAATTATGAAATTATATAAGTTCATCTCCAAATACAAAGGGAGTGCATTTTGTTCCTTTCCTAATGTGAAAAAAAATTAACTGCAATATACATACAGAACAGTGATGGACAACCTTTTTGTTGTGGTGTGCCAAAAGCATGTGCACGCACAATAGTGCATGTGCATACAGGTGTTGGCACCCATAATGCAATGTGCCCACCCCCTGTGCATGCACATGCAATACCTGCCCCCTGCCCCCTTGCCTACAATGTGCATGCACGCGCCTCCCAGCTGATTTTTGGCCCGTTTGAGGCCGTTTTTGTCCTCCCGAGGCTTGAGAGAAGCCTATGCAGCCTCAGGAGGCTGAAAAATGGGCCTTCTGGAAATACCTCTGCCTGTTTTCAGCCTACGGAGGGCCTCTGGAGATTGGTGAAGGTAGTTTTTGCTCTTGCGGAGGTTCAAGGAAAGCCTGTGGAGCCTCGGGAGGCTGAAAACGGGCCCATTTTGGCACTTCCAGTATTTCCAGAAGGCCCATTTTTCAACCTCTTAAGGCTACATAGGCTTCCCTCGAGCCTCTGCAAGGGCGAAAACGGCCTCAAATGGGCCGAAAATCAGCTGGGAGGTGCGCGTATGCTCAGTGCAGGTAAGTTTGGCTGGGGCTTGCATGCCCACACAAATAGCTCTGCTTGCCACCTGTGGCATCTGTGCCATAGGTTCGCCATCACAGACATAGAGCATATTTGTAATCTTTCGAAGATATCTAAGTAGAATCAGTGCATCCAAAAATGTGACAGCCAATCAAAACCTTTCTAACTGATAAGGAGAGTAGGGGTACTTCCACCACTCCATACTCAGCTATTGGCCAATGGAGAGCACAGTTTGCCCCTCAATAGGGCAAGTGTATTTCCTGTCCCCTGATGGCACCTCTTGGCATGAGTCTGTATTTTAGAGCTTTTATTAATTCCTGCCATTCCATCACCTTCTTCTCTCGTGTCGCTACACTTTTCCCAGCCACTGTAGAACACTGTTGGTGTAGGTTGGTGTAGCGTGGTAGAAGGATTTGCAGGTAAACAGATACCTGACAGGGGCCGCGACGTGAACGCTCCTTCTATGGCCCCCATTCCATCACCCATCTCTCTAGTGACCCCACTGACTGCCTCTTGTAAAAAAATGGAGCAGAAGAGAGTTGTACTTCCTCTAACTCTGTGATAAGTACTCAGTAACATCATTGCCCAGGGAATTAATTTGCTTGAACTGAACTGAAACTCTACCTAGTAATGCTCTCGCACTGCAGAGGCCATAGGAAGAGAAAAGGGAAAGGAACAACAACAAGTATCACAAAGTACTCTGCACAGCTGTCTTCTCAATTTATTCCTGCCTAATGTTCATATTTTCTGTTAGAGATAACATTGTTCACCCTAACTGGTTTAAGTGAAATAATAACTATGAATCATAGTTAGTGTATGGTAGAGTGTATACAGCTTTAACTGTGAAATAGCAATTAAAGGAGTGGTTAAGAAAACAATATAAAAGTAGCAAGACTACGGCTTGCTCTCTCTCTCTCTGGCTTTGATGATCCCTGATTACTGCTTGGAATCAAGACTGCATAGCTCGAACGGGAGAGACAACTAAGGACTGATTTATAAGTGAACTGACATAGGATATTCTACATGGACTTTGCTAACTGAATACCCCTGATTGGACTGACTACATGGTAAATGAATATTGGACTGTTATTTGACTATGCCATAAACTTATACTGGAATAAACTATATTCTTGATAGCACAAGCGTATCTGTTATTTTTGCTGTATGTTAATAAATATACAAACTTAGCTCACTCATTTATCTGTGTGCCTATCTGACTAACGCTGCACATTCTGTTTAGCTTGTCTACCTAACCCTGGTTGGGGAACCCAGGCTTAACATTTTCAATTTGTAGAAGTTATATACAAATATATACATTATTGGAAATGTTCTTTGAATGTTTTATTTAATAACAATAGTCTTTTTTTGCCGTTTCTAAACATTAACCAAGAATATTAGGATTTAATGAATTTTTGCAGGAATTAATCCAGAATTTGCTACTTTTAATTCTGTGCTCTCCTATTTATTGTTTAATAGTATTTTGTAATGTTTATGAAGTGTCTAAGTACAAAGTGTTCAGAAAGAAATTATAAGGAGGCAATCCACATGTAGTTATGGCCAGAAAATATAATGGTGACTTGCTTTTTGAATACAGTACCCAGAAGTCCCAGGAGGATTAGAGAGCAATATAAAAAGTTGTTGTGCTTTTCAAAACCATATAGGAAGAATATTTTTGAAAAATACAAGATGAAGTTTGACATGTAGCTGTTGCTTTGAAAATTGGTATTACTGTTTCACATGATGGAGTGTTGAATGTAGAAGAAATGACTATCTGGAGAGCCATAGCCAAGCATCTGGACTTTCATATTAGTAATCAGCATGGAGTCAAATAACAGTGGAGGAAATGAAATGTGAGTGTGTACATGCATACATATACATACACAATCACAAACACAGAGAGAGAGACAGGCGATAAAGGATAGAAAAATGTCAAGCTCCAAAGGGGAAAAAAATACCATGTGCATTTCCAATCTGGAAACAATTTATATTAAAATGACACTAAATTAGAAGGTTAGAAAGGGAGAGCGAGCTGGATATGATTTCTAAAGTAATTTGGGTAGGGAGGGGACAAGGAAAACCAAGCAAGAGTTTAACATTTTGTGGGGCAATTAGTAGTTGACTGTTCTGTGGAATAGACCTCAGTCAGAAAGGCATAAAGTAATCCTGCATCAACCACATTTTGTGGGCAAGTGATACTGGAAAATATGGGGAGAACTACCAGGGCAGGAAAAATAATATTGCCATCTCTTCCTGTTAATTCAGTAGAACAGCATTCTCTCTGGGACTTCTAATGGCTTTTTTACACTTGGAAGAACAGTATTGAAATAAACAGGAGGAAAAGGAAATATGGTACTTTCTAAATAGTGACATGTTATTTTCTAAGATGCTAGAAGGATTATTTGAAAATTGGAAAAAGTAATTGGGTTATTGGAAAAGTAAAAGTATTAGTAAATTTCAAAGACATCAGTTAACTCTGGTCACAGAGATATTTTGAGATATTTGTCCATAATGTAGATGAATATTTACTAGCGTATACAAGAACAATTCTAACTATTCAAGAACTATCAGATGCTTTCAATAAACTTCATCATAATTTCCTGATTAGAATCGACAACTATCAGGACAGGTTAAGAATCGCTTGGACTTGTGTACAAATTAATTCCTTTTCAAATACTTTCTTAAGTGTAATCATAACTTCTTAACTGTTTTACATTAAATCTTGGCACTAAATTCTCACTTCCACAATACTTGCAATATTCATTTTCTGTTGCCAGCTTAACCACCTTTTTTCATTATACTGTACCGGAACTCTACTCTTTCAGGTCACTTTCTCCCTACAAACTGCATCCTAAAAATTACAACTTTCCTTTTCACAGCCCAGAAAAATGCCACAAGAGTTTTTTGGTTTGTTTGGCTTATGCCAATACAGCTGCCCTTGGTCATAAAAAAGTGAAGAGAAACATTGAAGTCAAAGCAAATAATAGAATAATAGAAGGCTTATGGAAACATCAATATTTTTAAAAAATCATTTGAATTATATTAAACTCAGCATCTCCCAAGTCTTTCACTTTCATGAGATGCTTCGGAACAAAGAGACAGTTTATCGAATGTAATAAACAGAATTGGAAGGGACCTTGGAGGTCTTCTAGTCCAACCCTCTACTCAGGAAGGAAAACCTACACCATTTCAGACAAATGGTTGTCCAATCTCTTCTTAAAAACTTTCAGCGTTGGAGCATTTACAATTTCTGGAGGCAAGTTGTTCCACTGATTAATTGGTTCTTGTCTCTGTAACAATTCTCCTAGACAAGACAATTCATATTTGAGCAACTGGAACTGCCACACAAGGGGGTCAGTGTCCCAAAGGTCCTTTTTTTTCCCCTCAAGAGGTAACTGGACTTTCTGGTTTTTCTTTGAACATGTTTCACTTCTCATCCAAGAAGTTTCTTCAGCTCTGACTGGATGGTGGGGAATGGAAGGATTTATCACATCATCCAGTGAGAGCTGAAGAAGCTTCTTGAATGAGAAGCGAAACATCTTCAAAGAAAAACAGAAAGTTCAGTTGGCTCTTGAGAGAGAGAAAAAACACTTTTGGGGCAACCATGACCTGGATGACTGAGAATCTCCACAAACAAAGGGGTCAGTGCAATGCAGCACAAAGGAACAGGGCAGCCTCACTTAAGGGGATGCTTTACAAAGACTTTGTTTTGGGAGCTAATCACCTTCAAAGCTTGGCACAACAGTATGAATCCAATCATATTGTATAGTCATGTTCTTCTGAATCTAGAACTAAGAACCCTTAATAAATCATAATACACACACCTTGACTTACAACAATTTGCTTACTAACTGTTCAAAGTTACAATGGCAAAGTGGTAACTGTTCAATGGCAAACCATTCAAAGTTACAATGTTTTTCACAGTTACAACCTTGGCAGCATCCCCATGATCAAAATTCAGGTGTTTGGCAACTGGTTCATATTTATGACCAGGTCCCAAGGTCATGGGATCCCATTATGTCCCAAGGTCATGGGATCACCTTTTGCAACTTTCTGAAAAGCAAAGTCAATGAGGAAGACAGATTCACTTAACAACTGGGTTACTCATTTATCAACTGCAGTGATTCACTTATCAGCTGAGGCAAGAAAGATAGTAAAATGGGACAAAACTCACATAACAAGTGTCTCACTTAACAACAAAAATTTTGGACTAATAAACCTAATAATTTGTGGGAGCTAAAGCAACATGCAATACCTGGAACACATATGAATCAATGTTGTACCATCTACTGGGACCAATTGTGATTACATTAACAGCGGAATGGCTACTCCACCAGCTGGTTAATGAGATGCTATCTTTACCTCTTCTGGACAGAATTTTTTTGCATTTTGGGAAATAAAAATACATCCATGGAAAGATATCTTGATTAAATGTTACTGATTATTACATGACATGTTAATAATATCCACATATTGATTAAACCAATCATCTAAAATGGTCCAATTGAGAGGGCAGAGCTGGCGTAACGACGATACGGCATGCAATCTTGAAGGTCTGAGATCGCTGCCGATATCTTTGCTCCTGAATGGTCCAAGTGGATCTAAACCATCCCAAAGAGACAGTGAATGTAAAGAGCACATCCTGTCAGTCTCAGGGAGATCGCAAAGTCCCTGGTAGATCCAGGAGAAACTCTTTTTGCCAGCGGCAAAGAGGCAGCCATTAAAGCTGCTGAAGTTGGGACAACTTCGAAATGAAAGAGAACGGAAAGAGAAAGTGTGCCGGTTTGGTGAGAACTTTTTCTTTATTTTAAGACTTGAAAGGATACTCTAAGGGAAAGAAAGAATGTGTAAAAGTTTTTGACAGAAGTTATTAAGCGGTGATTTTAAACAGGAATGTCATAGTAATATATTTTTTTTCTCATTGCTGGATTTTCTACATATGATCTTATATTTTGAAACTGGACTGGTTTTTTTCTCTTCTTTTTATCTATTCTTTTCTCCTTTTTGACTTTATAATATTCTAAGCCAGACACTCCCTTTTAGTTATTTTTTAAAAAATATCTTTTTCTTTTTCTTTTTTTAGTAAATTCTTATTATATTTTGCTTGGAAAAGGAGGGGGAAAGTGAAAGCAAAAGAAACTTTGTAACACTGCCAACTAGAGGCTTGGAAATATTCTATTTCTATTTCTCTTTTGACCAGACAAAGCTGAGAAAGAATTGAGACTTTGTTTCAAGGACATTGCCTGGTTGATAAGATAGAGGGAAGAGCATGGGAGAAGAGTATTATTGCAGGTGCTCTTCTGGGTTTCAATCAACAGCTGGAGTCTGGTGCTGAAGCTTAGGAAAATAAAAGGTGATAAGTCTTAGGAGAAGAGAGTTATAACAAGAGCCTTGGATAATTAAACAAAGTGCAGTGTGCTCTTTTTATTCTTTCTAAGTTGTGCTACCCCTCCTCCTCAGTTTATTTTTTCTTTTTTTTTGTAATAGCTATTTGAATTTTTGGCCCTTTGGAACTTGTCTTTGTTTTTTGTTTTTTCTTGCCTTTGGAAGTTAAACTTCTACGCCTGCTTTTTATTTTAAAGGAAAAGCTTTAATATTAATGTTTCCCTTCCTTTTCTTTTTAAGGGAGTAGCCTCTTTTTTCTCTCTCCCTTTCTGGTATTTTTGTCTTTCCATCTAACTTCTATATTGGGGTTTTTTTTGTTTATTTTTATGCATCCTTTTATATTTGAGACCTTTTAATTGGATTAAGGTGTTGAAGAACCTGAAGAATTTTTCCTTGTTTTTTAGCCTTTTTCTTCACTTTTTTGCCTTTTTTTAGGATTTTACAACTTTTTATTTTTTGTGTGTGTTGATGGTGTGTTTATGGTCTTTTCCTTCATTTTTGAATTTTTACTGCCATCTAACCAACCGATTGGATTAAGATATACAAGAACCTGAAGAAATGTTTTCTTCTTTTTTTATTATTATTACTATTTGGCTTCTTTTTTCCTGCTATTTTTATTTGGAACTGCAACTGGTTATTTCACAATTAGATTAAGGTCTAGAAGAACCTGAAGTTTTTGAATTGCTCAAAATGAGTAGGAAATTAACAGCTGGTTCTTCAACTTCTACTTCTTCCTCTCCACCATCTGGAGTACAATGTTCAATACAGGCAATGTTAAGGCCAGAAAAAGAACAAGAAAAAGTGACCCTGCAGATGATTATGCAAGGAATTCAAAATATTCAAACAAGATCAGAGAATATTGAAAAGAGAATAGAGAACATTGAACAAAGAACAGGGAAAACTGATGAAAAAGTGAAGAACATCCAACAAATGATGATGAAGTATGATGAGAGACTTCAAAAAATTGAAGAAGAAGATAAAGAGACAAGAAGATTGGAGACATTGATAACAGATTAACTGTGGTTGAACAAGATAAAAGTGGTATGCTGAGATGGGAGATGGACAGATCAGAATTTCATCTCAGATTCCAAACCATAGAGGAAGAAAAAGGACAAAATCTACCTGAGAAAATGACAGAAATATTGGCTGAAGCTTTGGAAATAACTGAACAGAAAATGTTGGATGGAACAGATGAGGTTTATCGAGTCTTCACAAGATATGCAATGAGAAATAGCTTACCAAGAGAAGTTCACATCAGATTTATAAAGAAAGTCATTAAAACACAAATATTGCAAGTGGCAAGAGAGAAAACATTGAAATACAAAGATAAGGAGATTGTGATCTTGAAACAAGTACCCAGAAGAGTGAGAGAGATGAGAAGAGAATACCGATTCTTGACCAAATTGCTACTTTAAAAAGAGGTGAATTATAGATGGCTGATTCCAAAAGGTTTAATGTTCACATGGCAAGAACAGAGATATAGAATTGACTCAATTGATAAAGCTGAATCATTTCACACAGAATTTTTCAGAGGGGAGGAAGAGGCAGAAAAAGAAATTTCACTAATTGAATTCCAAGAGGACTTCCAAATGATGACTGAAAAAGAAGAAGGTGCAGTAGGTAGAAAGGAAGAGGCCAAAGAACAACGTGAACCAAGATCCACCAGAGCTGTCAAATCTAACAAAATATAACCAAGGAAGAGAAAAAATTCATTACAATTAATATAAATGGGCTTAACTCAGCCGTTAAAAGAAGGACAACTTTCCATAAATTAGAGAAATTAAAATTTGATATAATCTGCCTATAAGAAGTACATATTAAAAAACAATATGAACAATTGTTGATTGTTGATACAGCCAAAATTAGGGAAAATATTTACTTCCTTGACACAATGTAAGAAAAGAGGAGTTGTTTTATATATTAAAGAGACCATCCCAGTGAAATTGATTTATACTGATGATGACGGAAGAATATTAATGGTGAAAATAATGGACAATAACACAAAAACACTCCTGATTGCAATCTATGTCCTGAATGACAATCAAAAAGAATTCTATAAAGTTACATATGAAAATAATTGAACTGAACTATGTTAATATAGTTATGATGAGAGATTTTAGTGGAATTGTAGACAATAAACTGGACTATACAGCACAGAAAACAATAAAGCAAAATAGAAAGACTCTCCCTAAATCTTTTTTTAAAATGGTAGATGAAATAAACTTTAAAGATACATGGAAAGAAAGAAATGCTAAAACTAAACAATACACCTTCTACTCAAATAGACACTTATCATGGTCCAGAATAGATATGATACAGATGTCAACAGAATTGTTAACTAATATTCAAGAAATAAATATTGAAACAAGTACTTGGGCAGATCACAATCCAGTGATAATTAAATGGAAAGGACAAAGAAGAAGATCTAGATGGATGTTAAATAATACTATTTTTAAGGAAAAAGACTTCACACAGTGGATGAAGAAAGAACTAGCCTTTTTCTTTAGAGAAAACAAAAAAGAAGATACATCAATCCAGAATGTATGAGATACAATGAAGGCAGAGGCTTGATAATAGACTATACAAGGAAAAGAAATACCATGAAAAGATTCGCTTCTAAGGCATTAGAAGATGAGTATAAAGGACTTGAAAAAGAGCTACAGAAAATGCCACAGAAAAAGGACATTAAGTTAAAAATGGATATAACCAAACATAAAATGGGTCTAATAGAAAAAGAAGAATTAGCACAAAAAATTAGAGGTGCTAAACAGAACTACTTTGAAGATGCAGATAAACCAGGTAGATGGTTAGCATATAAACTGAGAAAGGAGAAAGAATCAAGGAAAATATTGCAATTAAGATGACCAAGGCCAAGTTTGCTATGGTAGTAAAGAGAAGAAGGAAATCATTCGAGACTATTATAGGAAACTATACACACAAGAGAATATTGGTGAGGCAAGAGTTAAACAGTATTTAGAAAATGCTAATTTACCCCAGATACTTAAAGAGATTGAAACAATGTTAGAAAGCAATATAATGATGATGGAGTTAACTGAAGCACTTAAGAAGCAAAATAATGGAAAGGCACCAGGCCCAGATGGACTTCTGGCAGAATTTTACAAAACATTACAAGAATTGAACTTTCCATTGCTAGAAGTTATGAATGAAGTTATGTTAAAGAAGAGGATACCTAAATCATGGTCAGAAGCTTATATCATACTTGTTCCAAAAGAGGAGACCGATCCATTACAAATCAAGAATTATAGACCTATTTCCCTACTAAACACAGATTATAAAATCTTTGCTTCAATACTGGCAGATAGACTTAAAAAATACTTAAATAATTTTATCCATCCTGATCAAAATGGATTTCTGCCAAAGAGACAAATTAAAGACTATATGAGAGTAATCTTGGACACTTTGGAATACTACGAGACACATCCTGAAAAACAAATGGCTTTGATATTTCTATATGCACAGAAGGCATTTGATAATGTGAACTGGTGATTCATGTTATTACTGCTGGAGCAGATGGGCTTTGCTAGAAAATTTATTCAAGCAATAGAAGCTATATATTATAAGCAGACGGCAAAGGTAATGATAGAGGGCGAACTGACAGATTCTATCGATATAAGAAAAGGAACAAGACAAGGGTGCCCACTATCACCTCTGTTGTTTGTGTTAACTTTGGAAGTGCTAAATAGAAATATTAGCGATGAAAAGAATATAAAAGGGATGAAAATTAAAAAGGAAGAATTTAAGTTGCAAGCATTTGCAGATGATCTGGTTTTTATCCGAGAAGACCCACTAAAAACAGGATCAAAATTGATAGAAAAGATAGAGACATGGAAAGGTGGCTGGTTTGAAAATAAATAAAGATCTTGACAAAGAATATGCTATCAAGACAAAAGGAAGAATTAGCAGACCTATTGAAAATCCAGGTCACAAATAAGATCAAATACTTGGGGTATATTTGACAGCAAGATGCAGTACACTAAAAGAGAATAATTATATTAAACTTAAGCAGCAGATAGCGCTAGATCTGGCAAAATGGGAAAATTTACAACTGTCACTAATAGGGAGAATATCAACAATCAAGATGAATATATTACCCAGAATTTTATATTTGTTTCAAACAATTCCAATTAGGCTTGGAAAACACTACTTTGAAGATTTAAATAAAATTGTGTTGAAATATATATCGCAAGGTAAGAAAGCGAGAATAAAGTTAAAAATTTTGCAAGATGCTAGAATAAGAGGAGGATTTGGTTTGCCAAATTGGGAGTTGTATTACCAAGCTACAAATCTGATGTGGGTTAAGGAATGGATAACATTAAGAAATACTAGATTGTTGTCATTAAAAGGACATGATCTTTTGTTGGGGTGGCATGCTTTTTTATGGTATAAAGGAACTAAAACACAGGGTGCTTT
Source organism: Laticauda colubrina (assembly GCA_015471245.1). Taxonomy (NCBI): domain Eukaryota; kingdom Metazoa; phylum Chordata; class Lepidosauria; order Squamata; family Elapidae; genus Laticauda; species Laticauda colubrina. The sequence continues at coordinate 15,178,860 of BLBF01000063.1, read as the reverse complement.
AGAAGACATTATATGCGGGAGTCTCTGTGGTTAAACTGGGGGAAGATTCAAAGACTTATTTGAGACTTATTATTTGAAAATTCCAGACTATTGAAGTATTTTCTTATCCTATAATATACAAAAAGGAACAAACAGTTAGATATGGTGAAATATTGAATGAAAAGGGTGAACTTAAATCTACACAAAAACTAGATGAACAAGGTATAAAGATGAATTGGTTTTCATATGCGCAAATACATTCAAGGCATGATAAAGATTCTAAAACATAAGGTTTTTGTGATAAACTTAGATAAGATTTTGACAGTTACTGATGAAAAAGTGATTAAAAAATTGTATGGATATTTATTAGAAATTAAACTAGAAGAAGAACAAGTTAAAGCAACTATGATTGCTTGGGGGGAAGAATTTTGGACATGGGATTGATCTAGAGAAATGGCAAAAATTGTGGTCTCAAAATTACAAAATGACAATGTCAGCAGCATAATAAGAAAACTTGCATAAGTTGTTTTACAGGTGGCATTTCCTCCTAACAAGAATAGCAAGAATGTTCAAGAATAAATCCGAAAAATGTTGGAAATGTCATCAGACACCTGGCTCATATTACCATATGTGGTGGACTTGTGTGGATGCTAAAAAATATTGGACTAAAATCCACACATAGTTGGAAAAAATGACAAAAAAAACATATAGATTTTTAGAGATATTTTTATTGGGAATTTTTCTTGAAATATATAGTAAAGATTTGAAATACCTGATTGTAAATGTCTTTACAGCAGCTAGGATTGTATTTACTAAAAACTGGAAAAATGAGAAAATACCATCACAGGAGGAAATCATGAAGAAAATATTGAAATGTGCTGAAATGAGTAGATTGACATTTGAAATTAGAGAATAAGAAGATAAACAATTTTATAAAATTTGGGATCTATTCTATCAATGTTTAGACAAAAAAATATAGTTATGAAATATGTAGACTTTTAGAAAATAATAAATATATAAAGATATATTCTTTTCTTATTATATCTGCAAAATGATTCTAGGATGATCTGGGATGATAATATGAATTGTCATAAAACAAATTAAGTAAAATATGATCATTTTGTAAAACATGAATGAATAAAAGTCTAGTCAAATGATTAATTAATAATGATATTAATGTATTTAATGTATTTAATATTTGATTGAAAATATGAGATTATATACAATGTAATTATAATTGAAGACTATGAAATGGAAGCACAAAACAATTTGTAAACCAACCAGCACACTGTATGTACATATATGGAAGATGACTTGATGTTTTTATGTTTTGTTTGTTTATGTTTGTTTTAAAAACCAATAAAAATTAAAAATAATAATAAAATGGTCCAACTGTTTCATCTAATCCAGTTGCCTTGCTATTGTTGAAAATTCTTCTTCAACTATGTTTCACTTGCAACATTCTGGTGCTCTTCCTCTATTTGCAGTCCTTCCAATGTTACATTATCCATAAAATTTGAATATCTGGAAATATGTGAAAATGAGTAAATTTAAAAAGTTGTCCGCTTCCTCTATTTAATTATTCGGCTTGTCTACTATGAGAAGTTCCCATCTATTGTGGACAGATTCCAGCTGTATAGCCTTCTAAATGTGCAATGTTTGTAACTATTGCTCTCCATTTCTTATTGCACATTTTAAATAATTTTCTGTGATGCAAAAGTGAATGGCTGAATTAAAATGAAAAATCTGATTAATCATCCTTTGGTGAAGGATACCCAAGGACCGACCAATCTATCAATTCACAGAAGAATAAGATTCACAAACAGGTTCACAGGCTTTAAAGAATTGACTAATAAAACTATGATCGGAGAAAAGAATGTAGATTCTGCACAGATGTGTCATTAATTGGGGAACTAAAACTAAAAATTATAAACATGAGATGAGTCTGAGAATTTAGTCCATCCATATTCCACAAAAAAGAAAACTCACATTTCAAAATATAGGTGATTGGATACTAATAAGATGGAATTCCATTAGATTGAATTGGGCCGGGAAAGCAGAATCCATTAAATGTATATTGAATGCAAACCAATCAAAATCATACTGCTTGATTCTATAGGTAAACAAAAATACATTTCTATATGGAGTATTTGCAATTTATTAAACTATAATGCAAATTTGGAAACAAAAATTATGTTTAAAACAGAAATTGCAGCTCAATTCAGTTCAAAATGTCTTTTGTAGTTCAGGTACAAGAAAAAGTGCCTTCAAAGCTGTAGATATTAGTTCATTTAAAAAAAATCTCATGAATATATGAAAATGGGACAAAACTGAGCTATAAAAAAATTTAAAAACTGAGCAAAAAAGGAAAAATTGAGTAAAAATTCTCATTTTTATTTGATCTTAGATTGAATTCAGTGTTTCAGCTGAAATTCATTGTTTTTAAATACAGAAAACAAAATTTGTTCATTGATTTGTTTAAATCTGGTGTATTTGTTCTAGGCTCAGTGATTAGTATAACTATTGCCCATTTTTCTCATTCTCTCATGCCTTTGTATTTAATTATTGGAACTCCGTACCCACAACCCAGGGACATGCACAATCATTTAAAGTGCTATAATATACAGTATATAGTATATAATAGTAATAACACAGAAATGTCTACATTGCTTTTTAGATGCCATCAGGAAGTGATATATCTTAGTGTCTCCCTTTTTTCTCATATATTTTTTTAACAGCTTCACAAAATTTCAACATAAAAAAAATGTAGCTTTTTTCAAATGACTGAGCAAGGAGGATTGAGGAATATTTTTGTCTAACCTAAGGATGCAGCATACTTAGGCTTGTTCTCCTCCAAGGAAGTTCTAAGGATGCAAGCAACTTTCAGATCTTTTTGTGTGTATTTTTGGAGAATCCTCTGACCAACGTTCTTGAATATGTTGACATAATTTCTTGCTGTTTTTGTGGCAGGAAACAATTCAAAAAATGTAGTCTAGGCCCAAAGAGAAGTGAATGCTAAAATACTATCCAATCATGGCAAACATGCACAGATCTTGGTCTCATCACTTGGCATCATCACCGTGCCTATTTTAGCCCTTGCCACCCAAAAAACATGAAGTGAAGACCCTACCCTGTATGTCCAATGAAGCAGGATAAAGATTTCCTAGTTATTCGCTGAAGGTTGAGTAACAAAGCGTGCAAAACAGCCACTGCTAATTTTGTCCTCGTGTTTCTTGACCACGTTTACTACCCAGACCTCACAAGCCTTTTACTAATATTTCTGTAGGCTCTGTGTCCCTAGAAATATTCTTACATCTGGCTTTGCTTATGGTGAAATTATATGGTTTGGGAAAGGTCAAATTACTATAGAATTGATGGGAAGCGTATCCACTATATTTAGATAGCCTGTCACGTACTCTCATGTGCAGAATTACAAGTTCGTGAACAGCATGCATCATTAAAACCAAATAGTAAAAATCTGCAAGTAATCAACCTACAGAACCTAATATACAATTTTTGTTTCAAAAATGATGTTTTTATTTCCACCTATATAATATGAAGTGGCTCACTTTGAGTAAAGTATCTAACATTGTTGATGAATCATCATAAAATACTGCACGAGGATATTAGTATTGCTTGATACATATGAATTAAGTGATCTGAGAGTATTGTTTTATTAGTTTGTGTTTAAAGTTACTGAAATATTTAGGCTTTTGGTTTTGCATGAAAGATGGATGTCACAGCTGAAATCTGTGATTTGGGAATAACTGTAAAAAGTTTCTGATATCAGAAATACATAACAATATTATGGGTTTTTATTAATTGCTGAAGGGGGGAAAGGGAGCATGAATATTTTGATGATATGAAAGTAGAGATATACCACTCTGCTTTGCATTCCTTTTCCTAAACAATGAAGTTCACCAAAGAAAAAAAAACTTGAGTCAGTGTTTTAAGATGCCATTGCAATTATGCCTTTGCTTCTTCATATACAATGGTACCTTGGTATTCATCATTAATTTGGTTTGGGAGGCATGATGAGTACCAAAAACTATGAGTACCAAACAAATTTTCCCCTATGGAATAATATAGTGAATTACAAGGCAGCAGACATTGACAAGTTTTAGCTTGCATGTTGCATACCAAACAAACAATGAGTGCTGGGACAAAATTTTTATGTCAAAATGTGTTGAGCACCAAATTCGAGCTTCAAAGCAGTTGAATACCAAGCTACCACTGTAAATGCATGTAGCAACTGAAATAATGTTTTCATTTTGTTTACTGTTTTTACAAAGGTGTAATGGAAAGTAGTACACATCTGAACCACTTGGTAACTGGCACAAGGTAATGGTAGAATAGAATACAATTCTTCATTGGCCAAGTGTCATTGGACACACAAAGAATTTATCTTGGTGCAAATGCTCTCAGTGTACATAAAAGAAAAGATACATTTGTCAAGAGTCAAGAATCATAAGATACAACACTTAATAATAGTCATAAGGTACAATAAGCAATCAAACCATACTAGGAAACAGTCAATAAAAATTGTTAGGATACAAGCAACTAAGTTACAGTCATACAGTCACAAGTGGGAGGGGATGGATGATAAGGAGTGATGAGAAGATTAACAGTACAAGACAGCATTAACAAGTTTTAGCTTGCACGTTGCATACCAAACAAACTATGTGCAGACTGTAAATAGTTGGAAAGTGTTGAGGAAATTATTTGTTTAGCAGAGTGATGGCATTCTGGGAAAAAATGCCATTGTGTCTAGTTGTTCTGGTGTGCAGGGCTCTATGGCATTGTTTTGAGGGTAGGAGTTGAAACAGTTGATGTCCGGGATGTGAGGGGTCTGTAAATATTTTCACAGCCTTCTTTTTGACTCATGCAGTATGCAGGTCCTTGATTGAAGGCAGGTTAGTAGTAATTGTTTCTTCTGCAGTAGCTAGCCAATGCATAAAATTTTGAGGGAGAAATAGATAGAAAACAAGATGTAGAACACTTTTAGCAAAGCTAAAATTGTCCTTGATATAAAAGGTATTCAGTCATGATTCTGATAATACAATTAACCAAAATGTTCTACAAAATTAGTGTTCACATTTGCCATTAATATGGATAGGTTAAATGGGTAGGTTGTGTGCATAGTGGCTGTGTTTCATTTTGCCTGCAAAAGAAGTGAGAGGATTAAAAGATGCCTGTTTGCCCAAACTATGGTGCTTTATACACACATCCTGCAAATGCAATAGAGCTATGAATGCAAAGCGCATTAGTTCAATGTTGAACATTCAGATTCCATTTAAAGTTTATTAGTTGGAATTGTAGTTTGGAACTTTGGCTTTAAAGTCCTTTGATTTCATGCTCTTTTGCTTTGTGTAGCTTTTAGGTTGTTGTTGTTTTCAGTGAAACACTCTGTGTTTGGTTGGTTTGCTAAACTTTTGGTTGTGCACTCTATCCTTGCTCTTACAGGTGAAACTTGAAAAATTAGAATATCATGCAAAAGTTCATTTATTTCAGTAATGCAACTTAAAAGGTGAAACTAACATATGAGATAGACTCATTACATGCAAATCAAGATATTCCAAGCCATGATGTGTCATAACTGAGATGATTATGGCTTACAGCTCATGAAAATCCCAAATCCACAATCTCAGAAAATTAGAATATTACATGCAATTAATAAAACAAGGATTGTACATAGAACAATATCAGACCTCTGAAAAGTATAAGCCTGCACATGTACTCAGTACTTGGTTTGGGCCCTTTTTGTAGCAATGACTGCCTCAATGTGGCGTGGCATGGAAGCTATCAGCCTGTGGCACTGCTGAGGTGTTATGGAAGACCAGGATGCTTCAATAGCAGCCTTCAGCTCTTCTGCATTGTTCGGTCTCATGTCTCTCATCTTTCTCTTGGCTATGCCCCATAGATTCTCGATGGTGTTTAGGACAGGCGAGTTTGCTGGCCAATCAAGCACAGTAATCCCATGGTCACTGAATCAGATTTTAGTGCTTTTGGCAGTGTGGGCAGGTGCCTGGTCCTGCTGTAAAACGAAGTCAGCATCCCCATAAAGCTCATCTGTGGAAGGAAGCATGAAGTGCTCCAAAATCTCCTGGGAGATGGCTGCGTTGACCCTGGACTTAATGAGGCACAGTGGACCAGCACCATCAGATGACATGGCTCCCCAAATCAACATAGACTGTGGAACCTTCACACTGGACTTCAAGCATCTTGCAGTGTGTGTCTCTCCATTCTTCTTCCAGATCAGTCTGGGTCCTTGGTTTCCAAATGAGATGCAAAAGTTGCTCTGATCAGAAAAGAAGACTTTGGACCACTGAGCAACAGACCAGTTCTGGTTTTCTTTAGCCCAGGTAAGATGCTTCTGACATTGTTTGTTGTTCAGGAGCGGTTTGACAAGAGGAATACGACATTTGAAGCCCTTGTCCAGGATCCGTCTGTGTGTGGTGGCTCTTGGTGCACTGACTCCAGCCTCAGTCCACTCCTTGTGAAAGTCCTCAACATTTTTGAATGGCTTTTTCCTGACAATCTTCTCCAGACTGCGGTCATCCCTGCTGCTTGTACACCTTTTTCTTCCACACTTTTCCCTTCCCCATAACTTTCTATTTATGTGCTTTAATACAGCACTTTGGGAACATCCAACTTCTTTTGCAATTACCTTTGGAGGCTTTCCCTCCTTATGGAGGGTGTCAGTGATGGTTTTCTGCACAACTGTCAGGTCAGCAGTCTTTCCCATGATTGTGATTCCTACTGAACCAAGACTGAGAGACCATTTAAGGGCCCAGGAACCCTTTGCAGGTGTTATGGCTTAATTAGCTGATTAGAGTGGGACACTTTGAGCCAAGGATATTGAACCTTTTCACAATATTCTAATTTTCTGAGATTGTGGATTTGGGGTTTTCATGAGCTGTAAGCCATAATCATCTCAATTATGACACATCACGGCTTGAACGATCTTGTTTTGCATGTAATGAGTCTATCTCATATATTAGGTTCACCATTTAAGTCACATTACTGAAATAAATGAACTTTTGCACGATATTCTAAATTTTCAAATTTCATCTGTATAGCTTGTTGAAACTCACTTTAAAGTAGTTATTTAAAAACTGTTGCTGAGCTTTTGCTCAGTCTTTGATTCTGTTGATAAGATTTCAGAAGAGCTTTGTTTGCCAGTTGTAGAGCTGAGGGTGAATACTGTATTTTCCTTTATTTTTAGCAGGTCTTTTGCTGTTCTGTTTGGATATGCTCCTTCTTTATGTAAGCATGGAAGACAGCAGTGTTTGATATGATTAAAAAGCATTCCAAATATACAGCCTGAGCTTGCTAAGTACTTGAGATGGTTGCTTGTTCTGACCATCAACTGCACAACTATTGAAAAATTGGTCATTTTGTTGTTGGTGATGATGATAATTGATCACATAGGAAAAGAAATAAATAGCACAGCAAGTGCACTTTTAGCCTGATTCGTTTGTGTCCAAGTTAGAAAATGTTAATTGAAAAGAATACAATTGAAACTACCTATTTTGTCCAGTTGATTAGCTGAACATCTAAGTACTTACTACATTTTTTGAGAAGAGAATACTGTTCTGATGTTCTGCTTCCATTTCAACTAAGTCCTACAAGGATTTAATATTTTGAGCACGTTTTAAAATCATCCCTTGGGTCATTTTTTCTTCCTCTCTGTGTTACGTAGGTAGCTGGTTTCAGTAAACAAAATCTGTTACCCCCGACTATTCTTGGCATCCTGAGTTACAAAAAAGCAGCAAGGGGTTTACTCTAGTTTCACATTGTTTTCAGGGCTTAAACATTTTAAATGTTTCAAATATTTTCCATCAGAATGCAGTTTGAAGCAAAACTCATATCTTTACCAAAGAATGTTGCCAGGTAATAGTTAAATACAGGGTTATCTTGACTTATCTTGGAATACTTTCTCTATTTTCCTACTTTATTAGAACAGAATAATACATCAACTAATGTATATTTAGATAGCAGTTCTATGTTCTTTATCTTATTGGTTCTAACCTTTTTTTTTTTTTTTGCTTTATACTTCCCATTTGACTTCTGTAGATCTGTTAGTTTGATCTCTGTGTCATGCTTTCATGAACAATTGAGGTTTCCTTTGTCTGCTAGATTTCCAGTCTCTGATATATTCCTTATACCTGTGATGGCAAACCTATGGCACAGATGCCGGAAGTGGCATGCAAAGCCATTTCTGCCGGCATGCAAGAGGTCGCATGGAAGAGCCCCACTGCGCATCCCCGTGTGCTGCCGCCCAACAGCTGATTGTTGGGTATCTGGTGTGCATGCGCGGGGGGGCAGAGACACACACATATGCGCAGAAATGCATAGCGCATGCACAGGGGGTGGGAGGCATGTGCATTGTCTTCTGGGTGCTGGCATGTGAGCAGTTTTCAGCACAGGAGGCCAAAAAGGCTAGTCACCACTACCTTATACCATATTGTGTGTCATAAAAATGAACCAGGAAAGAAAGGACTTCAGACAGTTGTATGTTATTTCTCTTTCCAATTCTAGGCAGTTATCTCAGGTTGCTCTCTTTGATTGGTTTGTTTTTTAATATCAAGTCAATTTGTTATTAAAAAAAGCATTCTACTATCATTGAACTCTGTATACTGTATATATTACTCAGATCTGGCTAGGCAGACTGGGACAGATTGCTCTAATTCAGAGCAAGATTAGTATTAGTAGGAGGATCAAGTGATGTATCATTTACTATGTTTATATATAAAATGAAATGTCAATTTTTCTACCTCCAACTAGTATAACAATCTGTGAGGCAGTTTTGAAGCATTGCTCCCTCATTTTAAGCTAGAAAAACAGAACAGGGTTCTTTTGTCACCCAGTCTGCAGTCTCTGTTATGTATGTGTACCTTCAAGTCAGTTTTGACTCCTGGTGACTATCTGAACAAAAGTATACATTGCTATATGGATTGGGCAATTTTCTTGAGATTTCAGAAGTAGTTTTCCCATATCTCCTTCCTAGGCTGAGATAGAGGGACTGGCCCAAGGTCACCTTGCTCCAAGGTGAGATTGGAATTTAGGATCTCCTGGTTTCTAACTTGATGCTTTGAAGTTCCAGGGGTGTCAAACCAGTGGTCCGTGGACCGGATGCACAGGCCATGCCTACCCTAGCTCTGTGAATGGTAAAACATCACATGACAGCAACATGATGCCGTGAGTTTGACATCCGTGCTTTAAACACTTCACTAAACCTAATCTCTGTTGTATGTGTATCTAGATATGATGGCTCTTGAAGACAAATAATAGCTCCTACATAGCAGTGGAGTGGACAGAGGAACATCTAAGGGCTTAATAGCTGCCATGGAAACAGGGCTATCCTAATACGTTATAATCCCAATCCATATGGCAATGTGTACTTTTTATAGGCTTTTTTGGTTGCAATTTAAGTTCAGAATAAGCTGATAGTAGATTATCCCTTAGGCATGACTGGATGATCTCTTTTATCAAGGGTTTTGGCTCAATTTGCTGTTAGTAGCGACTGATTTTAAATAGGGTAGGCTTTGATGGGATTGTGATGTTGCTTTTTAACTGGTAATATGATTTCTATATGGGACTAGATTTTGTTCATCCGTTGTTATCTTCTGATAGCAAGTGTATGCTTCCATACACAGAGAAGCTTAGAACACACTGAAAAGTGGATAATAAAGTCATGAAATGCAAATAGCACAAACCTTAATAATTCAGCTTAAAGTTATACTTAAATAACTTCCGTATCTGTGAGTGTTTATAATAGCAGGATCAAGCATTCACTGCTAATAAACAATAACTAGAGTTGTCCAATGGCAAAAAGAGTCTGTTAATCAGCAAGTGGAAATGATTTCTCAGTCACCAAACCAGGCTAATGCTGGTAAACAACATCTACTTAGCAAAAGTCTTTCCAAGATGAAAGGAAGCTCAAACATCCTGCTTTGTACATAGAAGACATTGTGCCTTCTCCAGTAGACAGACATTCATTAACTATTAGAGGAATTATTTTCTAACAGCATTTCCCGGTCAGACTCCAGTGACTCAATTCTTCAATGTTTCTTTTAAGAGGATATTTTTCCAGACTTCTGGAAATCTACCACCAAATATTTGTGTCACACCTTAGGCACTAGTTTTCAACACATCTTGTGGATCGCTAATTAAGGTTTGCATATTGCCACAAAATTGCAAGCATTCCTTTGAAATAAGAAAGCAATGTATACAGTACTGTGGAAGTAAATGAATGGAGGAGATGTTACCTTAAAAGCACCCTTAAATCAAAAGTTACAAGTAGTGATGTTTGGCTGCAAGGAATTTTTCAAGATTGGAGGTAGGCAATATTCTCCTTAGAGAACACGTCAAAAAATATTCAGGTTCCCAAACAGTTTCCTTATTTAAGCATGATTTTATTAAAAATGATAGAATGAACAACAGAATCAGCTGATATGATCCTGAAGTCAGGAACACCTGCATCATCAGAGTCATAACAGGGAACATGAGAAGAGAAAACAGTTATTGAGTTAGTTTTAATTCATTCAAGCAGTGGTTTGGGGTCATAGTCAAGATTGCTCCAAAAACCTTTTAACTGAAAAATGGACAAATAATGGCTCAATCAGCATTTTTGAAAATATAAATATAAAAATATAAAATTGATCTGGACTTCATGTTTTGAATATAATCAGTTTTCTTACTCCCCCTCCTCTTGTTTTCTATCTTCTTCCCTTTAAGTTGGCCGCATACACATCATCAGAGCCAATTTGTGTTAAAGGCAGAGAGCTAGAGACTATCTATTCTTGTAGTCCAATGGTCGCCAACCAGTGATCTGTGAAAAACATTTGGTGGTCCACAGAGAAATATCCCTCCCAAAGCACTCCCCCCAAAGCAATTAATCCAGGCTTCATGGAAACATAAGGCTTGGCCCTTCGGCCAAGCACAAACCTTATCTTGAGTAGAGTCGTGCGAGCTGGAACTGGACGGTAAGACCAATGGCGGAGGAGGGAAATCCACCCCGGAGTGGCTTGCTGACATTGGTGAGAAAATTGGTCCCATATTCCAGACCTGCGGTAGTCACAGGACTGGCCCTTTGGTCATCCTGAAGCAGCTCCTCCAGTCCATGACAGGCCGGTGCACCTGGGTGGAAGAGCAGCTATTCCAGGATGACCAAAGGGCCAGTCCTGTGACTACTGCAGCTCTGGAATATGGGACCGACTTTCCCATCAATGTCAGCAAGCCACCGTCAGTCAAAATTCATACTAGTGGTCCGCAAGATTTAAAATCATGAGTTTGGTGTCCCTGAGGTCCAAAAGGTTGATGACCCCTGTTCTAGTCTTGACTTAAGGTTATTTTGCACAAATCACTAGTTGGTATGTGTTTCTACTGTATCAAGTACAAGAACCAAAGCATTGTACATCTCTGCTATGTGCCATATACTTGTAAACACATTAGAGAAATTTCTTAAAAGTTAATATTTATATTCCAATCTTTTTCTTCTTCTATTGAATCGTGTCCAGTTCTCAGAGACTGCCTGGATAAGTTTCAGTTTTCCCAGCAAAGTTTTTCAGAAGCGGTTTTCCATTATCTCTTTCCGAGGACTAAGACAAAGTGAATGGCCCAAGGTTAGCAATAACAAGAGCATTTAGACTTATGTATCACTTCATAGTGCAGTAAATCACTCTCTAAGCGATTTACAGTTGCAATATTGCCCCCAACAATCTGAGTCTTCATTTTATCCACCTAGGAAGGATGGAAGGCTGAGTCAACCTTGAGTTAGCCAGGATCACATTTCTGGCTGTGGGCAGTTATCCTGCAATACTGCATTCTAACCACTACGCCACCATGGCTATATCATATTTACCCATCTGGATTCATGCCCAAAGTGAGACTAGAATTGATTGGTCTCCCACTTTCTAGCATGATGCCTTAAAAACTACACCAAATTGGCTTTTCTTTCAATCTTACATTTTATGAAAAAGGGGGCCTGTGCATAATTTGAGTAATACCATTTCAAGAGATCTCTTTGTGTACCTTTGTCTCATATGCAAAGTTTTAAGTGTCATTGTGATATATTATTTTCTCTTTCTGGGGGATGGGTGGGGTGTAGATGAAACAATATCCCTAAGGATATATTTAATGGAAAATAATAAAGCGTGTGATGGATCAAAGGTCATGTATTGCCTGGTCATGAATGATTGCTTGTAAAAGATCAAAGAAAATTTCTATACCCAAATTCGTAAATCTCTCTAAACAAATGGGACAGGGCATATGACTGGTCTGACATTCTGTATAGTTTTTATGTAAAATTAGCATTTTTCCTTTCCTACAACAGCTCCCACTGTTTTATCTCATGTGATTCCATCCATGATAGATGGAATGCAAGTTGTTGAGAATGAGTTCAAAGTACTTGAAGGATCCTTTTTTTTTTTTTTTTGCTTTTTCTGTGTGTTTCTCTTCTTTATACTGTAGTTCCATTTTCTGTTTCCCTGTCTAGGAAGAAGACTGATATGGCCAGAAGTCTTAATTACTTCTTTGCAGTCCGAAGGTGGTATGAAATGAGGCCAAGGACTAAATGTGTGCACATCCCTGCTTTAGAATATTGTGGAAAAAAATGTGGCCTCATAATTTTTTAAAAAGAGATGACCACTAGTGTCTGTTCAGTGAAAGGTTGTGTGTCTCATAGCCAAAAGGACAGTATATTGATATTTCTTCTATGAGAAGTGGTTCAGTGATGCAGCAATAGAAAATACATAAAGTTCCTAAAAAATGAATTTGAACAAATCGTTGCTTTTCTGCCTTGTTTGTGACTTCCTTCACTAACAAACTTTTATTCCTAATATTTTTTTCATTGCACAAAATATATCATAGAAAGTGGGGCTCTATTTAAGCAGGAGATAAGAATTCATCCTTTTTGCAGCAAAATAATCCTTCCATTATTGACTTCTTGTCTTTTGTCTCTTATTCTTTCTTTGGCAACAAAGACAATTTATAGAAGTGATCTTTTTAAGCATAGTTTCTTGTAAAAATTGTCAAAGAAGTAGGAGGGAACGTAATTAGAGTCTGGGAGAGAATAGGATTTTCTTAGCAATCTTTGACAGCTGTAATATAATTTAAATTATTATTAAAAGAACGTAAGTATAAAGCTACCCTACTCTCATAGTTTTTCACACAAAAGAGAGATGTTAAATCTGCTCTACAGTTTCAGAGCAGCTGATTACATTTTATTTCTTGTCCACGTGACAAGACATTTTAAAGAGGGCACAATAACCACAACATGCAAAAGAACATCATGTTCCAGGCAACACAATTTCTCTCTTCCTCTTATACAACATTCACGCTATAATTTTTACAACTGCAATATTCTTGGTTGGTATATGATTTTTCTCCAGCTGTTTAAAAAAGTGTTAATAATCATTCCAATGAGAGTAAATTATATGTAAACATTTATTTTGTTGGCTTTCTACACTAATGATACTACTTTATATTACTTTCCTAAGCCAACAGTACTTTAGATCTGAATCAATGGCTCCCAAAAGATTCTGCTAATGCACTTACACATTTCCTGAAAACACTTTCTACTCTTCATTTCAAACTCTTGCCTTTTCCTTTTGTAAATCAGATGATCCTCTTAAGTGTTGCTGAACTGAAAGTCCAAGCAATCTCATGCAATCTGGTTCATGGTAAGAGATGCTGGAAGATCTTTTGTACTACCAAATAGCCGGTCCTCAAAGAAGATTTCATGGGGCTGTATGGTTGGTGGAGTCAAAGCCAAAGCTAAATGATCCCTCTGGAAAAAACAGTGTTCTTCTGTAGACAGGGATGACAAAGTTTGCAACATTGTAAGATATAAAAGGGGTGTCCGGCTCTCATTCATGTAGGTTGTATGAAACTCAGCTAAGAACCTTAGAGAAGAAAGTTTTTAACACCTTCCATAGAAAGCTTTAAAGTTAGCTTTCCCTAAATAGTATCTTGTAAATATGTTTGATTTTGTTTCCCATAGTCCCCCCAGCCACCATGTCAAATGAGATGTCATCCAAATGACATGTCACCTCTACAGACCAAGAAATCAATTCCACAGGAAGGCTAAAACTGCTTTTGTTGAGATTGGGTATAATATCAGAACCTTGTAATTCTGATTATGGTGAATCTTTTCCTCCCTTTTATATTCCAGTGAATTAGCACTTCCGGTGGAGTCTCATTGCTCTGGACTTAAAAAATATTTCTGTCCTTTTTACTTAGGTAACAGTTGTTGCATATTTCTGTCAGGCCATATGCCTTACTCTCTATAGCAGCATGATAATTAACTAGGCTGACTGGAAGATTATAGAAGTTGAAATCTAATCCATATGAAGGCTGAATTATGTGAAACTGCAAAAATTATTTTCCAGGCAATAATGGGGATTGAGATAGTCGGATAGAATTTCAAAGAGATACTGCAGGTAGAATCTTTTATTTTTATTTATTTTATTTTTTCAAGTGATTATAAGGTAACAAGGATAAGAATAAACATAGTTATGAATACATGAAATGGATACATATAAGAAAAATAAAAAGAAACAATAACACAGGGGCGGTAGACACATTGGTGCGCTTATGCATGCCCCCGATGTAACATAAGTTAAATTCCTTGATATTATTTTATTATTGCACATAACACCTTTTAAACCAAACATGTCTTTCTTATGGCTTATGGAAGTAGCAGCACAAAGAAAAGGTGCAGCTAATAAATTACAAATTGATTTTGTACTTTAAAAATTATTGGGCCTTTTTTGCAAGGGGTAGGGAACTAATATTGTAATATATTAATCAGTATTCAACTAGGGAGGATAGTATGTGTGTATATGTTAATTGTATGAATGTACTTTTCTTTTTTAATGTCTTGTTTGTTTTGTGCTGTTTTGAAACAAACTAAGAGAGAAAAAAAGAAAAATATTTTGAAATAAACAGTGTTTCAGTTTAAAGGTAGTTTCATAAAATGTTTATGTATAAAATTGTTAGAAAAATAAAATTGAGATGAAAAATAATAATAAAATATCCAAAACAGGTAATATCCTATACTCTTCAAATTATTATAATCAGTAAAACTAAATCTGTAAGTTTCTGAAGGTATCACTACTAATTTTTATTTTAAGATGCTTATTAACCTAACACTGTGAGTTTTTGGATGGTGAAACACTGTTTACTTTATATAAATTGAATAAAGCTGACATGAGCCATGGTGGCATAGTGGTTAGAATGCAGTACTGCAGGCAACTTTTGCTGACTGCCAGCTGCCTGCAGTTCGGCAATTCGATTCTCACCAGGCTCAAGCCTTCCATTCTTCCAAGGTGGGTAAAATGAGGACGCAGATTTTTAAAGGCAATATGCTGACTCTGCAAACCTCTTAGAGATGGCTGTAAAGCACTGTGAAGTGGTATATAAGTCTAAGCGCTATTGCTATTCAGGCCTATGTTATGTCTTCTAAACTGACTCAAAACTATTCCTCTGCATCGCAAATAACTGACTCCTATTGCATCTTACCTCAGACCAAATTAAACAGAATGTTGACAATGCCCAATAAGTTATTCTGTTTTGAAAACTTTGTTTTCTTTAGGGGCATTAACCACAGGCATATAGAGGGCAGTGGGGAAAGCTCAAATTGTGACACTTTGTGACATCAGGCAAGACAATGATGCCATTTATGCACCTACCTTATAGGAAAGCAATTATGTGTACCAAAATTATGCATACATTTCTCGTTTCCAGATTCTAAAATAATTCTCTAATTTTCCTCAATGTTGTGCAGTTACTATACGTGTTTTTACACATTTTAATTGGCAAGCTGTTGGCTTATGTAAGGTAGGGGGGTCGCAGTTTCAGAGATCCAGCACAGAAGCATCTCTGGGTATATGAATATATATATATATATGCTATATGCTATATGCTGTATATATATTCATTGACAAATGATTTGGAAGCCTGCACTCTCAAATAGAAAGATCTCCATGCCACAAGCCAGGCAAACACCTGGGCAAAAACAGACTCCCTCTGATAGCTCCAACCCAAACACACACCCCCACCAGGCACCCAGGTGAAACCCAGCTTGCTAATGAATAGCAGCTTGCTAATGAAGAGCAGCGTTCCCTTCACACGGAGCCAAGCTGCACTGAAAGCCTCCAACACAAGAACAGAGTGTTGCCAGCCAATCAAAGCCACAAAACAGACAGAAGAAACCAGAAACACCAATCAATCAAACTCCAAGTCCAATGAACACAGATCCAGGCTCTCAGCCAATCAGAATGGACCAGCCTCAAATTTGAAACCAGGAACTAACTCTATACAGAAGCCTGAGGATGGCAGATGAGATTCTGCTGAAACGTTGCTACAACTTTAACAGAACTACAATGACGTGGGATAATACCCGAAGGAAGCTAAACAGCACACATGTAAGTACCCGCGAAAGCCTAAAAAAACATATATATATGTGTGTGTGTGTGTGTGTGTGTGTGTGTGTACTTTTAAGTTTTCGCGGGTACTTACATGTATGCTGTTCAGCTTCCTTCGGGTATTACCCCACGTCATTTTAGTTGTGCTTTTAAATTTGTAGCAACGTTTCGGCAGAATCTCATCTGCCATCATCAGGCTTCTGTGTTGAGTTTGTCTGTGGGTCAGGCTATCACAGCCCTTAGTTTTAAATTTGAGGCTAGCCTACTGTTGTGCCAGGATGGATTTTTCTTCATCCTGTTTGGTTGGGAGTCTTGGTCTGTGTTTATCAGACCTCTACGGGGAGGAAATAAATAGACAGACCAAAACCTATGAGAATCTGGAAATTAAAAGAGCAGGAATATTATGTGACCTGAAATTCCTACGCAGCTGCAGAGACAACAATGCGACACCAACCTGCTTCAAATTAACATTTCATCACAGCGTAGCAGCTACTAAACGTATCCTGAAAAGAACTGAAATGGGTCTACTCAGGAACAAGCTCCACAATAAGAGTTGATCAGTTGGATCAGTTAAACAAAGATTTGCATGCACTACACCTGGAATTGAGCAGCAAAATCTACCCTCTACTTTGGGATAAGATAAAACAACTTACAACTTGGAGAGCTGAAACTAAAACCACTTACAGAAATGAAAAACTCTTGAAGAAACTAATGAAATTAGAACATGACAAGAAAGCCCCCAACAACTCATAACAACACCTGAAACAATTAGTATATAATGTTTCCAACAGAGAACTCAGAAAACAGAAACAGATGTCCTAACCAAAGTATTCAATTATGCTATAGCACCCAAAAAAATCCCCACAGAATCCATCATATGTGCAGTAGAATCCAGCCTAACCAAATTAAATACAGATGAATCTGGCAGAATAAGACACCAGGTTACCAACATCCTATGCACAAGCAAACCACCCAAAAGCAACTTGCACAAAGATGAATTCAAAGCGCTACACCCCCTGAAAAATGATAACAGCATAATCATACTCCCAGCAGATAAAGGGAATGCCACAGTAGTAATGGACAGAAAAGACTACGAAACAAAATTGACAGACCTACTCCAAGACTCCACATACAAACCTATAAACACAGACCCAACCACCAATCTGGAAAAATTAACCAAGAAGAAAATTATAACCAGCCACATAAACAAAGAAATCCAACAGACAATCATCCCAAGAGAAAACTCTTCCAGATGCCCCAAACTATACGGCCTCCCAAAAATACACAAAGAAGGCATACCTCTCAGACCCATAGTCAGCTCCATAGGAGCACCGTTACAAAACCTAGCTAAACACTGAGCAAAACAATTACAGCCCCATGCTGAAACCGCAGCTTCATATGTACAAAACTCATACCACTTCTTAGAAATGATCAAAGATCTACACGTGGAACAAGAAGATTTGCTTGTAAGTTTCGACATGGTTTCACTATTCACTCAAGTCCCGATAAAAGAAACTCTTGAAATCATCAAAAATAAATACCAACCAGCTAAACACCTCATGGAACTAACAGAACACTGCTTAACCAACACATATTTCATATACAAAGGACAAAGATACAAGCAAATTGAAGGAGCCCCTATGTGATCACCACTGTCACCCATCATTGCAAACCTGCTCATGGAAGAATTCAAATCCAGAGCCCTGGCTAATGCCACCCACAAACCCAAACTATGGCTAAGATACATCAATGACACATTTGTGATTTGGCCCCATGGAAAAGAAAACCTAAACAATTTCCTAACACACCTAAACAACACACACCCCAAAATCAAGTTCACCATGGAAATGGAAATAAACAAACAACTACCATTCCTAGATGTACTAATCTACAAAAGAACAGATGGCACACTAGGACACACCATATACCAGAAGAAAACACACACCAACCGTTACCTCAATGCCCAATCCCACCACCACCCAGCACAGATAAGCTCCGTGGCCAAAACACTAATCACCAGAACCTAATGCCTGGCAGACAAGACACATATAAAGACTGAACTATACACCCTGACTAAAGTACTGACAGCCAACGGCTTCCACAAAAACAAAATCACTAGCTTGATCCACAAAAACACACTAAGACATAATAGAGACCTAGAAGATGAACAGACCTATGGAACAGCTGTCCTGCCCTACATCAGAGGTACTACAGACAAAATCAGTAAGATACTACACAGGCATCACATCAAGACTGCCCTCAAAACAGACAAAAAAATAGCAGCCATCCTTAGAAACCCCAAAGACAAAATCGACCTGGAGAACCAAGGCATATACGAAGTTCCCTGTGCATCATGCCCGGCTACATACATTGGACAGACCAATAGAAGAATAAGTACCCGCCTGGATGAACACTAAAATGCAGTAAAAAAGCTGGAACACACCTCCTCACTAGTCCAACACATGAAAACCACAGGTCACAACATCAACTTCAATGGCACTAAAACCCTAGCCACTATAAAAAAAACCCAGCCACAGAATCATCAGAGAAGCCATAGAGATTGAAAAAAGACCTGAAAGCATGAATAGAAGAGATGATTCCACCAGACTGTCAATCATTTGGAAGCCTGCACTCTCAAATAGAAAGATCTCCACACCACAAGCCAGGCAAACACCTGGGCACAAACAGACTCCCTCTGATACCTCCAGCTCAAACACACCCCAACCAGGCACCCAGATGAAACCGAGCTTCCTAATAGATAATAGCCGTCCTTTCACGGGAAGCCAAGCTGCACTGAAAGCCTCCAACACAGGAACAGAGTGTTGCCAGCCAATCAAAGCCACAAAACAGACAGAAGAAACCAGAAACACCAATCAAACAAACTCCAAGTCCAATAAACACAGACCAAGACTCCCAACCAATCAGGATGTCGAAAAAAACATCCTGACACAACAATAGGCTAGCCTCAAATTTAAAACCAACGGCTGTGAGACTCTGACCCACATACAAACTCAATACAGAAGCCTGATGATGGCAGATGAGATTCTGCTGAAACGTTGCTACAACTTTAAAAGCACTACAATGATGTGGGATAATACCCGAAGGAAGCTGAACAGCACACATGTAAGTACCCGCGAAAACTTAAAAAAACAAATATATATATGTATATATATTTGAATATGTATATATATTCATTTTTATGTACTGTATATTGGAGATGGTATATTGGAGAGCTGTATGGAACAACATTTCATTTTAATGGATGCCAAAATAGTATACATTTAAAGTGACAGCAAAGTTTTTCTGAGCCTAATTACTTCAAGAACTGCAAAGTATTTCCATCCTGACATTTTAAACTATCCATTCTGCATAAGCATCCAATCTCAAAAATAGAAAAAAAAAATAACATAATAACAAGAATACCTATTATCTATCATGGAATAAAATGCAGAGATATGATTGCAGGATTTTCCTGCCAAAACAAAAGCCCTTTGTGGATTTTTTTTCCCCAACTATGACCTGTGCCTTATGAAGCATTATGGACAATCAGGGCAACAAAATAATTGGAAAAACATTTAGTATTGTACAAATAGTATAAGGATGTGTTGAGTGAAGTATTTGATATGTTCTCTTTGCACTTAGTTGTCAAAAAAGCCTTGACTAGAGACTACTTTGTTTTGGAACTGAAAGTGACGTATGAAAAAGTGAAACTTCAGCCACAAAATGTCTGGGTTGTTTTTGTTTTGTTTGTTTGCTTGCATAAAACATGATGAGTATTGGGGAATGTTAAAGAGCAACTAAGTGCGTGTTGAATAAATGCTTAAAACAATTCTTGGGTTAATACAGAAGTTTCAGAGAATTTACAAAATTGATAAAAGAGTTGATGTCTATCCAATAATGATATATAATAATGTTTGTGTGCTTTAGTACAGAGAAAATAAGTCTACATGCAGTTTACTTGCTATTTAGTAGAATATGATTGATCAATCTCAATACATAATTATTTCTCTTTTGTGGAGCTGTGTTTGATTAAGAAAAAAATATAAATAGTTAAATTAAATGTATGTTTTTGTGTTAAGTAGACAAATAGCCAAGCTTGAATGTTTCTTTTCTTTTACAAAACTTGTATTCAGCCACATCAAGGGTCAAACCAGGCAGAACCCTAACTGCGTGCATGTAATTTTAAGCATTAAGGGGGAAAATGCTATGGATCAAATTTTGCTGTGATGTCATTTAAATGCAAAGTGTGTAGCACATCAGCCTTTGAGGAAAATTTGGTGTATAACAAGTAATTTAGGAGTCTGATTACAGCTTGAAATGCCAGCTGTTGTTTAGCTATTTCCCTTGGTGCATATACTGTCTAGAATGCAAGTAAACACAAAATCTATTATCTGAAGAGGTTACTGTCTGAACGCCAGAATGTCCTTGGTTCTTAAACTGAAGAATAATGACGGTAACTAGGAACTTCTGATCTTGCTTATTGTTGAGCAACATGTTCCAACCATAAGTGCACTTCTGATTTCTCTTTACTGTGTGAAGAGTCTGAACACAAGAACCTCTGTCTCAATGGCTTATTTTGACTGGGGTGAGCAGACATTGTGACTTGCTTGTTCCTTCTTGCCGACACAACATGGCACTCTTTGTATAGGTACTGCAGTCCTCTGAATATGTAATTCTAAATTATTATGTCAGAGAACAAAGGTAAATTATAATAAGTTCAAAAGTATTTAAAAGGTCAGGAATTGGGCTATTAGCATTTTGAAGGTACATCAGTTTAATAATGAGAGAAAAAGTTTGGCATGTGAAACATTCTGTTCTCTTTGAAAAAGAAGCAGCTACTTAAACAAATGGCAGTAGAGCAAGCTCTCCTTTTTCCCCTGCATCAGATCTTACCTTAATCACCATCATATCAAATGCTCCCGATGGTTCATTGATATGGGAATAATAATACTAAGATTAGCACAGCTATAGAACGTGCAGTCCTAGATTGAATATGGGTTTGAGGTTTCCCAAATAAAAAGAGGATCCAGTCCTGATGATTGGGGAAGTATGTTGGTGTTAGTTGTGAAGTCATGTCCGACCCATCACGGCCCCATGGACAGCGTTCCTCCAGTCCTTCCTGTCCTCTACCATCCCCTGGAGTCCATTTAAGCTCATGCCAACTGCTTCAGTGACTCCATCCAGCCACCTCATTCTCAGTCGTTTCCTTTTTCTTTTGCCCTCAGTCATTCTCAGCATTAGGCTCTTCTCCAGTGAGTCGAGGGAGAAGATTAGAAGAATGTTTTTCTAGCGTTTGAAAATAAGGAACCTTGTCGTCATCATAATTCCCAAAGCAGATGGCACTTGGGAGAATAAACAAAATTAAAGATGGTCTAATTTGCTTTTCCAACAAGTAGCAATGGTAATACAGATGGTGCGGAGAATCCAGATGTTACAGCATCTTCTTTTTGAAAAAAATTTTTATTAATTTTTTAACAAACAAACATATACCAACAAAACACAAAACATAGAAAACATAAAATATCTTTTTGGACGGCAGTTTGATCCCGAGTTACATCTTTTTGTACAGACATAAATTCAAGTTCATGCTTACTTTTATATAGCAATTCCATTTCTTATTTACTATTTTACATTTTCTATATAGCTTCTCCCCTCTTTTCACTCTCTTAATTCTATTATATTTATTTCATCTCAATTTAAATCATTATGCTTGTATCTTTTGTCTGTCCTGTTTCAGCTGTCTATTATTTTTTCTCATTAACACAAAATTTCTTCTGTAATGACTGATCGGAGTATAATGCCTTGTCATACTTATCCTTCCCCTAATTTTAAAGCTTAACATAACACATAATTTTCATTCGGATTCTGCATAATACATTCTAAAAATAAACTCAATATTTTAAAACAGAAAGAAAAAAGTTTTTTTTTTGATATATAATATAATTAAAACAACAATCCATAGCAATTGAAATTATATCATTAAAATTAATATTCATTTAAGTCTTAAACATTTTACACAATCCTTTCTAAATAAATATCATACTTCTATGGGAACACTTATAGATTTTGCTTAGTTACTTTCTTTAATTCAATTCTCTCATATTTAATTTCATTTATTTTATTTAAAAAAAATTTTTTCGCTAAGTTACATTAAATATTTTGTCCCACTTTATAATCATATATTATTCCAATTTTCTAACATTATTTCAAATACAGATACAACAACACAATCTTATGTACCTTTGCAGAATCTCTTTTTCAGTTATATGTTTACCCATTATATCTAAATAAAATCTGTTTCTTTACATCTAGTTTCAAACCTTTGTAGCTTCTCTTCCCTTCTTTCCTCCCTTGTTTCTCCCCTCTACCCTTTTTACCCCCTTGTCTCTTAATCTCCACCCTCTTGTGTATTCCTCTTTTCTGTTGCTTTCTGATATTGTGTCCACTTTTCACCTTGTTTTTCCCTTTTTTGGTTGTTTTTTTAAGTCTTAAATTCTCCATTCTCTTTCTCCTCTTTCCCCTTTCTTCCCCAAATAAAGTTGCTTGTTCATTAAGGATGGTTTCTTCTTCATCCCAATCTTCTTGTTCTTGTAGTTTCTCATATGTAAAAATTGCCATTTCTAAAAAATGAAAAATAGAGCCAAAAGAATCCTTCCCTTCTTGTTTCTCTTGATTATATTTTATAAATTCCATTTTCAGTTCATCCATAAGTAATGCCATTGTAAAAAAAAGAAAAAATTTAAATGACCCAAATGATTTTAATCATTCAAATAAGAATTTCCAAAAGTCCCAAAGTCACCAAGCAATCCAAATACACACAGTCTATTTCATTTAACACTTTCTTCTTTTTCTCACTTTTTTTTTTCATTTTAATGCTTCAAAAAACTTCAAATTCTTTTTGACCTTCAATCCATCTGATAGAGTAGTCAATTATGATCCAAAATGGAAAAATCCAATAATAAAAAGGCCCAAAAAACCAAAGAAGAAAAAGGATAAAATAAAAAGCAAAAATAAAAATATTACTAAAATTGAAATATACAAAAAGGCTGGCGAGTAGAGGTTTCACAAATATATATATATATATATATATATATAT
>BLBF01000063.1:15129036-15155255 GCA_015471245.1 Laticauda colubrina | reverse complement strand
TATATATATGGACTGCACACTGCACTTTATTTATTTATCCAAGGCTCTTATTATGACTCTCTTCTCCAGCAGCTTCAAAGCCAAGCCTCAAGTGTTGAGATATTGATAAGAGTCCAGGAAGACACCTGTAATAATATTTTTATGTGCTCTCCCTCCATCTTATACATTAAAATGTCCTTGAGAAGGAGTGTTTATACATTTCTCCCCAATTCAAATAAAGTACTTTCAAGCCTCTAGTTGGCAGTGTTGCAAGATCTCTTAATACTTTTTCCCCCCTCAGCCAGAAAAAAGAGTAATGTATACAAAACTCAGAAGAAACAAAGGGGGCCTCTATCCTAAAGAAAATTAAAAAATCAAAAGAAGCATAAAAATATATATAAGAAAAAATTCAATCTGGTTACCTACAAAGTCACATTAAAGTCCTCAGAAAAGAGAAAAAAAATAGTAAGGAAAGAATCCAAGCCTCAATTTGACATCACTTAAAAAACGCCGCTCAACCAGATTCCAGTCAGACAAAAATAAAGCCACAGGTTTCTTCTTTGTTCAGGATATCCTTTCAGGTCTCAACCAATTTGCAATACAAAAGAAGTTTCTCACCCAGCCGACACGCCCTCGCTCCAGCCACTTTCTTTTCGGAGCTGTCCCGACTTCAGCAGCTTTGGAGGCTGCCTTTCCACCGCCAGCAAAAGGGCTTCTCCCGGATCAAACCAGAGATTTGCAATATCTCTGGGATCCTGGGACTGTGCCCTTCACGATCCCCGTCTCTACGGGACGGTTTAGGTCCGTTAGGACCGACCAGGGGTGAAAATATCAGCTGAGATCTCAGAGCCCCGAGATCTCAGCTGTAGCACCGAGACGAAGCTCCGCCTTCTCCAAGATGTTACAGCATCTTCTTGATAATGGGATATGTTGTATGTTAATTGGCAAAGGGGGAGGGGATACAAAATGCAGAGAAGAAAACTCACTGTGCTATCTAAGTGAACACCATATTCAATACTGAAATTGGCATCTCTCCTTTCTGCTGGAGTTGATTAACTAGTTAATTCTTTAGAAGGCAAAATATTGAAAACCAATGGCACTTATTTCACTTTGACTGATTTCTTAAAGCCAGGCCATTTCATATGTAAACGTGTTCTTAAATCAGAATCAAAGTGTTTTACAGCACATATGTAACGCTGATAGATTTGTGGTACGTGTGGTTTTTTTTTTAAAAAAATGGTTTGTTGATTTTATTTTTGTTATTTTATAGAGTTTTTAATTGTTAATAGTTGCCCAGAATCATATACTTGACATGAATGGCAGTATAAATTGAAATAATAAATCAATAATAACTTTCCCATTGAAATACCTTCCAGTCATGTGGAATTCAAATATCCCTGCATCTGTTTCATCCTTTTGCATTTTCTTGCATGCTGTTCAGTGCTATTTTGAGTCTCTTCCTTACTGTTGATTTCTATGTGTGAAAAACTGAATGTAATTTTAAATGTATTTTTATCATATAATTTTTTTCATCTGCTGTTGCCCCTCTAGAAGATACTTATGTAACTGAATTTCAGCTTTTCTTTTTTCATAAGCATATTTTCCTCTTCCAGACAACATTTTTTAATAGTTGGGATGGCTGGAATTTCTTTTCCCATTTTATTTTTTCTTTCGTGATCAAGTGACATGAGGCATCTTTAACCATTCCCTCTCCCCTTGTGTCTATTTTAACATGTATAACATGAGTATTTCCTTCACACACATGAACATAAATGAAATAAGCGAAGTTTTGTACCAAAAAAAGTAGCACATAATTCACAAATGTAGGATAACATGACATTAGAGTATTGTCATATACACTGATGTCATCATAACATATCAGTGCACTGATGATGTTATCTAGTTTTCTGATGAAACATTTGCAAGAAAACCACAAGATCACAGAGCACCAAGGATCTCTCAGTTCAAATATTTGACCTACAAATATTCTCTTCTCTGAAGATTGTATATTGCAATCATCTTTCATAGAGATAGGTGATTTCTCTTTTCCCACACTTTTCCCACTCTTTTCCCACACTTCCCCAATTTCACTGACATTGAAATTGGGGAAATCCTATTAGCTCAAAGGAAAGAGATTAGCAATGATCACAAAATGCAAATGTAATTCTAGCAAGAGTTGTGTTTGGACAAATGAAATTGCTTCCCCTTCCCCTGCCACAGGAAAAGCACCAAGTTTATCTTTAATAAAGTTTTTGCAGAGGTAATCGGGTACAGATTGCCTTAACTGCAGGGGTGGGACTCAAAAATTTTAACAACCGGTTCTGTGGGCATGGCTTAGGTGGTGGGCATGGCTTGGTGGTCATGTGACTGGGTGGACATGGCTTGGTGGTGATGTTATTGGCTGGCTGTGACCAACTCAATATCACTCATATCGAGGCACCATCTCCTCGCCTGGCCTTTCATGACTGTGGGGATGCTGCAACACTCATCAGTGTGAAAAATTGTCATAAGTCACTTTTTTCAGTGCCATTGTAACTTTAAATGGTCACTCCACACAAGCAAAGTACCAGCAAAGGATGGGAAACAAACTCCAGAAATGTTCCTGAGACAGGAAGTCCAGTTCTGCCAAGAATGTAATAAGGGTTAATGGAGAGGAAGTTTCTGTAAGCAACACCAGAATGTTTCCTTCCTGTCTTCCTTACAGGATTAAGCCAGTAATTTCTTCTATCAACTGGTTCTCCGAACTGCTTAGAATGTTAACAACCAGTTCTAGTGAATAGGTGCGAACTGGTAGAATCCCACCCCTACTTAACTGCACAATCACAGTGCATAATATATGCTACAATGTGTGACTCAGAAAATCCTCACTCCCATTAAAAAATAGCATACATTTCATACAAGTAATAAATTATCCATAGGATAGTTTTAAAGATTTTCCACCTTTTCAAAAGGCATTTTAATATATATATTTTTTAGTAATTTGAGAGACCTAAGGAAGACATGGTTGTCTAAGTGGCATTGCTTGACTTATCTTGCTGAATATGACAATCCATTATTGGAACAGGATTCTCTTCTTGATCAGCTACTTTCATGATGCAGACCATAACTTTGGGCTAAGATCCTTTGCAAGTGTTTCTAGAAGCTGCTGTCCTCCTCTTTTTGTGCTATGCTTTATCATATGAATAAAGAAAAACCATCATACCTGGCAGGTATATAAACCAGTTGCTTTGCTATGCAAGTCTCTAATGTCTGTTCTAAAATGCAGGAGTGCATCCAAAACTTTCATATTCTATTTATTTTGAAATGGCAAAATCTAGTAAAGCACCTCCTCTTCAAATATAAAACTGTACAGCATAGGTAGATTCATGCTATAGATATGATAATCACATCTTTGTACTGTGGTACAGTTTTGTGAGAACAAAACTACCTTCACACCAGCTGTTGCTCTTCCATGTTTTTGGTGGTTAAGACTTTACTGCCTAAACAGAAAAATTCTCAATTTATGTCCTACAGTCCACTTCAGCCCAACAGGACTGTACGTTATGTATATAGAACAGTTTAGTCAGAGGGACATTGAATGTAATTCCTTTCATACAGATATAGTGGGGGGGGGGGGCAGAGAAGCCATTTGCTTAGAACTCAGCATAATCTTGTCACACATAATTAATCTCTTCCAGGGCCAAAGTTCTGCTAGCTTTCCGATAAGAGATTTTCTTTTCCTGAATTATTTTCTGACAGATCACAGCCTAAAGTAATGCTTTATTTTTCTTTTAACTTTCTTAATTCAGATTTGTAATTAACCTCTTTTATTTTTACTTCTTTCAAGGTTACATCTTCCCTTCTACTTTCATAGCATAACATTCCTTACTGAACCCAATCTTTATCAACTCCAGGTTTTTGTCTTGTTGAGAAATAGAAGCAGACATCTGAGTTGGTTATGCTGACAGCAAAAAATAAAAATAAAAAGGTGGCTCTGAGGGCAATGGTTAAATTAAAGCTGAGCAGGCAAAATGGCATGCTGCAGATAAGCTGTTTTCATTACTATCTCTGAAATTTCAACTGCTGATGTTTGTGGAGTACCTTCAGAAGGGGAAAAGAACAAGTTCCTTAATGCAATTGAGAAGATCCAAGTCTGGCACCAGAGTTGAAAAAATGGAAGGGAGCAGACAACAGCTGAAAGAAGATTTTTGGCAGGGAATTTGCTACTGGGTTTGGATCTTTTCTCAAAATGTCTGTCATGAGCCACATTGTTTTTCTTTCAGACTCCATATTGATACATGAACATTTTAAAAGGTGGAGGGAGGGCTGGCAATTACGTATTAATTACATAATTAAAAATGCATTACAATAATGTTACATTTTAGAAACACTTAAAGTACCCCCAGCTGCAAAGTTGCCATAGAAACCCCATGCATTATCTGTTGCTAAGTGAGCAGTTTAGTTTTATCTCCTAAATGTTCTCTGCAAACCCCCTGTTCCATGAGAAGTATGTAATCCTCAAAAGCTAAGTTAATATGCAACTTTTATTTTTATTCTGGTAATCATATCTTGGACCAAAAAAGTTACATAATATACCTGACTACTAAAATCTATCAGGATTTTTACGAAGCTTCTTCAAATTCACTCATTTTTAATGTTTTAGGAAGAATTGCCATACTTAAGCATATTTTCACAGCCATAAAGTCTAAAAAAATTGATTCCAGTCCTGCCTATGAGAATCTACCTAAGTTCCATTTTAAACAGAAAATGTAAATATATGTGAGCCGGTTACTTCAAAAGGAATTTTAAAAATGTTTCCGAAGGTTGAATTATATCAAGGAGCTCAAATTCCTAGCAGGTACATCTTTTGCCCTGTCAGTGCCCCCTAGTGGTGTATTAACCATTAAGTGCATGTGCTTAGGGCACCAAAAGGGGGCACCACAAAATTGAGAATATGGCTTCATTTGTACAGTGTATACAAAGGATGGGGGCACCAAGATTTGTCAGTGCTTAGGGCACCAGTGAGCCTTAATCCGCCACTGGTGCCCCCTTATGCCACAAAGGCACCCCCAGAATAAGCTAGCTCAGCCCTCGTTCAACAAAAGTTTCAAGTTTCAATAAAGGAGAATAATTGTAGGTCAGGGTTGAAATGAGGAGTCCTTGGTGCTCTCTTATCTTGGTTGTTTTCTTGTAGACGTTTCATTACCCAAACTAGGTAACATCATTACCATCACAAGAAGCTTAAAGAGCACCAAGGACCCTTCAAAAACAAGTCTGCCCTGAAGACAGCATATGGCTCCATCTCAGTAAGCTTCAGTTTTCTAGAGGAAGATTTTTCTGGAGGAGACAGAAAGAGGTGATGGCATGGTGTTGGAAACAGGAGGTATGTGATGACCCAGGGTGTGGCACAAAGGCAACACAATCAATAAGCAATAGAATCCCTTTATTATCTCTAACTTTGCCCCCAATATCCAAGTTACCTTTGCCTGGAGAAAAACTCTCCCAGGAATAATCTTTAACTATAGAAAATTCAGTCCAAAACAGGTTACATACAAACTGTAACTAAAAATCCAAACAAACCAAGCTGAAGTAATTAACTTGACAGGGCAGGAGAAAGAATTTCAGACTTGAAACCACGGCAAAACTTACACAATTGGGAAGACGCCAGGAACACAGATAAGCCATGACGATACAAGATAAAGTCACATTTGCTCCCAGCAACTTGGTATGCGCAGCTTTCTCTTTTATACACTGTGTTCCCAGCTTCAGCTAATGAAGGGAATCAGGGCCCTTTCCTCCCATGTAAGCCATGCAACTCACTTGCTCACTTCTACGTTCTTCCCTGTGTGCCCTAGGATGAAGAGGGGGTGGGCTTGGGTCTTCCTTTGAATTCAATCTCCCTTGCTCTACCTCTTCCCTGCTCTGCCCATCCAGCCTTTTCCATTCCCCAGTTTCTTCCACAGCCAATGGAGCCACACTTCCACTCTGTCAGCTGCTCAGCTTTCCCCTCTGAGTCAGATTCCAACATGGGCATGACAAGATATGACAATTAGAATGTCTGGAAAGGAAGAACAAGAAGAGATAGCAAAAAGAAAGAAATAACATTACGGGTTTTAAACCTTTCCTAGCTCACTCTCCTGTTCTGGATCTAATAGCATTTCTTCTTTGACAACTGAGTCATAGTGAAGCAGCTCGGAAATGTAAATGTTGCACTTTATATTAAGTTTGTTTGGGGCTGATGTTCCAGACATGGGAATCTATCAGCAGTGTTTTATGCCTTCCCTGACAGCTTCCTAATAAACTAGACTAAAGACAAAGAAAGAAAGTGCTGCCTAATTCATAACAACTGTCTCGTTACAGTTCTTATAATCCCTAGCATATAGTGCAATATATCGCATTTTCTACCAGATAAGAAGAATCATCCAGGCTTAAATCACCGAGACACTTTAGGGGTGGTTACACTTCTTTCTTTTCTGTCTTGAAGCCACAGACAGACTAGTCAAGGGGGTAATATCACTGAAATGAGAGAGACTAGGAATTTGGATCATTGTTTTCAGTGGATAAGGCTTAAGTAAGTATAACAATCAGTATACTTACTTAACCAAACCAATTTTGTGCAATTGGCAGGGTAAGGCATGATGTCAGTAGAAGACTCATATTTCTTGAAACCACCCCAGATTTTAAAAAGAAATGAATCCAGAATTCTCAATCCTGTCAGCCCTGGAAAACCCCTGGATGCTGAAAAAAGGATTCCTTGTTTGAAGAGAAAAATTTATAATTTATATTTTGAAATATCTTTATTTACATATGTATTTGTACTTCAGGATTGTACTCTTTCATTATTCATGGACAGCACTTATCATTTTTAACCAATTTATGTGTTTGATTGTAATATATATAATACTAAAGGCATTGGAGGTTTTTCCATGGCAGTATAAGACTATGTTAGATAAATAAATATATCTACACAGTTTTTTTTCTTTTAGAAACTTTATTTTCTATGTAGAATATTCTGAATTGATTTCACTCTTAAATAATGTATTAGGGGTTAAATAATTATTGATGGGGGGGACACAGTCTCTCTAACATTGGCTCCATTGTATTTTGCAGGAGATGCATGCCTGAGAGGTCAGACAGGGGTTCTTTCTGAGCGACGTGGTTCCTACCCATTCATAGACTTCCGTCTTCTTAACAGTAAGTATAGCACACACTGAAATGCTTCCAGAAAAGAGGCAGTGTATTTTATGTATTTATTCCTCTGTCCAAATTTATTAAATGGAAAATGCTTGCATGAATGTATCATGCTGTTCTAAAGAAAAGGCAGAGTGAAAATGTAGTCAATGAATAGGGGGAAAACTGATGACATTGTGGTTATATGCAACTCTACAAACACATAATGGAAGAAGCGTGTCCTGAGAATGGATTTTGAGCATGTGAGTTTTTTGGAACTCATATAAAATTATCATGAGCAGTTGTTAGATCATATTAATAATAACACGACTTAAAAGGAGAAGAGAAAATTGAACTGAATTAAAAGGAAAAAAATATTTGATGATCATAAAAAGAAACACGTAGATATGACATATATTTTCAAATATAACTCTCAAAGTTTTCCAATGCATTGTTTATTACTTACTAGTTTCCCACATCTGCTTTTTGCAATCCATCGTTAAATAAAAACTCGAGAATATGCTATCCTAATAGGGCAAACTGCTGCATTTCTGTTAATTGGCACTTTCAGTGAACTAAAGGCCCTGTCACACTGGCCGACGGATGCAAAATGTTTGTAAAAAGGACACAGCGGACGAGAAAAATGTTCCATCCATTGTTATCTGCTCTCAAAAGGGGCAAAAATTTGCATAACCAGAGCGGACAACACAGAAAGGAATGGACGGGGGGAGGACGTAGGGCGGATGGAAAGCGGATGCTCCACGGAAGCCTAGCGGATGGAAGCGGATGGGAGCAGATGGCACATCCGCAAGGCTTCCGGGGAAGCGCAGCAAAGTGGATGTGGAACAGAAAGAGCGGATGCAGAGCAGACGCCGAGCGGATGAAGCGGATGCACAGCGGATGCCGAGCGGATGAAGCAGATGCAGAGTGGAAGCCTAGTGGATGCCTAGCGTTCACTGCGCATGCGGGGAGGATGCATTGCGTCAGCCCCATGGATATCAAGGGAAGCAGCTCCCAAGCAGGTCACCATTCAGAGGAAAGACCTGCTTCCAGACACAGCTCTCCAGCCTGCCAGCCTTGCTGCCACCCAGCAACCCCACAACCATGGGGAAGAAGAGGAAGCCTCTGCCATCTGCTGCCAGCCCTGGCAAGAGGGACAGGGCCCCCCTCCCACCCCCTGGCCCTGACTCTGCTTCTGCTGGGGCTTCTGCTGCCCAGGCTTGATCTTCTGGTGCTGGGGCTTCTGCTGATGCTACTTCTGGAGGTGGTGCTTCTGCTGATGCTGCTTCTGGTGGTGGTGCTTCTGCTGGTGCTTACTCTGCTGATGCTGCTTCTGGTGGTGGTGCTTCTGCTGATGCTGCTTCTGGTGGTGGTGCTTCTGCTGGTGCTTACTCTGCTGGCACTGCTCCTGGTGCTGGTGCTTCTGCTGGTGCTTGCTCTGCTGGCACTGCTCCTGGTGCTGGTGCTTCTGCTGGTGCTTACTCTGCTGGCGCTGCTCCTGGTGCTGGTGCTTCTGCTGGTGCTTACTCTGCTGGCACTGCTCCTCGTCCTGCTGGTCCTGCTGGTGCTTTCTCTGCTGGCGCTGCTCCTGGTCCTGCTGGTCCTGCTGGTGCTCCTGGTCCTGCTTCTGGTCCTGCTGGTGCTGGTGCTGCTGGTGCTGCTGCTGCTACTTCTGGTCCTGCTGGTCCTGCTTTTGCTGCTACTGTTGTTGCTGCTGCTGGTGGTGGTGGTGTGGAGGAGCAGCCCCTACAACCTCGAAGCCCCTCTAATGAGGGCCTATATGGCCCTGCCAAAGAGAGAAAGAGGCAGACACGTGAACGGGAGAGGAGGCAATACAACATAGAAGAGGAACATGAGGAGGAGGTGCTGAAGTGGCTGAGGAAGAACGAGTATCTATGGTGGAAGGGACACAGGCTCTATTGTGACACCAAAAGGAAGCAGGCTGCTTGGAGAGAGAAGGCGGAGAGCCTGGGCTACACTTCGGAGGTGCTCCTCGGCTAGTGGAAGAACATGCACACCTGGTACGGGAAGCTGCATCTCAAGAAATCTGGCCAGGCCGCAGTCAAGTTGACGGACAGAGAGACCTACGTGATGGCCAAGTGCAGCTTCTTGGAGGGTGAGATCTGCCACTGAGGAGCAGCCCCTCCCACAACCCTCTCTCTCAGGCAGCCTGCTGAGAGCCAGTCCTCTTCTGGCCAACAGTCAGCTCCTGTGTCCAGGCAAGTATCTGTGGAGCATGCCACGACGGAGACCCCCCCGACAGCTGCACTACCCGTGGCGGAACGCATGGAGGACCCCCTGACACAGTGGGAGAAAGGAGACGGCACTTCCACCACAGCCCAACCCGCATCCAGCCCCAGCTCCACCTCCACAGAAAGGCAGAGAGGCAAACTGGAGGGGCAGAGCCACACTGTCCTACTGGAGATAAGAGACACCATCAGGAGCAGCGTAGATCTCCTCTCTCAGCTGGTACACACTGACGCCCCCTCCTCCAACCGCAAGCCCTTCCTCACCTATGTCAACCAGACCATCATGAACATGGTGGAACCCCAGTACCAGGCGGTGAAGGACAGGATCACCGATCTTCTTCACAACCCTCCAAACCAAGATGAACCTGCTCCCACCCAGTCCAGGCCGGCTCCTCCACCACAGGTGATGTCACTGCCCTTCCAAGGCTTTCCACAGGCCCTACCCTACCAAGGCTACGGCTACCCAGGTGGTCCAGCAGCACAGGCAGCCCTTCCCAGTCCAGGCACAGGTACATCGGACGCCACTGGTGCCACTAATGCCACCGATGCCTCCCACACCACCGATGCCACCCACGCCAGTCCTCACCCAGCTGCAGACCAGACAGCCCCACTACACTGCTCCTTCCTCCACCCCACAGCCAAGCCCGGCCTCAGTACATCTGTCATCGGTCCTGTGTCTGACATGCCAGGTCCTGGATGAAGGGCCTCTCAACCTCACTGGGCTGAGCCAGCTTTCTGAGAGCTTCCTCAACACACCGTCCCCTGTTGTCCTCTCGGGGCCAGGCACCCCAGTGGCGCTTCAGACCAGCACTCCAGCAGCAGCCACCTCCACAGCACCTGGACCCTTCACCCCTGAGACTGGGCACGCCTCCGAGTGACCAAGAAGACTGCCAGAAACTGGGTGGCTACCTGTTGACTTTATTTTTGCTTTGGACACTTGACTTGGGTCATTTTTCTTTTACAGCTTGTTATTAATAAAGATTATCTTTATTTCACACACTTGCTTCATTTATTTTATTAAATAAAGTCTTGGTGGAAACTTTTAGAAATGGTTTAAGCCTTTGCATGCTTGTGGGATGGGTAAGGATAGCAGTGGGATGGGCAGGGATACCTGTGGGATGGATAATAGCTGTGGGATGGGCAGGGATACCTTTGGGATGGGTTAAGATAGCAGTGGAATGGGCAGGTATACCTTTGGGATGGGTTAAGATAGCAGTGGGATGGGCAGGGATACCTTTGGGATGGGTTAAGATAGCAGTGGGATGGGCAGGGATACCTTTGGCGTGGGTAATAGCTGTGGGATAGATAAACCTCCAGTGCAAGCATAGTGGGACTGTATGGTCCACCCTCCCAGGTGCCACACCTATGGCCCTTTATTATCAGTAATAATGTAATCATTCATCCACACATGTCAACATAAACACAACTCTTTATTAAATGCCCTGTTCATTGTAGGCCCACCCAACATACATGGCCCAATCTCATCAGTGTGATGAGACAGGCTGAAGGAAGCATCCATTAATCATTTATCATCCTGTCTTGCCACTCCACTGTTCCTGCTGGGGAGTTGCACCAGTGTCTCAGGAGGTTGCGCTGCTTCTTCCCTTCACGTGAAGCTCTGTTGGGGCCTTGCACATCCTTAGTGTCTATCAGGTTTCGTCCTTGCCTCCAGTCCCCAGGCTCCATGTCCCCATTGCCTTGTTGGAGGTCCACGAGCCTGTTCTGCAACACTGGGTAGTGGGTGCGCATGAGATTGTGCAGGATGCAGCAAGCTTCCACGATCCTCCTCACGGTCTGTGGGCGATGCTGCATGGTGGTGAGAAGTACCTGGAACCTGTTGGCCAGGATGCCAAAGGCGTTCTCCATCACCCGCCTTGCCCTGGACAGCCTGTAGTTGAAGATCCTTTCTTCACGGGTGAGGAGTCTGGAAGTGTAGGGCTTCATGAGGTAGGTTCTGAGGGAGAAGGCGTCATCCCCCACGATGAAGTAGGGCACATGTTGAGTGTCGTTGGGCAGGGGTTCTGGATCTGGGAAGCCCAAGATGAGTTTGCGTTCCAGCCCCTCCTTGAGGTGACTGGCATTGTATACCTGGGCACCTGAAGCATGATGTGTATGAACTTGTGGTCAGCATCGAACATGGCGAAGAGGATGATGCTGAAGAAGCCCTTGTAGTTGAAATAATTGGACCCCGACTTGGCTGGAGCTTTGCTGGCCACGTGCTTCCCATCTATGGCTCCAACAGTGTGGGGGAAGTTCCATCTCTGATACCACTGCTCTGCAACTTTCTTCCATCCTTCTTCAGTGGAGGGGCACTGGAGGAGCTCCACCAGGTATTCTTCGATGATGGCCTGCACCACTTCTCTGACCACAATGCTGATGATGTTGTGTGGCACCCTCCAGCCGTACTGCATGCTCCTGTAGATGGTCCCTGAGGCCAGGTGGCGCAGAGTGAGTGCCACCTTGAGCCCAGGTTCCAGGCTGGGCCGGAAGTTGGTGCTCTGCTTGGTCAACCTGGGTCTCAGCCGCTCCACAACTTCATCAAACATGGCTGGAGGCATCCTCATGAAGTTCTGGAATGCACGAGTGTCTTCATTCCTCAGCTCCACCATCAGCTTGTTGTACAGTCCATACTCTGCTCTTCTCCTGATCCATCTTCGGACCCAGACACTTCTTGGATGCCTCCTTTTCTTCCTGTAGAACAGTTGAAAGAGCCTGTAGATGGCTTCGCACTGTTGCAAAACGATGGTGGCTACCAAAAGGACTGTGTTACAATCCATGGTGGACATGACTGGATGCTGTGGAAGAACAAGAGCCAGATGAAGACTGAAGAGATCTGCACAGCAGGGCTGCTGGACTGAAAGTGAGATCCAGGTGAGTTGCTCCCCCTTTTTATAGGCAATATAGGTTTTCCACTGTGTGTCCTTTTGCATCCTCTAGGCATCCTCTAGACATCCTAAATATCTGAGATAGGTCTCGGATCTCTGAGAACGTTTTTTCCGTTTTAAATGCTTTCTTTGCGAGCTGCATCTGCTTTCATCCTTTCTCCGTCCGTGCTACTAACGCTGTGCGTCCGTCCCGCATCCGTTTCGCTTCCTCCCTGTGTCTGTTTTCCGCTGGAGCAGATTTGAGTTGCGCGGATGCGCAGCGGATGCCTAGCGGATATAGCGGACGCGTAACGGATGACAACGGATGTAGAATGGATGTTCCCCGTATACGTTGCAGATGCAGAACGGACGCGTTGGATACATTTTCCTCTCAAAAAGTTTTGAGCAGCTCAAAACTTTTTCAGCGGATGGAACCTCAGTCGACGGATGCTGGACAGATAGAGAGGATGAAAAACATATGCAGTGAGTACAGAACGGATGAATCGCATTAACCAATGGATGGCAAGTGTTTCTCTCCGTTTTACATCCTCTTTCCATCCGTTGGTGCAGTGTGACATGGGCTTAAGTAGCTATTTTTCAGGTAGCGTGGGTGTGACTTTGTATAAATGTTTCAAAAGATTAATGCATTCAGTTGTATAACTGTATCTTAGGAAATTGTTACTGTATCTTAGGAAATATCTTAGAAAATGTTAGGTCATTTCCAAACAACCTGATGGATCAAGCGGAAAGTCAATCCATATAGCAAAAGTCATCATGGAAGGGAACTGTGTTCACTGCTGGCTCATATTTAGCTGGTTGTCCACTAAGACTCCAAGATCCCTCTCACAGTTACTGCTATTGAGCTTAATTTCACCCAGTCTATATGTGTACTTTTGGTTTTTCTTGCCTAAGTGTAGGATTTTACTTTTCTCTATATTGAATTTCATTTTATTAGATATGGCCCAGTGTTCTGGTTTCATTATGTTCTGTTGCTTGTGTTTGTGTTATGTTGAATTCGAGTATGACATGGTCACTCTCACCCAAGGTTCCTGCAGTTTCAACTTCCTCTATCACTTCTTCTTTGTTTGAAAGAATTAAGTCCAGCATGGCTGTCCCTCGAGTTTCACCCTCTATCTTTTGGACAACAAAGTTGTCAGCTAGGTTGGTTAGGAACTTATTTGATTTCTCACTTGGAGCAATTAGTTTTCCAGTTGATACCAGGATAATTGAAGTCTTCCATTATAATTGTTGTATGTTTCCTGCATATGTTTGTTAGTTGGCTGGCAAAAAGGACATCTATTTTTCTGCTTGATTGGGTGGCCTATAATATACACCTATGGCCATGTCATTCTTTTTTTTCTTTTATATTGACCCATATGCATTCTAGCAGGTTTTCCTCTTTGGTTTCATGCATTTCTGTAGCAATATAGTGGTCTTTTACATACAGTGCAACTCCACCTCCTCTTATATGGGGTCTGGTGTTGTTGTTTTTTTTGGAATAGTTTGTATCCTTCTACCAGTATGTTCCAATCATGGATTTCATCCCACCAAGTTTCTGTTATTCCAACTATATCATATTTACCTTCATGTATTCGTAGTTTGAGTTCACCCTGTTTGTTCCCCAGACTTTGTGCATTTGTATATAGGCACTTGAGATCTTTATGTCTGACACTGTATTTACTGTCTACATAACCTGTGTTGTGCCTGCCTGGCCCTAATTTCTTGCCACCTGTTTGATTAGTGCACTCACTATTAAATGCTTGGTTTTGGTTGGCATCAAGGTTGATAATCTTACCTGCACAAATATCTATTTTGCATGCACTGGTATCCTTATTAGTTTTAGGCTGCTGGGGACAGAGGTGTTCTGAATCCATTAATTATCTGTTCCCGCTGTTCAGTTTAAATGTTTATCCAGGAAATCTGTGAATTTAATGCCAAGTAACTCAGTCCCTTTCTTTGATGGATGCAAGCCATCTCTTTTGTACAGTTTTTCATTGGACCAGCTGCGGACATCATGACTAATAAAACCAAAGCCTTCCCTTTTACATCACTCCTTTAGCCACACATTAAACTCTGCTACATGCTGCCCTTTCCCTTTTTGTTCCCTGTATACTGGTAGAACCTCTGAAAAGATAAGCCTACAGTCCATATTACTAAGTTCATACTCTAAGCTCTGGAAGTCTTTCTGAACAGAAAGTACATCCTTCTGGGACCGATCATTTGTATCAAGATGTATAATAGCATCAACATCACAGTCCTTGCTGGCATTCTTGACTATCTTAAGAATACGCTTCTTGTCTTTGCTGGCAGTAGCACCTAGTAGACACCTGACCTCTTTCAAAGCCTCAGTATTCTTTCCTAAATTTACATCCCTTACAACTGAGTCCCCAACCAGAAGGTGGCTTCTCTTTTTGAATGCCTTGCTCTTCTTGTGTGACTGGTGTGTAATACCTGATTCTCACTTTCTCCTTTCCAAAGTAAGTTCTTCTTCTAGGACCATGATCCCCAGCTTACTTAAGTTATCATTGTCACAACTACCTTGACCTGTCACTTTAGTGTCCCTATGAAGGTCAGCAAGGGCATTGTATCTGTTCTGCTAGGGCAAAGCAAAAGTTTTGTGTTTATGGTCCACAGCTCTCACCCTGCCAGATCCCACGGTTGTCCATACTGCCCTTTTCCTGTAAGATCTTTGTGGTAGTGGGTGCTGGTAGCATGGCAGCTCAATAGATGGCTGGACTGAGTACTTAATTTCTGCTTGGAGAGCATTTTCAGAAAGCAGTTCCTTTTGGTAACTTGTATGTGGTAATTAAAATTAACTTTTATTATCATGTCATACTGTCTGTCAGTGACTGATAGAACACATTTCTTGATTGCCTTAATAAAGAACAAGAGGAAATTCCATGCTGCACTAATGAAAAGGGATCAGTGATTCACACCATCCTTTGTAGAAAATGGAATATGCTTTTCATGTATTGTTCCTAATTGAAAACTGTTTATTAAGGATCAAAAGCCAAAGCCAACAGAAAGCGAAGATTTAGGAACAATGTCAATATAGCTCTTGTCAAGAAAAGAATGGGTTGATATGACTAATTTATCAATAATTTTCACTCAAGGTATTAATGATTAAGTTCAAATTATTATATACTTTGGGATGTTTACACAAAAATCCAGGCCAGAAACATATTAACAAGAGAGATCAGAGCAGCAAAAAGAAGCTACTCTGAAAAGTTAAAGAATGAATTCTCAAAAATGAACCAGCAAACATGGAGAGTATAAATAGAATTGGTCCTAGAACACTGACCTGGGAGACACCACTGTTGACAGGTACAGAATTTGATAGGACAACTCCCAATTTTGACCATTTGTTGTCTGTTTGACAGGAATGCTTCTATGTGGTTATGCAGGTGTCCAGAGATACCATAAGATTTTAGTTTTATGAGCAGTTTGTCATGTACTACTGAATCAAAAGCTTTACAGAAGTCTGTGTAGATTGCGTCTATTGCTTTGCCCTGATCTAGTTGTGTAGTCCATATGTTTTTGCAGTGTAAGAGTTGCAGATTGCAGAGTAGTTTTTTTCTGAAACCAAATTGTTTATTCGAGAGTAGGTTGTTTGTCTCTCAGTGGAGGATATTGGATTGGTTAATAATTGATTCCATGATTTTACAGGTGATGCAGGATAAAGAGATTGGTCTGTAATTTTCAACTAGGGTGGGGTCTCCCTTTTTGAAGATGGCAATGACTGTGGCTTGTGACTATAGTTTTTGTCAAGGAGCTGGTCCTGAAAGATTTTTCGAAGATGATGTTTAGAGGTTCAGCTATGGCAGTGGATAGCTTTTTTAAGAAGTAGGCACGTATTCCGTCCGTTCCAATAGATAGAGATGGTTTCAGTTTGCGTAGTGCTTTTTCAACATTGTCCACTATAAAATCGATATGTATTAGATCATTGTAGTTTTCTGTGGTCCAACTAGGAAATACTGGGCATGATCCTTTGCTGTTTACAAATACTGAGCCAAGGAATGTGTTAAAGAGGTTGGCTTTAATAGTGTCATCGTTGCCGTCTTTACCATTAGGTCATTTCAGGGGTGGGATAGACCTTGAGTCTTTTAGTTTGTTGTTTACAAAATAGTAGAAAGCGTGGGTGGAATTGGTGTGTAGAAGGTTTTCCTCTTGTTTAATGTGATATTTGGTGCATTCAGTCTTTATTTGATGGCATAAATTTTTGTACCGGCTTTTGAAATTGGCAATGTGACCAGATTTGTTTTTCCGCCAAAGTGATCTCTTTTTGGATTGAAGCTTCCTTATTGTTAGGGGTAATTTGGGTTTTTTCCGGTTTTTGGAGTTGTTATTGGTATATACAGTTTAATTACTCTTTTGACTTCAAGTAAAAATATGTTGTAAGGTTTTCAACAATATTGCATCCAGTGAATAGAAATTGCCAATCAAGGGATGAGAGATCATTGTCCATAAGATCATAATTGCCTTTTTTGAAGTTATAACTGGGGATCACATCATAGTGTTGATTTTTGTGTGGGTGTATGTTGAGACAAAAGTCAATCATGCTGTGATCACTGTTGGAAAAGGGTTCTTTAATTTGTATTCCGTAAATTGAATTCAAACTATTGCAGAAGATGAGATCAAGGCAGTTGTTAAGTCTAGTATTGTTGGTTACTAGTTGTTCCAGTCCCAGGTTTGTAACAGCATTGTAGAAGGTTGCATGTATGGGTTCAGTTTTACATTCATTTAGGGTCCAGTTAATGTGAGGTAGATTGAAGTCACCAAGAAAGATAAAAGTGTGGGCAGGATGTTGCCCATGTTTGTAGTGAATTTAGCTTGTTTATATGTTCAATGTCATAATCAGGGGCTCTGTAATATAGTAAGAATCAAAATGTGATATTTAAGGACAGTACACAGACGATGGTCTCAGGAAGAGCAAGCTCTTGGGTAACTTGAATGTTTTTTAGATGTAAGTACATTTTATAGAATATAGCAACACCACCTCCTCTACGGATTTCACAGATTTCATGATCGGAAAACATGATAGTCTCTTACTGTGGTCATGGAGTCAAGGAGAGATGCATTGAGCCATGTTTCACAGACAAATATGATGTCGAATTTAGCCATATTTAGGAAGAGGAGAAATTCAGGTATTTTATTCACAAGGCTTTTTGCATTGAGTAGCTTGCATTTAAGGACAGTTGTAGTTGGAATTGAGGTAGTTCGGGGTATGTGTGCCTAGTTTTGAGTGATGGTGGGTTGGAGGACGTAGGGTTGGATGTGGAGTTGTGGGTTGTGTGACTTACTTTTGATACAATCAGCGCAGTAATCAATGAAGAGATCCTTCTCTCCATTGTCTAGATGTCTTTTTGAGTTCCTTG
Source organism: Laticauda colubrina (assembly GCA_015471245.1). Classification (NCBI taxonomy): domain Eukaryota; kingdom Metazoa; phylum Chordata; class Lepidosauria; order Squamata; family Elapidae; genus Laticauda; species Laticauda colubrina. Next base: position 15,137,639 of record BLBF01000063.1, on the reverse strand, counting down.
TGGAGTTCACAGGAGTGAATTCTTTGCAGTATGGATAAGTTTGGTCTTGAGCAAAGTTTTTTGTGGTTGGGATTGGTTTTTCCAATGGCATTTATTGTATGAATGAATATGCATTTGCTGGACTCATTTTTGCAAACAACTCTACAAAATTTTGGGGCCACGTAGCCATCATTGTATTGGACTCAGGACCATCTCTGGTTACTTCAATGATATCTTCAGGAGAGATGTTCATTGTATTTGAGTTGCTTTATGATATTATGAACTTTGGTGATGGCATCTGATTCATTGGTGTTTTCAAGACCAAATAAGATGGCATTTGGACATTTCTGATCACGTTCAATGGTGTCTCTCATGAGTAAGGAGATATCATTTGTGGAATTATTTGACGGGACAGTAATTATTTGTGATTGTGGTTTGGTGGTTATTTTTGGTTGTAGTTGTGATTGAAGTTGAGGTAGCAGTTGTGGTAGTGGTTGTTGGGTTGGGATTTGATTTTGAGTTGATAGGTAGTCACTTATCAGTGCTGTATTTTTTTTTCAAGAGAAATTAGGCTTTCTTGTATAATTGTTTCAAAATGTGTTGCTAAGCATTTTTCTATTGAGTGCATGAGTGATTCTATGCCATCAACTCTGTCAAGCAGGTACTTGGTTTGTTTAGCTTAGGAAAACATGATGGACATAGACAAGGGAAAGTATCTGATGCTTTTAAGAGATCAGCTAGGTCTTTGTTTAAGTAGGCAAGGTGGACTTGATTGTCACATAGCTAACATTTGATGTTATTTTCGCTTTCGTTGATGGTTTTAAGGCATCTGAAGCATGTACAGGAGTCTGGAAGGTCATTGGTAGACCTTTTTTTGTTGTTGTTTGGTAGTGGAGGATTTGGGGTTTCTGGAGTTTCTGGCTGGCATGGTCAATGACAATAGTACACTAAACAATTACAATAGCTAATTAATGTGATAGGTAGACAGTTACTTTATGAATGTTGGTAATTAATAAATGTTAATTGATAAGTTTGAAAACAAATCAAAAGTAAGGTTATTTATTACTAAAAATCAATCAATCAACTTATTATTAAGAATCAATCAATCAATCAATAAACTAGATAATGATACAGTATTAAATCTCTATCAGTTCAATGAATCAGTAAATTAGTGGTCATTTAACAAGTAATTATTATACTATTATATGATAAATCAATGATTATAGACAAAGCATTATCTATAAATATTTGGTCTTGAGTTACTGAAATAGTGGAGGTAGTATAGTGTTGGAGATTTGTGGTGAAAAGTTTGTTTGCTTTTCCTTAAAGCCACGTTAGTCATTAGAACATAACCTTAAGGTCCCGTGTTGAAGCTTCCCAATATTATGAATCCTAATTTGCTTAAGTTAATGCATCCTTATGAAATTGCTGGGAGATGTCACCTATTAATTAATTATTCGCCCTTTAAATATGGTCCATACTTTGGGAGATTCATGGATGCTTCTTCATCAGTGGATGGAAACCATGGCCCAGCATTGGTTGCAGTGTCCTAGTGACTGGGGTAGCCTTTATCATCATCTGGTTGGATAACTGTAATTCCGCATGTGGTTTCTTTTCAAGATAACCTGGAAGCTACAACTGGTACAGAATGCAGTGCCCAGACTGCCATTGTCACAATCTCACTACAGCAGAGAAACACTGATTTTAAGACCACTGAGTTGACTGTCAGTAGGTTTCCAGGCCAATTCAGAGTGTTGATAAAGCCATATACAGTTTGATATAAAATTGACATGGGTTAGAGATATAGGAAAAAGAGAGGTCGGGAGGGAGAGAGAAAGATTTTGCTAGACTTTTGGATTCAACAATGTATTGACAAGATGAGATAGAATGAAATGTGTGTGTGTGTGTGTGATTCTGTTTGAAGAAACACTCCTCCATTTTCAAAATTCCCACCACCATTTTAAACTGTTACATTCATTACCAAAAATCAGTTTGAATGTACATTTTATTTCATTATCCCATACCAATCTGTTGAAGTATTTTGAACAAACCATACCCACCTGTTGCAGTACTTTTTTTCACTTAAAGTATGTTCTTGGATCAGGAGTATAGCTTTTCTTATCTAGAAACCCTGTTATATTTATTTCATATTATTTCCACAAGCATTTCATTAGTCACTTGATTATTTTCCAGTTTTCTAAAACTGAAATCTATACTTTAAACCATGAGATTGGTTATTTAATTTGTTACCTGACCTTCTGTTCCAAGGAAAAGGGTGTTGTGATGATAATACTGAGGATATTTTCCAACTGCAATTAGAAAAAGAGAAAACAAAGTGAAAGAGCCATTAAGATGACAAATGAAAAAGCTGGATATATTCTATTATTACAGGTTCATTTGCCATAAGGAGGAACAGGAACAGGGAAAGAAGGGTATTTCCTTTCTTGACTTCACAATCAGCCATAAAGTATTAACCCTTTTAAAAATGACTTCAAAAGTATCTAGGTAAAAGAGCTTACCTTATAAAATTCTTCATATGTTTAATTATTGTATATATAATTCAATGCATATAATATAGTTTCTTAAGGATATAATTGGCCTTCAGATGGGTGGTAAGGGGGTGGGAGCTCCAAATGTTTGCCATCTTGTTGTTGTTAGTTGTGAAGTCATGTCTGACCCATTGCAACCCTATGGACAACGTTCCTCCAGGCCTTCCTTTCCCCTACCATCTCCTGGAGTTCATTTAAGCTCACACCTACTGCTTCAGTGACTCCATCCAGCCATGTCATTCTCTGTCATCCCCTTCTTCTATTGCCTTCAATCTTTCCCAGAATTAGGCTCTTCTCATTAGGTGGCCAAAGTATTTGAGTTTCAACTTCAGGATCTGGCCTTCTAAAGAGCAGTCAGGGTTGATCTCCTCTAGGACTGACCGGTTTTATCACCTTTCAGTCTAAGAGACTTGCAAGAGTCTTCTCTAGCATTTGCCATCTTAGCACCCCCATTATCAATAAAGGAGAATATTTGTAGCTCAGGATTTAAATGAAGGGTCTTTGGTGCTGTCTGAGCTTGGTTTGTTTTTTTCCCCAGATACTTCATTACCAAACTAGATAACATCATCAGTGCTAGTAAGGAGTGTTGTTTGCTGTTAGTTTATATTTTTGTGTCTTGCCTGTCTGTCTATGTGGGTAGATGGGGGCAGTCTTAGGGATTCTTTGGTTGGCCAACAAAGAGCCATTAATAAATAGCCCAAACAAAAAATCCCGCAGACCACCCCCATCCACACAGACATACAAGACATTAGAATATAAACTGACAGCAAACAGCACTTTTTACTAGTACTGATGATGTCTTAGGGGAACATCTACTTAGGGGAACATCTGCAAAGAAAAAAAGCAAGCTCATAGGGCACCAAGGACCCCTCAACCCTCAATATCTCTTATCATTGGCTGGGCTGGCTAGGATGCCATGCAATTGGAATTCACCAATTTATGGAGTGCAGTAATGAAATTTGGAAGAGGAGGAAAAGTATTAATTGACTCGATTCTAGTAATTTTTATATCAAGTCAAATAATGAAAGAAGACAATGGCACTTGTATTAGAAAAATTGCATCACTTTTTGAGAGATTATTCTTCATCAAAATAATGTAAATTATTTTTGCTAAAATAGGTGAACAATAAACTAAGTATTTGCTTATTTAAGTTATGTAGTCAAGTTGAAATGTACTTAGATATTTTTACCCCATAGAAAACACTTGGAATTCATGCCTCTTTTTCCTCCCCTTCTCTGTCACTATGGGTGTTTAAAAATACATGTGCATGCAATGTGCTTTTATAAATTGGAAGCCTGAAGGCCAAAGTGGTTGGGTTTTTTACTACATATAAGGTATTCTTCTAGCAGTTGAGCACAGGACAAAAATGTTTTTAAATAAGTAAATATTAACTTTAAATAAGCAAAAATTAACTTCAGCCAGTGGAGAAATCCAAGGATTTAGCCTTAAAATTCCATTTACATTAACCAGGTAAGTTTTATTTTGGAAAGGCTAAATGGTTTAGTTTTGAGGGAAGATTTGTTTTTCTTTATTTAATTTAAGATATTATTAAATCAGATTTCAAAACAAATATATCCCAGGGCACCTTATAAAACATTTTAAAGACTTAGTTCTGAAAAAAAGTAGACAATGTTTTGTATGTGGCCAGCGTAATCATGTCAGTAACTCTGGATTTGAATATTGAGTAATCAAGTCAGATTGATTTTGCACTTTAGTATTCTCTATGAAATAAAACAATCTTTTCTTATTTGCTCCCAAGTGACAATTTGTATGTGATATGGGAAATGCTATACTTTAATGTGAATACATTTTTAAAAAGTATTACTAAAGAGTGTGGAAAATATTAAAAAGGGACACAATAAGGTTTAGTTTTAAATCTCTGTGTTAGGTATCCTTATGATTTATATTGACTGTTTCCTATTATGATTTGATTGCTTATTGTACCGTATGACTATTAAGTGTTGTACCTTATGATTCTTGACTCTTGACGAATGTATCTTTTCTTTTATGAATACTGAGAGCATTTTGCACCAAGACAAATTCCTTGCCAATAAAATATTCTATTCTATTCTATTCTATTCTATATTACTGCATTGAGATGAATTGAAAAAATGATCAAATTTTGCTCTTTGAATATAACAGTCAATTTAAGGAAGCTGTTCAGATACATGTTAATATGATAAATAAAGTTGCTTTCTCTCTTTTGGATTTACAATGTAGAAGGAAAACACTGCAAATTTGCCAGTAAGGGCAAAGAAGCAGTAGAATAGAAATTCATCTAAAATTCCCTTGATATTAAATTCAGGCACAAAATATTGTGTATTACAATCTTGTTTTGTTTTATTTCTTAACTGATGAGGATGCATATAAGGGCTACCAGGTGCAAAAATCAGGATGACCAGCAGATGAAAATAAAGATATGTACATAGGAAACTTTTGTGCCATCCAGCAGGCAACCCAGATCAGATAGCTATAATACATTTAAATAATTTTCTTTACTCACATATCTGTTTAGGCCAGGGCTGGTCATAGATGTTTTGGCACTCTAGGCAAAGTCACATCCTGGCGTTTCTTATGGTTTGACTCAGCTTCTGAGTTTGCTAAGAATTTCAAAAATGATGTCCTTTGTTTCTTATTTCTTTGACATTTGAAGATTTACAGTTGTGATTTTTCAACTCTGGGCCATTTTTTTCACCCTATATACATTCTAAGTATAAGTACATCACCGTCCCTTTTTATTATATGTCAACAACTCCAGGAAGTTTTATTTAATCCTTGAACTGGCACACGAACAGAATAAGACATTACTATTTTTCTATTTTGTGTGTGTTTGTCAGAAATCTTTTCAATTTTGGTGCTCCCTAAACTTTGGTTTCCCTAAATTGATATCTACTAGGCCTTAGCCTATAGGCAGTCCAGTTTAGGCAATAGAAAACAATAAACAAGCGATATTGTGATTGTTTCTAGCTTCAACAACTTGTCACATTTTTAAATAGAATGTGATGGTAGTATCATATTTCTTGTGACTAGGGAAAATAAGAGCATAATTATATTATTCAGAAATTTTAAAAACAGCTAACTAAGGTTTTGCTTTTGTGAAGCTGGTGTTTTTACTTCAGTGAAGATCTTCTGTCCCCATTTTTCCCATAGATACCATTTACTCAGGAGAAATTGGAACAAAGAAAAAGGTTAAGAGACTGCTAAGTTTTCAGAGATACTTCCATGCATCAAGGCTATTGCGTGGAATCATACCACAAGCCTCGCTGTACTTATTGGATGAAGACTACCTTGGTCAAGCAAGGGTAAATAGCAATCTATTCTATCAAGTTTGGTTCTTATAATCAAGCTGCATTTGGACTCTCATTCCTAGTTTAACCATAATTTGATTGATTGATTGATTGATTGTTATCCTGTCTTTCTTATTTTTATGAATAATTCAAGGCAGCAAACATACCCAATATCCAGTGGCAGTATGCTACTGGTTCGAACCGGTTTCACCAAACCGGTAGTAAAAAAAAAAAAAAAAGCCTCTGACTATCAGCTGAGAAGAGGAAAAAAAGCCTCAGCTGAGAGGAGAAATAAGAGAAAAGTTCAGGAACGGCCCTCCTACTCTTCTTTATCCTCTCAGCTGATTGGCGCTACAGGCCTCAGTTGGCGTGGGGAAAGCTGTGCGTGCGCATTAGGCAAAACACGCCCATGAAAGCCATGCCCACTGAACTGGTGGTAAAACAATTTGAATCTCACCACTGCTCATATCCCTTCCTCCTATTTTCCCCACAACAACAACCCTGTGAGGTGGGCTGGGCTGAGAGAAAGTAAATGGCCCAAAGTCACACACCTATCTTTCATGCCTAGAACGCAGGGTCCCCCAGTTTCTATGTTGGTGCCTTAACCATTGGACCAAACTGGGAATAATGAGAAGCTTCCTGTTACGTTTGAATGAAAATGAGAACAAAGCAGCATGAAAGAGTTTTGCAAACACGGAGATTAATGCCAAGAAGTCACAGTTAGGATTTGATTATCTGAATCGGGCGTACGATGTATTATTAATTTAATCTGTCTGCCATATAGGCAAGATTGATTCTAAGGCAGGCTAGCTGAAAGAAGTTGACAGAAAAAATATTAATACTGTAGAGTACAATCTTGTACACGTCAATTCAGAGGTCTTTCTTATTAAACTCTCGAAGTGTAGAATTGTAGTTTTCATCTATAGCAGCATCATATCCAAGTAAAACTGTCCTGGGATAAATTAAAGCCTTTCAACCAAGTCCCTTTATCTGTTTTAACTGTTTTAGATATGTAACAGGTAGTCCTCAACTTACAACCATTCATTTAGTGGCCATATGAAGTTACAATGGCAGTGGAAAAAGTGACTTATGACTGGTTTTCACACTTCTGGCCATTGCAGCATCCCATGGTCATGTGTTCAAAATTCGGGTGTGTGGCAACTGGCATGTATTTTTGACTGTTGCACAATCGCAGGGTCATGTGATCACCAGATTCTCTTGACATGATTTATTTTAACAACTGCAGTGATTTACTTAACAGTTGTGGCAGAAAAGTTTATGCTGTGGGGAAAAACTTACTTAGCAACTACCTCACTTAGCGACAGAAATTTTGGGTTCAACTGTCATAAATCAAGGACTACCTGTATGATGGAACAACATTGCAGTATTGATTTCTATTAGTTCCCATCAGGATAGTTAATACTAGATAGATTTATCTGTAGATCCCAGCTAAGTTCAGGAATTAGTTGATGAGACACATTGTCAGGATTCGTACAGTGCAGTGTGAAAATAATTTATTGTTGCTGATATATGTCTTCTCAGGATTAAGCTTTGGATCTGTCTCCTTAAGAGTTATTATAAACCACCCAGAGTTTGGAGTGGTATGGCCTACTGATAATTTCATATATTTTGATTCAGTATCAGAACTCAAGTATAAATCAGAATGACAAACCAAATATAGATTGTTCACATCTTACAAGCAATATTTAGTGACTGTTTGAAATTACAGTGGCACTGAAAAAAAAGTGAATTACATCGCACTTAGAACTGCTGCCACATCCTTTAGTCACATGATCAAAATCCAGGCACTCGGCAACCAGTACGCTGTTAACTATGATTGCATTCTCAAGAGGTCATATGAGATCACCATTTGTAACCTTCCCAGCTGGCTTCTGTGACAAGTAAAGCCAATGGGGGAAGCCAGATCTGCCTAATGACTGCATGATTTGCTTAACAACTGTCATGACTTGCTTAGCAACTATGCCAAAAGAAGTTGTAAAATTGGGTCTAATTCATTTAACAACCACCTTGCTTAACAGTGGAAATTCTGGTCCCGATTTTATGACTCAGGACAATGTGTGAACCCTGCTGCTGTCTAGCCAAAACCTGTTTTATTTTTAAGCCAAAATTCCTTCCCCAGTTCTGGCAGATTTCCCTCCTTTCAAATGTTTGTGGACTGTTTTCTCCATCGCACAAATTTAGGCATTTTAAGTAAGCTCAGGCATTAACTACAATTTACATTATTCATTCTTAAATAGGGGTTAGGCATCTCAAAGCCTATCAACCCCATGCAACTCAAAGCCTATCAACCCCATGTAATCTCAAAGTCTTTGTTTTATGCCCCAAAACCTCCCTAAATAAAATGTGTAAAGCTTTCAAAAAAGTTGGGACTCTTAATGGCAAGACCTTGTCAAACAATCTGAAGATATAAAAGGGGGGAAATCGCTTCAGTTGCTACATGTTGTCATAACATGATCACATTCTTCTACCTGCTCAGAATTGGAGGGGGGGGAATAACTCTTATGTAACTTAAAGTTGTGCAGCTTCTAGATTAAATGGCCCTGTCACACTGCCCAACGGATGCAAAACGCTAGTAAAAAGAACACAACGGACGAGAAAAATGTTCCATCCGTTATTATCCGTTCTCAAAAGGGGCAAAAATTTACATAACCAGAGCGGATAACACGGAAAGGAACGGACGCGGAGAGGACGTAGAGCGGATAGAAAACGGATGCGGAACAGAAGCCTAGCAGATGGCACATCCGCTAGGCTTCCGGGGGACCTCAGC
>BLBF01000063.1:15107692-15122399 GCA_015471245.1 Laticauda colubrina | reverse complement strand
AAAAAAAATCTGATAAGTTCTCACCCTAGTTGGAGAGAAATTAATGGTCTGGTACAAGTTTTGTGGGACTTGGGCAATTCTAAACATTTTTTGGCCCAAGGTGGATTGAGAGAAAGTGTATTAACAGTCCAGAAAAACTTGATAGTGTTTGGTCTTGGGTCTTTTGTCAGTGTTTTGAAAACTTGAAACTAACCAGTATTTCCTGATTTCAGATAAATGAAGTCTGATTTGTTTACAGTTGGAGATAGATGCTTCCAGATTCTTTTTTGCAGAAATGCCAAGAGAAACAAAAGGCAAATGGAAAGCCTACAAGTGTAAAATTTATGCCAGTTCATGACCATAATACAGAGTTTAATATTACAGTCAAACTGGGCCATTAAAGCAGTAGATGAATAATGCCAATCTGCATTTGCTGAAAAAGCAAATTATTGGAGAAAGATGTTAGCAGGCTGAAGAGAAAAGAGACGTGTTTAAGAGTTCTTTGTACCTAATTCATTCCTACAAATGTGCTTTGAGATATTTTTCTCACTTACCTGAAGTTCAACATGCTGGGACAGAAATTTTAAAAAAATAATTAACAGAGAAGACCTGCAAAAAAAAAAAGGGGGGAGGGTGGCACTCTTTCCTCTATTGATTCTCTTTTTAAATATACTATTCTCCATGGTATTTCCCATTGCCATTAGCAAGATAAGCAGAATCCTCAGTATACCTTAAACATTACTAACATTCTTCACCTGAGATATCATTGGTCACATAAAATATTTGAAACATTCAAAACTTGTTATACTATACAGCTGCTTGTAACTTAGATACAACCTTTTGTCTTTTCCCCTGGTACTTGAAAGATAATACAACCCAGTGGTCAATAAGGTAAAATGATTGTAGGTGAAAAGGCCCAGTGGAAACAAAAGAGGAAAATAGAAAATGGAAAAAAAAATTGTATTTATTCCCAACAGAAATGAAAAAGCTACAACAGTTCTGGAAAATTGTATTTTTTAAGATTATTCAATTCCCCCAATCTCTTTCTTTTACATCTGTCCTGAGTACATGTGCTTTTTTTATGCACATAATACAAATACAGCACTTTTTTCAATAAATATTAAAAAACTACTTTCTAGCCACTGCCTCCCAAAAACCACGAACTGAACTTCACAGAATAGATGCCTGAATTAAAATATCATTGCTTGTTTCCCAAAGTTATACACTATATCTGGTCTAAGACTCTGATTTATTTATTTGCTTATTTGTTTGAATTTATTGTCCTCCCAACTCCAATAGACTCTGGGGGCATATAAAAGTAGAAAAGAACATTAACAACGCATATACACATCAAATCAGAAAGCCCAGACTAAAATAAACTTACGAACAGCAAAAATCAAATAAAACAGAACAAGGTCCCCAGTCAAACAATAAACTTCAAGCCCAAACCAGATTTTCAGAGCTTTCAGGAACCTTATTCTTCATCTTATTTTTGTCTGTTTCATTGTATTGTTATGTTTACATTTTTATCATTTTTTTCTGTTTTACTGTTGTAAGCCACCCAAGGCGAGATGAGCTACAAACAAATTTAACAAATAAGTAGAAGGTCCTTGCAAACTTTATCTAGTCCCTAATAGAACTACATCTACATGGAAAAAAAGAAGCAGTGGGGTACCCCAAGATTCTATCTTAGGCCCAGTACTCTTCAATTTCTTCATAAATGATTTCAATGAAGGAATTTAAAGGGAAGTCATCAGATTTGCAGACAATACCAAGCCAGCAGGAATAGCCAACACCCTAGAATATTTTTGTTTGTTTGTTTGTTTGTTTGTTTGTTAAACATGCACAAGATAACAAGTATAAGTATGAATATAAACAAGAACAAAGGGAGTAAATACAGGTAAATGGGGACAGTAAGACAGGGACAGTAGGCATGCTGGTGTGCTTATGTACACTTAGGCAAGAAAGCCAAAATGTGCAGATATAAAATAAGTGATACTTGGCTCAATAGCAATAACTGCAGGAAGATCTTGGAATCCTAGTGGACAGTCACTTAAATATGAGTCAGCAGTATGCTACAACCACCAAAAAAGTCAATGCAATCCTAGCTGGAATTAACAGAGGAATAGAATTAAGTTAACATGAAGTATTTATAATGCTTTATAATGTCTTGGTAAGACCACATTTGGAATACTGCATCCAGTTTTGATTGCCACAGGTTTTTTTAAGAATGTTGAGATTCTAGAACAGGGGTCTTCAAACTTGGCAAGTTTAAGACTTGTGGACTTCAACTCTCAGAATTCCTCCTCCAGTCATGTTAGCTATATATGATGCTTCAATCACATACTCCCATTTGCCTTCCAGAGTTTTTTCCTGCCTACTTCTTCTCCCCAATTCCCTTCCTTTGGGGAACACCTCTGGGATACTAAGTTACAACCAATGTTAAAAACAAGAACAACACACCACTTTTGACTACTAAAGAAGACCAATGCCTTCTCTGCTGCAGTCCCTACTCTCTGGAAAAAGCATTGGTCCCATTCTGAGAGAACAGAATAACAGAGTTGGAAGGGATCTTGGAGATCCAACCTCCTGCTCATGCAGGAAACTCTATACCATTTCAGACAAATGATTGTTCACTTTCTTTTTAAAAACCTCCAGTGATGGAGGAGTCACAAGTTCTGGAGGCAAGCCATTCCACCGGCTAATTGTTCTCACTGTCTGGAAATTTCTCCTTAGCTCTAGATTGCTTTTCTCCTTGATTAGTTTCCATCCATTGCTTCTTGCCCTGCCTTCTGGTGCTTTAGTAAATAGGTTGACCTTCTCTTTTTGGGGGCAGCCTCTCAAATATTGGAACACTGCTATCATGTCAGCCCTGATCCTTCTTTTCACTAGACCCAAGTGAAAAGTCCTGCAATCGTTCTTCATATGTTTAGCCCCTTAATCATACTTGCTGTTCTTTTCTCCACTTTCTAGAGCAAGGGTCTTCAAACTTGGCAAGTTTAAGACTTGTTGACTTCAACTCCCAGAATTCCTGAGTTAACATGACTGGAGGAGGAATTCTGGAAGGCAAATGGGAGTATGTGATTGAAGCATCATATATAATGCACTAAAGGGGAGGGCAGGATTTTGATTGTATGGTTGTGACTGCATCCAGATTTTTCTGATGAGCTCTGCAGGGCTCTTTAATTGTTCACAGATTTTGTGCACCATTACGTCTGTATCAATTGCCGCATCAAAGTGCCTGCTAAAATTATACTGGTAGTCATATCTCCATCAGGCTTTGGCAGCATGCTTTCCAAAAAAAAAAGATATTGACATATATATCTTTCATATCACTATTTAATAGTTCCTTTGAAAAATGGCAATTCACGTTTTTTGCTAAAGTTGAATAATAGAGAGTGATGGTATAAAGTGGAAAGCATTATAGTTTCTTGGGTCTGCTGAAAAATGGCTTTACAAAGAGCCATAATGGTTGCTTGGCTTTAAATTAATGTAATGTGTGAATTAATGTGATCCATAAATTATAGCCACTACGGCTTGTTCAACTAACTTAAATGGAAACAAACCATAGCTTAGTGTGATGAGGGAACCAGTGGTTTAAGAACTAACATGAATGACTTAACATTGTATGTGAACTAGGTCCAATATGTTATTCAACAAAACCTGAGTAAAGTTTAACACAGTGTATGAGATTACAATCTATGGTAATTGTAATATGTAAAAATACATATTGTAAAAATACAAACACCTTTAACTCTGAACCCCTTTTTACATGCTCTAGCTTGCTAACTTCCTCACCCCTCTGGATGTTATGCTTGGATTACTGGCTGCTGCAGCACATGATGTAGATCATCCTGGAGTCAACCAGCCATTTTTGATAAAAACTAAACATCATCTTGCCGGTTTATATCAGGTGGGAATAACTATTAGTATAAATTATTGCTTTTTTTCCCAAATTACCTTTGTTAGAACTGTACAGTATTAGAGGTCGCCGGTCACTTCTTTTTACCATGGTCACCTCAATTTTTCACCTCAAGTTATTGCAGAATTATTTTCAAGATATAGACCTGTGGGAAGTGGTCATCCCTGCCTACAGAAACGATCCACACAACTCATTTACTCCCCATATATACGAATAGTATTTGTAGGAAATAGAACTTTCTAAAATTTTACTTTTATTCCTATTTTTATCAGATGAAACAGTAGCTTTATAATTCTACAGTGATGTGAAAAAAGTGCAGAATATGATAAGGAGTCAAATTGTGCCTCTTTAAAAAAAAGTTGATAGCTGCAAAGATAGACTTGAAGAATAGGTACTCCTTATGCTATGCACTGTGAACCAGAGGTGATATTCATCATGTTCTGACCAGTTCTAGAGAACCGGTAGCAGAAATTTTGAGTAGCAAATACCATCTCTGACTGGAGATTTTACAGTATCCTTCCCCTGCCATGTCCACCGAGCCATGCCCACAGAACCAGGAGTAAAAAAAAAATTGAATCCCACTACTGCTGTGAACTAAGAAAAATGGCACAATATTGCTTATGTCATAATTAATTTTGAGTTTCAAGGGTCAGACTTTCTGTTCAAAATTTTCAGAAATTAAAATCAAAGGCAGACAGAGAGCACCGATTTTAAATACATATTGGAAGAACCATATATTTTATAGCCTAAAATCAGGGAGAAAAATAATTTGGAAATGGTGCCAAAGATTACATGAATTCTCTCCCAAAACAAACGTTGCAGTTGAATACATATTTGAGACTTAAGATGAGTCTTCCATAGTGTTCTTTAATAAACAGTGTCAGAGGTTGCATTCAAGTAAACATTGTTAGCTTTGTAAGTTTCTAATTCTTGGCTAAAGAATTATAGTGGTACAGGTCATTATTTATGATTTAATAGTTTTTTTTAACAGTTCTCCACCCAGGTGGCCTCTGGATCCAACTTGTGTTATCTGGCTGGCATAGAATCTTGCCAGACAAAAATCTCTGTTGTCCATAATTTAGTAACACATTTACTTATTGAATTCCTAGACAATATTTTCTCCAAGCACTTCTCTCTCCTTCCCTATAAATACATGTTTGTCTTCGCAACAATTCATGAAGTAGGCTTGAACGATGAGATAATGTCTGTTAACTTAGGGATCTCAGTGGTTGGAATTGGAATTTGGATATCCCCAAGCCTCGTTGGCCCTCCTATCTTGGCATATGACACTGATGGAATTTACTTGGCTTTCAGTTGTAAAATATATCCAAGGAACTCAGTCAATAGGTGTGAATGGGTTATAACAGAATCCCAGTTTTATAATTATCTCATTACAGAAATGAAAGGAGAGCTGCATACCCTTTTTAAAAAGCTTGAGATCCTCCCCCCCACCCCCATTTTTCCTTCCCTTTGATGTCAGCTATGTAACAATTTAGACCGTCCTTGTACCCAAAGATAAAGGAACAGACAGGGCCACAAGTACCAAGGCTAGTACAGAATGATGATGAGATTATCGTGTGACAAACTCATCTTTCTCTATCGGCTTTGACAAGGCACAGCCAAATGCTAGGCATACAGCTGGGATGATCTAAGGCCTGGCTGCAAAGTTTTTGAAATGTCAGTGCTTATAGGGAGAAGTAAAGAAAAAGGAGGCAAAAATATTATTGCCCTGTGAATAAAGGCAAGGCTACTGTTGGACAACCTCACTGCCTTACTCAACATCGGCTTAAATGCATACTTAGTCCTTTTTAAAAATACACCTATTCTTTTTATTAAAATTGCATCCATTTCAGTATAATGATTTTTTTTCTCCCTTTTCCAGAATGTCTCTGTATTAGAAAACCATCACTGGAGGTCTACAATAGGCATGCTTCGAGAATCAAGGCTCCTTGCACATCTGCCAAAAGAAGAGAGGTGAGCATCGGAGTCTGGGAAATGGGCTCGTCTCATGTGGATTCCCATAACTTTTTTGAATACAATGTTTTTACAGTGCACTTTATAGGATGAACAGGTGTGCAAATGAATGGTGAGTTTATTTGGGTTTTGCCTGTCCTGATTTGTGAGTCCATCCATTTATTCATCTACCTATCTATTCATTTGCCCTAGAACACTATAAAAACACCAGATTCAAAATCTTTGAAAAGATCCACTTTTGTAAATATAATATGGTTTGTAATCCCTGTGTGATCTATGTGGATGTGGTTTGTATGTTGATGCATGCACATCTGTGTGCATATATGCATGCTTCCCAATCACATTTGTCTCAAAAAAAATATATTACAACTTGGAAATTGCCCAATTTGATTGACGTTACTCAGTTGTTCTAAGGGCAATCCCTATACCAATCTTAAACATTTTCCTTCTCCACATTCAAAATCTCTGGGTAGCAAAAATTGTGAACTCTCATGGACCGTCAGCACATGGTTAAGGCATGTGTATGGAATACTGTTCAGCATCACTCTTGCTGCCTCATTCAGGTTGGAGTAAACTATGGGAAGACTGGTGAAATTTATACCAGTGCTATGAGAAATAGGGCTATGAGATTGTGGAGAAAGATGTAGCTGTTTTAATGAGCTGCAGGGAAGGTGATACATTCAGTTTCTGAAGCATTTTCCATTGTACAGTCCTAATCATAAGTCTTAGATGAAATGCAGCTCTTCAGGAATGTACACAACGGCATCAAAATGGTGAGTACAGCTAGGCAATTGAAGCTACACCCCTTTTAACTTTGTGTCTTATACCACAGACATATGCAAAAATAGGCAGGGCTTGGATTACTCCAATTATGCCCGACATTTTGATGCTATTGTTCCTCCCAGCAGCCACCCTGGTGGCCACTTAATAAGAGGAGGCATTACCCTAACAATACAAAATGGGGAAATGACATCTATTAATAACAGCTTCTTTTATTTTGCATTGTCCTGTAGTCATGACATTGAACAACAGCTTGGTTCCCTGATCTTGGCAACAGATATCAACAGGCAGAATGAATTTTTGACCCAGCTGAAGGCTCATCTAAAAAACCAGGACTTGAAATTAGAGAATGCTTCAGACAGGCATTTTATACTCCAGGTAAATGTTTAAGGTTTTCTGTTTAAAAGTAGGTGTTTTCTCTGGGAGCCCATAGCAGAGGAGACATGAGGTAGAGCCAGTGGTACCAAGTTTCTGTGCTTATTTTGTAGCATCCATTGAGTTACTCACTTTCAATTGGCACTTTATGCTATTAGGCGAAAACAGCACAAGAACATACAAAGGCCCAGTTGGTTAAGCCAAGCATTTGTTTTTTTATAATAACTAAGAAAATGCCTCTAGGGTGTTCAAACATAGAAAATTGAGATAAATCCCTCTCCCACCATTGCTCCCCTCCAGTTGGTATTTGGGGCCAAGTTGTTCTCAACCCTAGAGCAACATTAGCTGTTGAAGATTTATAGCTCTTGAGAGATACTTTCTCCATAAATTTATCCAAATGTCACCCAAATCCCATGTTTCCTATGTGTCTAGTTGCCATCCAAATTTACTGCAGTTGTGGCTATGAATTATGGGAGGTTAATGATGTGTGAGGAAATGCATTCTTATACTCTAAGCCCTTGACCCAGACAGATTTGTTGGCTGATACCTGTTTTGTTTTGTTTTTTAAGATGAGAGAAAAATTTCTCCCTGGCCACTTTCTTCATGTTGTCCATGATTTTGATACACTGGCTATATTTAATCTCAGTTGCCTTTTACATGACATGGCCACAACAAATTGAATAAGGAAAATGAATAAAGAAGCCTTGTCAACATAGGTGTGTTTTTGTGTGTCTCTGTGTGTGTGTGTGAGAGAGAGAGAGAGGGAGAGAGGGAGAGGGAGAGAGTTATAGAGATAGATATAGAGATAGATAGTTATAGAGATAGACACAGATAGATATAGATATATAGAAACACGCACACACACACACACACACCAACAACAACAAAACCAACACCATCATGGTTAACTGGACAGGAGAGATGCCTGAGACACTGAATTAGTCCAGCTATTTGAGTCATTCAGATATCCAGTACTTTATTCTCACAATATAGATACTCCTTGCTTAGTGACCACGATTGGGACAAGCAACTCCATTGCGAGCGATATGGTCATTAAGTAAGACAGCACAGGACCACAATGGACTTATAAACTCAGTCCCGCTGTGGTCATTAAGCAAATAATCTTCAGTAGTTAAGCGAGACATCACATGGTCAAAATATGCAATTTTGCTACTAACTTTTGCTTATCAGATAACTTAGCTGTGAATCATGCAAGCATGGTTGCAGGATACTGCAACAGTCATAATTGCCAACCTGCTGCAAAGCACCAGATCAGCAATCCAGCAACTACAGGGATGCTGCAAAGGACTTAAGTGTGAGGACAAGTAGTAAGGTCACTTTTTCAGGTCTGTTGTAACTTCAAAGGGTTGCTAAATGAGGCAAGCAAGAACTTCTTGTAATATGAAAATGAAATTAAAGCACTCTTAAAAGACATCCCCAAATATTTTGAATCTGTTAATTCAATCAGGGCAGCAGCTACATATGGCTTGACTGGCAGTGATACAGCCAAATCTGTTTGAATTTGGGATTATGCCCAAATTTAGTTTGTATACAGTGTTAAACCAGGGAAGCACGTCCAGATTAGAAGATGTCTTCTGTTTCCAGATAGATGTCAACTTAAAACCACCACAATGGTTAGAATGCAGAATTACAGGCGAATTCTGCCCATAGTCTGGAGTTCAACCCTGACAGGCTCAAGGTTGACTCTGGCTTCCATCCTTCTGAGATCAATAAAATGAGGACCCAGATTAGGGGCAATATGGTGACATTTGTAATCACAAATAAAGCATTATGGATGTTGTGGTTAGCCGGCAGCAGGTGCAGACAGCTGAGGAGAGTGAGGACTCAGATGAGGAGCCAGGACCATTAGGGAGTGGACTGTTGCCTTCAGAGATTGTAGGGGCTGGCAACAGCAATGAGGAGGTTCCCAAGGAGCCTGTGCCAAGTGCGCGTGCGTGCAGGGTTGCTCACAGGAAAGAGCAGCTGCAGCAGCACAGGCAACTCAGGACTAAGGCTGCAAGGTAATGGCCTCTCCTTTAAGAAGATAAAAGCCAGTTGTGAAGAGAACGTTCTTTGTAGGAAGCAAAGATGTTTTAAAACTCGGCCTCATGGACATCGCAGTATCTTAAGTTAGTATTTGAAGACTCTTGTGTTGTGACATATTTCTTATCTGTTATTCTTGGCAGTCTCGCACAGTTTTGGCAAGGCTTGTGCTTATCAAAGTTAATTAGTTTTTAGCAGCCTTTTCACCAGGAATTCGTAAGACTCATTAAAAGGTTTCTGTTCCCTTTGGTTCATGTTTGTTTTATTGGAAAAGGGTTTGGGTCAGAACAATGGAGTGCTATATAAGTCTAAGTGCTATTGCTTTTTCTATCTCTCCTGCAAGGAAGCATTATTCCCTCTCTTCATCGATGGGGCCAGTTCTGTCCAGTCAACTCTTCGTCAGAGAAGTTCACAGGATGTCTTCAGCCACTCACTCTCAACCAAGTCTCTTTCACAAACTTTGCTGTTGAGGGAATTACGAGCAAATTAAATGAAACTGCAATTCAGTGGAATAAGCACAATTAGATGATTTGATTTTTCTTCTTAACTTCCTCTTTTACGTTCCTCGGGTGTCAAGGGAGATACAAAGTTCTGGTTCTTGCTCTTCTGGCAGCCTCAACCATTGTTAATTGATGTTAACTGATTTGATAATAGTTGCATATAACAAAATAAAACATTCCAAAATGATTTATATTAGTGCTAAGGTATCTCTGCAGCAAAAATCCAGCATTCCAGACAATTAGCTATACCTTGTTCCAGGATGTCATTTCATTTCCTCCCCTCGCAACTGTTAACTGAATTGTGTCCCTAAAGCATATTTAAACCTGATTTTTTTTATCCTTCACATATTTCTTCATAATATACAGACTGTGAGGTTTCCTCAAGCTATGCTTTAAAAAGTTAATTTGCTATTAGTATATAGAATGTTATCCAGCATCAGGGTATATTTGCATTTATAAAGTGTGCAGGTTTACAGTGTTATAATTATAACTGTACGTTATTCAGTATATATTGAATTTATTGCTTTTCTGTAGTTTTAATTGTTATTAGTCTTTTTCATTTTGATTCGTATTATGGAATAATTCCCCTTCTGAGTCTTTTGTAGTACAACATAAAACTTGCAATGGCCAATAAATTTTGAAAATCTCTTGAGTATTATATGTCTTAATGCATCACGGATGTCTTTTATTTTCAGATTGCACTTAAGTGCGCAGACATTTGCAATCCTTGCCGGCTCTGGGAGTTGAGCAAACAGTGGAGTGAGCGAGTTTGTGAGGAATTCTACAGGCAAGGTCAGCAATCTGATATATTTTCACCTTGGCCCTGTGCTTCTGAATCATAATTTTAATATGAAGTGGCAGTGACTAGTCATCTTATTTGAAATTGCTAAAAAAAAAACCAGGGGAAAATGCAACCTTCTTAAATAAATGCCTTCTTTTTAAAAACAAGAAGAAGAAAGTAAGTGATTAATACAACCATAGCCGTTTAATTGCCTTGATAAACCTTGAACAGTTGTGTTCACTAGTCTTTTTAATAATACCAAAAGATGATGAATTAGCGCCAGAGTCCTTCAAACTTGGTAATTTTTAAGATTGTGGATTTCAACACCCAGAATTCCCCTGAAGGGATTAAGGGTCTGGCCTACATGTAGAACTCTCAACATTTTCATCTCCCCTCACTGTTCCATCCCAAAAGAAAATCCATTTGCAGGAATTTTCTAGTTTCCTCCAGAAAGAAAACATCTTGTGCAGGTTATCCTCATCAGGTATCCTTCAGCTGCACATCAATTAATGTGGCCCTCTGACTGGGAATTTTGGATGTTGGAATCTTGTAAATGTGTGGAGCATAAAGTTAGGGAAGGTTTATGTTACACATGATGCTTCTGACCACCCAAAGCTACTGATAACTACAATGCATATAAAAGGTGTATGAAAGGAATGATAGCAAGTAACACATTGTGGTACATATCTTAGATCAGGGATATCAAATTCCCGGCCCATGGGCCAGATGCATCACGTGCTGGCCATGCCCACACCCAATTTAGTGAAGGGAGGAAAAGTCCCAATACATCACGTGACGATGCCGTGATGCCGTGAGTTTGACACCCCTTTCTTATATTAAATAGACATCTTCTCCAGGAAAGAATACAAAATTTGCAGTTTAATAAGATAAAATGACTTACAAATGTCTACCAATAAAGTAATGAAATATTAATACAACTACTGTACCCTACCTATACAAATGTAGAGGTTTCCAGCACATCACTTAAGTACCACAAATGACCATAAAATAATCTGTTCAAGAAAGGAGTTCTATATCTTTTCTTTGCTTTGCATGATTTGGTAACAGAGATGTGCAATGTGAATTGTAAAAGCAGTATATGAATGTCAGATGGATACCATTATTTTCTTTTTAAGATTTGCAGCATTCAGACAGATTAGCATATAAATTATTAAATTTGTATTTATTTATGTGTATTCTGCCTTTTTTAATTTTTACAAATAATTCAAGGCAGTGAAGATATCTAACATATCTTCCTTCTCCTATTTTCCCCACAAGTTCCTGGGGTTCCTGTGAAGGTGAACTGGTCTGAGAGAAAGGGATTGGCCCAAGGACATCCAGCTGGCTTTCATATTTAAGGCAGGACTAGAACTCATAATCTCCCACTTACTAGCCTAGTGCCTTAACCAGTAGACTGAATTATTAGAGCTCTACACACAAAAACACTGATGGTGTCAAAATTTAATCATCCTTTCTGATAGGTGATCTGGAGCAGAAATTTGACTTGGAAGTAAGTCCTCTTTGTAATCAGAAGAAAGACACAATACCTAGTATACAAATTGGTGAGTATACCATGCGTCATTAGCCTAGTAGGTACCACAATTTTTCTATTCCAGAAAAAACTATTTGGCAGACAGATAAAATATGTTTTATAATCCTTTGGGATATAAAGCTAAACTACTTGTGAGTTTTGTCCATTTTACAACCTATCTGGCCACAGTTGTTATGTGGATCACTGCAGTTGTTAAGTTAGTAACACAGTTGCTAAGTGAATCTGACTTCCCCACTGACTTGAAAAAAAGTGGAAAAAGACTCATCAGTCACTTATATCCGTGCTGTCATAACTTTGAACAGCCACTAAATGAATGGTTGTAATTCAAGGACACAGTGTTTTTAAGTTGAACGCCTAAGCTCAAAAGCAAAGGCCAAACATTTTCTAATTTATCAATGCTAATAATAGTGAATCAAATTAAATCTTAGCTACTAATGGGTCAACAATTATGGGGACTTCAGATGCCAAGATGAATTGACTGCTGTGCCAGGTCATTTGTGAAAATCACTGTAATAGACAGGAAAGAAAAGTTGAACAAAAGGAGCTAAATGCCCACAGGAATTATGGCCAGTGGCAACTTAAGCAGCAGCAATGATTTTGCTGGAAAAGAATCCCCTGACTCTTTTACGTCTCCTTTTATCCATCGGGAACAAGGATGGGATTCTATCAGTTCACACCTATTCTCTAGAACTGGTTGTTAACATTCTAAGCAGTTCAGAAAACCGGTTGTTAGAAGAAATTACTGGCCTAATCCTGTAAGGAAGGCAGGAAGGAAACATTCTGGTGTTGCTTACAGAAACTGCCTCTCCGTTAACTCTTATTACATTCTTGGCAGGACTTGACTTCCTGTCTCAGGAACATCTCTGGACGTTCCTTTGCTGGTACTCCTCCTTTGCTGGTACTTTGCTTGTGTGGAGTGACCATTCAAAGTTACAATGGCACTGAAAAAAGTGACTTATGACCATTTTTCACATTTAAGACTGTTGCAACATTCCCACAGTCATGAGAGGCCAGGCAAGGAGATTGTGCCTCGATGTGAGTGATATTGAGTTGGCCACACCCAGCCAATAAGATGACCACCAAGCCACGGCCACTGCCTAAGCCATGTCCACAGAACTGGTTATTAAAACTTTGAATCCCACCCCTGTCTGGAACCCTTCTCAGCCCAGCTATGGAAATTTGTGCCATGGTCTGGTTTTAGGTACATCTCATTTCGCATAGTAGTAGTCATTCTGAAAATGCAATTAGAGTTTTTTTTAAATATAACTTGTATTAAAAGAAGATCTTACATATGATTAGAAAACTCAGAAACATCAAATGAAAAGGAGAAGAGGGAATTCTGAAAACACAAAAGAAAAACTGAGAAATAACAAAAGAGAAAGATATGTAAAATAAACGACTTCCAATCTTCTTTGCAGTAGTTATATAGTAATTACTATCTCTATCCTCCCAAATGACATATTGTGGTTCTTTTCTTCCCATAAACAAGCCTTTTAATAAATCACCAAATTACCAATTTATTTTTGCCTATTTTCATAAAAAGCCTATAATGGGTTTCTAGTCTTTTATAAAAGTAATTATTGTTCTCTCCTTTATCAAACAAGTCATTTTAGCCATTTCTTCAAGCTTTGCCATCTTCACGATCCATTTCTCCTTTAAGGGTATTTCTGTAGTCTTCCATCTCCACATTTAGTATTATTTTAATTATCTAATTAGTAAAATAGCCATAAGACTCCCTGAATTAGTAAATAAGTTCTTATGACAAGGTTGATAATGAAGAATAATAATAAAATGCCATTTCCAGTCTAAATATCTGGCTGACTATACTTCAAATAATAATAATAATAATAATGATAATGATAATGATAATGCCTGTCAATGACTCTGGGCAGCTTACAATAATCAAATTACAATGAAATTAAAAAAAATAAAGAATAGCAAGCACAAGGAAACAGGGAGTCCTACTCTCCTACAATGAAGGCCTGGGTAAGGAGCTCTTCTAAACAATAGTAGTGTGGAGGCCATCCAGATTTTATTTCAGAGGGTAGGCAGTGCTAAAAAGGAACATTTTTGAGATCCTGACATTGTTTAATCAAAGGACCTCAGAATGCACCAACCCTGCAGGATCAAATTGGCAAGGAGATGTTCAATCAGAATAGAGCTGGAAGGGACCTTCAAGGTCTTCTAATCCAACCTCAAGCAGGGGACCATTTTGGAGAAGTGGCTGTCAAGTGTCTTTTTCTTCCAGTGATGAAGCACCCTGCTGTGGTTAGGCAACAGCAGGTGTGGACGACTGAGGAGAGTGAGAACTCAGATGAGGGGCCAGAACCATTAGGGAGTGGACTGCTGCCTTCAGAGATTGTGGGGGCTGGCAGCAGCGATGAGGAGGTTCCTGAGGAGCCTGTGTCAAGTACGCATGTGCGCAGGATTGCTTGCAGGAAGAGCAGCTGCAACAGCACAGGTTATATCAGCCTTCAAGATCTTCTACTATCGCTTTGCATCTTTCGGCTGCCATAAGTAATGGGGGGGAAGTGGAGGTAGGGATAAGTCTGGGAAGTGAGCTGGAGGTGTTACATTCTTCTGTTGTGTAAATGGGGGGGGGAGCATACAATAGAGTTAGGTTTCTATTTCTCGCTTAGCTTTCTTTTCTCTGCGCAACTGCAACCCATTATCAAAGTATGCCAAGGTCAACGGACAGAGGCCTCATCATCACCTGAAGATGCCCACATGATCATATTCACAACTTCTAATTGAAAGTTTCATCTGAACTATTGGGGGTGGGAACACTTCCATCACTTTGT